>WNGS01169498.1:61086585-61135512 GCA_020271785.1 Procambarus virginalis
GTTATCTGTGGCAGGTTGATACAAGGGACGACTCCCCCAATCCTGAACATTGCAAGTGCAAACTGTGAACTTTGTCATGATCTTGCACACTAACAGTGTGTGTGTCTAGTCATTACACAGTTTATACCTGCCAGTATGAGATACATGGAGCTTTGTAATTATTCATTCCCATATCCTAGAGGATGTCATGCTGCATCTGAAGTCGCAAGTGTGCGGTACTGATCACATACCCCTGTATTATTAACCATCATGTAAGATAGGGATTTCTTAGCATTTCATAGTATACATTGTAACCCTTCATATAGTCTAGTGTAGCTGCATAAATGCAGATGTACCTAATTACAATACAAAAAAATTGAAATGTAAATTGGTTTTACAAAAGTCCCTTCAGTTCATTCTTATAGTAGTTTTAAGTACATGTATCTAAAAAGGGGTAGGTATACCGACTTTACAGCACTGTGGTTCAAACAGATGTCGTCAGCGAAGCACTTGTTCTGGAAGTGTTCAGACATCATCAGTTGTGAGTCGTGTGTAAACCATTTTTCATTCATAAACGGGGTTTGGCGGGGTGCATGGAATGGGCGTTGGCCTTGTTTGAGGATGGACTGATTTCTGTGCTGCCCAGAATTGAACCTAGACATTCTCGATTGTGAGTCGAGAGAAAACCTGACTGTACTATTGGGACCCTCATAAGTGGCCATAGTTACAGTAACCACTCAACAATTGGCCTGAGGTCTAAATGTCACACTGCTTAAGTAACAATAGTCCTAGGCACATTTTATTATTGATGATACCATTACCAGTTGTAAGGAAATCCACTTTTAAATGCTCACCAGTGCACTTGACAGATCCATGGAGTGTTACACTATTTGGTTACAAGATGGCACAACCATATAATGTACTGTACAAAGATTCATCAATATTCAGATCAAAATCAGAACACCATTCATTTTAGAATATTGTGATAATTTGTTGATATTTATTATAAATAGTAATTTTTTAAAATTTCAGACACTGTACTGTAATGACTGTTTGAAAAGTGCAACTGATGGAAAAGGGCCCCATTTAATTCCAAGACATGAGTCGCAAGGATCCTGATTTCTCCACCTCCCTACTGGTAAATTGTATTTTTAGATACTGGACATGCCAATATAATTTACAGCACTATTGCTACTGTACTTTTGTTATTTCTGATTCCTTACTTTGGTAATTACTACTAGCTTATATTAGTAGCATAGTCTTAAAAATTAAGAGCATCTGTATAAAAGTAAGTCATCCAATTTCAACCAAACTTTATTGACTAATGGTAGATGAACAGGCTTCCAACTGGTGCAAGTTTCACCATCACAGCCTAATAGAAAGGGAGACAACAATGTAAATTTCATAAATTTTCAACATCAAAATTATCAAAACACAAATTAAACCTGCATAATTTCAATGACACTTAGTTATCACAATAGCATCTAGTCTTCAATACAGTAATTATTTATATTTTTATCAATGTGTTGAGTTTTACTACAACAATATTTAAGGCCCTCCCCCCCACACACATTATGTGCCAAACTGATGTATAGTACTGTATATGAATATTTATTAAATAAGTTTATGGACTAATTAACAAATTACTAAATATTTGTAGAGGTATACATATAATACACTCTACATATAAGGTGTTAAAGTAATGAAAGTATAATAATTGAAATGATCGAGTCAGGATGAAATTGAAAAAACCCTTAAAATTAACAAATGAAATCAAAGATTCTGCCACCTGTGGCTGAGGTTGACATTGACCGATTTCCTTCAAACTTGGCACCCTTAGAGATAGGCATGCATTCATTCTCCAAGGTGTAAAAGTTCTGGGCAAATTGCCTAATGAAGAAGAATTACAAAAAATTCTAACACATTTACTTAATAATTTTTTTACATTTGGCAGCACATTTACTTGAATGTAATAATAACAAAATACAACACTAGAACATACTAACCCATTATAATTGGTCCGAAATGTGAGTCCTCCAGATGGTGCTGCAATGATACCAATAGGTGCCAGCCACATTGCTATAGCCATCCACCCACACCCTCCTCATCAATGCTAGTTGCCGATGAACATAAAAATATTATGTATGCCGACTTTGTTCTAATTTATTACAAAAAATTCAGTGTTTTATAAAAGTTTGATGCATTACCTTTCCGCTCGACCCAGCCACCGGGAGCGGAAGGGGGACCGTCAGGTGGTGCAAAATTGCCCATAATTACATAAGTTTTCATCATAGAGATATGGGAGTCGCTACGTGGCAGCATATCCAAGTACTTTTATACAATATAGATTTTTCTGAATTTTTTTTTCAGAAATATACCCCTTAATTAAAAGTCAGACATTAATAAAATCTGACTGTCTACACTTCTGAGGGAAACTTTAAACATTAAAGAATTTCAAATGCTGATTTGGCTGTCACACAAATAAAGCAGTTGTCACTTGCATGCATTGAGAAACAAAAATCTAGGATGAAAGTGAGGATTGCTCTTAGCTGGTATATACAATACTGTACATGTCGGGAGAACAGAAGGAAATTATAGGCGTAAAGCAAAAACCCACAAGAATGGTAAAGAGAAAGCAGTGCTGTATTCAGTAAAAGTAAAGTATTTTTTTATTTTTACTTGGTTTTATAAATATTTTGTTATATACTGTAAATAAAACAAGTAATAAGACTAATGAGATAATAGGAATATATATGGTAATAACATAACATGACATAATAACGTAGGATAAAAACCCACACCTATGTATTTTATGTCAAGATTGTCTTCACACTCTTCTGAGTTCTTTATCAAGATCTGAGTATATCGTTAGGTTGAGACTTGCATCTCAACGACTAATACAGTTGCTACCCTGGATCCAGTCCTCTTGTCCTTCTTGACCTCTTGACCATGTCACATCTATTTCCGATTGCAATGTGCCCTCGGATGTTTTCTATGGAATTATCAATTGTCCTTTTTATCCTGGTATTCTGAGAACTAGAGTTGTTATTAATAAAGGTATTCATTTGGATGCTATCCCTTGTAATCCCCCCCATACCTAACAGAGTGGGTATGGAGTGCATACCCTCTCTTCTTTTGACTCTTTGAGTCAGAGATTGAAATCTCCTTTGAATTTGACAAGAATCTTTCTCTCTTACCTTGTAGAGAGATTCTTGTTCTGGTACTATGTAGGCTATAGGTCAGTCTCAGCCTTGGTGTGATTTCCTAAGTAATCCATAATTATATTCTTTTATCAGATTTCAGTATGGATGAGCTGGGACATAATAGATTACATGTTCAGGGCTAAAATGATACTGTAATATGAATTGTCAGAACTCATTCACTGTTTATATTTCAGGCTGGTGGAATGTCGGGGATGGCAACAGATATTGTACTCTTCCCTCTTGATACTCTAAAGACTCGTCTACAAAGTGAAGCAGGCTTTAGAGCCTCTGGAGGGTTTCGAGGGATTTACAGTGGTTTAGGTCCTGCTGCTATTGCCTCTGCACCAAGTGGTTTGTTAATTCTTAAGTGACCATTTTGAATAATTTTGTAAAAATATTGTTAACATTACATGCTGAATGCTATATTGGTTTGTTGGATTGCAATAAAGTACAAGAGCATTGATAAAGTGCAGTCCCCTAGTTCAGTTAGTCATTTTATTTTTGGGTAGCCCTTTCAGTAGCTCCCTTGTCTTATGTCCTGGCCATTACCGGTCAGTCTAGCCAGTACAAGGTACCTGTTGGAGATATTTGACCAACAAGGATATGGGCCCTTGCAAGTTTCCCATGTTTTCTCTGGAGTACGGACCAATGACAAATCCAGCTGTCAACCATACAAAAAAACATGGAAGAGAGGCCACAAAACACTCAATTTCCATTATATAAATATTTTGGGAAATACTGAATTGCCAAAATAAAGCTAGCACTTAACAATCGAGTGCATCTCTCTATTTTGTTTCCTTTGATACCTGTTGGATTTGGGGTGCTTTGCAGCAATCAGTTTTTCTGTATGGGGGTGTCCTGGGTTCTTCAGCTTTGCCACTAAATCTAAATGGCTCCCCCAGATTGGTTCTAGATTTTTATTTAGTGTTCTGGTAGCTTGCAGTTGGGATAGTGCTTTTGTGCATCCCTCTCCAACTGAAGTGGGCTTTCAGCTCTTTCCAGGTGACCTCTTGATGGTTCATTGTCGTAACACAGTTAGGGGTTTTCCCTCTCCTACCCCTCTCTCCTTTGCAATGAGGTGGGTAGCCTTTGTAGCAGGTCTAGCTTCTCAGAGGTTTGGCTTCTGTGTTAATACTTCTGGCTAGCTCAACAGTTGTCACAGTTGGGGACACATGCTACAGTTACATTAGTTGGATTGGAGGGGTGCATTTGGCATTTGCAATGGATGTCTTTTGCTTGGTTGGTTCCAGGGATGGTTCATTTCACTGTTCTAGTGCTTCTCACATTCCAGTTTGGAGTTTTTTAATGGTCTTTTTATTCGGAGTTCTTGTGGCTTGCTTAACCATAGTTTTGTCCTGTTGTTATTCTCCTGTGGCCTTTTCAAGGCTTTGCTCTTGCATGCAATCAATGACCTGTGCCTTCTCGAGAGCTCATGGCCCTCTGTCTTCTCATGTGGAGTCTCTGGGATTGCTGTCCCATAACCTATGTGGCAGGCAGCAGACCTCCTGTCTGCTTATTACCAGCAGTCTGCTGTGGCATGGAGGGTATTTTACCAATTCTTTCCTCTACCCCAGATTTCTTGTTTGTTCCACTTTCAACCACCTGTTATTCTCCTCATGCTAGTGTTGTCTCTGGCTAGGGTATCGAGTTCTGGTCTTGTATCTGGGTGTCTCGTTCCTAGGCAGTGTTGATCCAGGCAACATTTCAGTTGTCCATTGCTTTTAGTAACTGTGAGTGCACAATGTTGCACTTTTGATACCTGTATTTTCTAACTTCTCTTCATTTGCTAGCTACTACTACTCTTTCTTGGTTATGCATGAAGTGACTGTCCAGGGCCTCTGGGTATTGTAGTCTGCTGTGGGCATGCATGTGTTGGCAGTTCATTGCCATCCTGGACTACAAGTGCTTATTGCTGCTGTCTCTTCACTCTGGGACACCTTATTTTCAGTTTATTACAAATTGTTGCATATGGTCCAGTTTGGCCAGTCTGTTGTTTTTCCCAGTTTCCTTGCTATTCAGATCTACATCTCAGTATGTGGCACTTAGCAGATAAGTGGCTAGGCAGCTAGCAATATGACTAGCTAACCAGGCAGCCAGCCAGATCAACTCGAGACCTTTCATTACTACTAATGTGCATGAATTTACGGTCCCTCTATGTTGGGCTGTATTTCCTACATGGTTCACCTGATACAGATGTAAATACTGACTACTGTTGTTTATCTGGATTATATGGGAAGGATGCCCTCACTGGATAATCCAGACATCCGGATAAACAGGAATTCTTACAGGGAAAATCCAAATATGAACATTAGCAATTTTTTGTGCCACAACCAACATAATTTGAATTTCCACACTATAATTAAAAAATATAATTTAAAATTGAAGCTTTAGCTTGCCTTGTTGTAGTTCATCTTCTCGATTAATAATGTAGATCTTGAAATGTGTATTCTTGAAAATTTATCTAGCTTAATGAAATACTAAAATTACTGCACCTGAGCTTGGCAAGGTCAGTTTTGACTGCCAGCTGCTGAAGTATCACTGGTTGAAGGCTCTTTACTTTTTGGTGAAGCTTCACTTTTCCTCTTCATAATATTGTGCCTCATTTTAAACCATGAATGCTAACCATCACTTGCCTTGAAATCCTATATTCTAAAACTGGCTACAAAACTGCTTGCAGCATTTCTTATTTCTGCACCATGAATTGTCACAACTGTGCAGTGCTGTGCACACCACTTACACAGCTTCTTCCAACTGTACATTCTGTGCAGGCTTCAAAGTTTTACTGTTAAACCCTCTGCTAGTGCTTGCACCCTCACGCTCACTGGTTGCTATGTATTTCATGTATTCATCTTTGTTTCTTTATATCAGCGACAGTACTAGTGCCCATACTGAAATTCTTTGCAATACTCACAACCGACCAGCCACTTTTACAGTTCAGTGACATGTAACTTATTTTTAATGGTTAGCACAATCCTCCTCTTAACACCTCCAGGATGATTGATATTGCTACCAGACATAATCTTGGCAATAAATTATCAGTTACTATGAAAACAAAAGTTATTTAAGACAATTTTTCATGTAAAGTATAATAAGTGGTATTATACCTTCACTGGCATAATGTGATGGTAAACAGCACATGGTTTGTTCAGCTTAACAGAGCCTGGATGGATCCAGTTTGGGCAAGCAGGCATGTTATGTAGACTGATGGGCAAAAAAAGAAAATCCTCTAATTTTAGCAGGGAACTACACTGCCAGCCTGTACAGTACACTCCAGCCTTTTTAAGAATATTTATTATATATTTATTTATTTTTTATTTTAATGAATTGTTTTTATGTAATTTTTGGTTACACAGTATTTATAGACTTCTCACATGCTTCTCATCCTCCAGATGAGAATCCCTGACACATGACTACTTTGACACTAGTCATCCCAACACCTCCCATACCTTGTGCGTCAGGATACTGCTGTACAGGATTATTACTGTATGGCTCTATGGTGTTCTCACTTTTCCGGCTAAATCCCCAATTTTCTGGGTTTTTGTCTGGACGTAGCGAAGTTTCCTAGAAAATTATCCGGATGCAATTTTGGCTGGATAACCCAAATATCTATTTAAAGGTGCTCGTATAGTACTGTATTCTCGAGTCAAAGATGGTAGTTTGTACTTTAACCTCGTGGACTTTTTCATTGAAAATCTAAACTTGGATTACAGAGCCAAGACAACAAACATTTTTTCATGGTACAAATGCTTATGGACCTCGATGAACTTTACATACATTACAGTACTAAATTTGTTTATAGTATGCAAATCTTTTACCAAGATATTTAAAGTGCAACTCTTACATAGATATTATATTTTCAGCTGCATTATTTTTTTCTACCTATGAGACCATGAAGAGGTTATTAGGAGTCCATGCATCACAGAATTACATGCCTGCAGTTCATATGGCTGCAGCTGTTTCTGGGGAAGTTGTAAGTAAAACAATGTTAGTGTTATACAGTGGTACCTCTGTTTTCGAATTTAATCCAATCCCAGAGACGGTTCGACAACTGAAAATTTTGAAAACCGAAACAAATTTTCCCATAAGAAATACAATGTCGCCTTGATTTACGACTGCCCCTACTTATCAATTTTTTGAGTTATGACCCCAATTTCATAAAAAAATGGGACTCGACTTACGACCTTTGCCTCGACTAGAGACTTTGTTGATACACGTATGAGTCGACAGAATGCGTGGTTCCTGGTGGCACGGGCAACCCCACCTCAGTTTACCAGAGCCGCCCACTTTGCCATGATCGTGCTTGTAAAGAATTTCATTGTTTTTGTGCTTTTTTTGTTTTGTTTTCTGAACATAAAAGTAATTACAGTATTATGTATCATGCCATGGGTTCCAAGAAAGACAGTGGTAAGGTTCAACCTAAGAAAATAGTTAAGTAGAGACAGTAGAGAATGTCCCTTCCTCGTTAAAAAAATGTGTGAAGTATGGGAAGGACTGCAAAGTTTTGTTGAAAAACTCGCTCAGATAAGGCTGTAGCAAGCCATTGCATTGACCTTGGCATACGTTTTGCAGGCATACCATTAGGACCTGGTTGTGGTTCACTGCTTCACTGCTAAGAATCTGTCTAGACACTTGTTTTTCCTCTATATTTTAACACTTGTCTATAGTGAGATTTATTCACTATGAATGATCTCTTGTTTTTCCTCTATTGTCATCCTCACAACTACCCTGTATTTTCTTAGGTTGAACTTTACCACTGATTTTCTTAGGACCCATAGTGTGATTCATTATAATTACTTTTATGTTCAGAAACAAAAAAAAAAGCTCAAAAACAATTAAATTCTTCACAAAGAATTCAAGCGCGGTCGTCACTAGGCGGGACACACTGGTAAACTGAGGCATGCCACGCGCTTGATCGACCCATACATGTATCAACAAACTCAAGAAGTGAGGCAAACCTCGAATACCGAGTCAAATTTTACGAAGAACTTGAGCTCGAAAACCGAAAAATTTGAAGAGAGGGGCATTCGAAAACCGAGGTTCCACTGTAACATAAAAACTTGTGCTTGTAAATAATAAAGTCTCTCTTATGAACATCCATAATGGCAGTTCTTACTTCAGATTCAACTATAAAAGCAAGTCAGCCATATTATTCAAGACATCTGTCCATGCTTTATTTGCATCTGTTATCCTCAAAAAGAACTTAATTTTTTAGACTAATAAGTATTGTGTGTGTGTGTGTGTCTTTCAAACAATATACTTTGCACAATTCATACACTCCTTTTAGGCATAGGTTCTAGCTCTCTACTACTGTTAACATGTGAATTTTTTCATTTGTGCTTGTACTGTATTTACATCACTGATGTGTATCAACATGCAGTAATTTAGGTTGTATCATTCTTTTCATCAAACCCACATATGATGCTTTCACTGTATTTGCTAATGGTGCAATGACGTTATTGTCAAATCACGATTTGGTCTTTTGTGCCGGTGTTTTGAATAGATGCATGGATGACATTCCCAGACAAAATTGCTGCAAAGAAGTGGGTGGCAAGAACTCCCTTTCAGAAGGAAAAAAATGATAGCATAGATAATTAGTGTGAAGTTGGCAAGAGCAAATGTTGAGGGAATGGCTTAGGAAATCAGGCGAGAGGTTTGAATATTTACAGAAGGGCAGCAACATCAAAGTGGACAGTAGAGGAGGATGTGTAAGAAAGATACCATTGTACAGAACAACAAAACATACAAACTACAATGTTTAGAAAAGTGTATCTGTGTAACAGACTTTAAAAGCTATTGTTTTATCTTCTTTCATCACGATATCCTTCATATTTTAGGCTTCGTGTACAATCAGAGTACCAACCGAGTTGGTCAAGCAGAGAAGACAAGCACAGATTTATCAGTCTTCCATCAGAGTTATTCAAGATATCTTTAAATATGAAGGATTCAAAGGCTTCTTCCGTGGATATTTCAGTACTGTGGCAAGAGATATACCATTCTCACTCATTCAGTTTCCTTTATGGGAAATACTGAAGAAACAATGGTCACACGCTCAGGGATATTATGTCGATTCATGGCAAGCATCCCTTTGTGGAGCGTTTGCAGGTTAGTAAACATTATTATTTATTATAATTATTTTAAATTCATACTACTGTAATTTACTATAAATTAAAAAGGTCACCCCATTCATTTCCATCATTGATGGTTCTTGGCCTATACTAACATTGCTGTACACTTGGTCTGGTCTATTAACCGGCATTTTTTTTTTTATCGTTTTCTTTCTAATTTTCTCATGTTCCTTTGCATCTGTTCTCACTTGTATGCGATTGCTGAGAGAGGTCCTCGGTCGTCTACTCACTCTTGCCCTTTGGATTGTATGCAAGAGGAATGTTTGTTTATGACAACCTGGAAGGTTCTGTCAATTTGGAAGTTTTCATAGAGGTTAGCCTTCTTCCAGATTAGTGGCTAGGTTTGTTAACCAATGCATGCGTGGAAGGGGGGCTGCATGTGGAAAAAGTGCACATTTTTAAGAATGCAAGTACATATGGTACCTACACAATCTTGTTGTAGGGCCTTGCTAATATCTGTTATCAGTAGATTTTTTTTCATGTTGGGTTTGGGGTGACATATACTGTATGTGTCATATACATGCAGTTGTCTATTGAGAAGATTGTGCAGATAAAGTTTGATTACAAGCACCTGTTGGAGCCGTCTGTCGAGTGACCTCCCCCCCCTCCTCCTTCCCCTTTCTGCTGTAGCTGCTTTTGAGGTGCTGGTTTGGTGTAATTACCCAAGTGTAAAGGATAGGATACAACAACTAGTCAACAGAAAGCAGGAAGGCACCCAGCTGGATATTTGGAATTATGAAGAAATTAGTCGGAGATGGATTACTGATGGGCATTTAGAATTCAATTGAAGTCAGTGTTTTTTTTTTTTTTTTTTTTTTTTGTAAGTGATTTTGAGCTGGGATAACCCCAAAATCTGATATAGATATCTGCACACACTTAGCATTCTACAACATAATGGTGTGGTATGATTAGTTTATATTATACTTCTAATTATCTTATCCTAATTTTGATATAAATTGTGCCAGTATATGTCTTGCCACTCTAATGGTAAACCTCACTTTGTTTTTTACAATACAGTACTGTATATCACCTTTCAAATTGTAAGTTAATTATCACTTACCTAGAATGTAAGTTTGACTTGGATTGATATACACCTGATTGATATTACAGAGATATTAGAAAGAACTAGAGATATTAGAAAGAACTTTTTTAGTGTCAGTGGTTGACAAATGGAATGCATTAGGAAGTGATGTGGTGGAGGCTGACTCCATACACAGTTTCAAGTGTAGATATGATAGAGCCCAATAGGCTCAGGAACGTGTACACCAGTTGATTGACGGTTGAGAGGCGGGACCAAAGAGCCAGAGCTCAACCCCCGCAAGCACAATTAAGTGAGTAGGCGAGTACCTGTTTAGTCTATGTAATGTAATGATCTGTACAAGTTGTTAGTAATTAAGTTTCTGATAATGACAATGTCTACATGCTATGCTGTTATTCTGACTCTTATGTAATAAAGGTAAAAATGACATTATGTAACCTTTACCAAATATAAATGTACAACCTCTTATGAATAAAGTTTTTGATTATTTTGGTCTTGGCGGTGGTCAACAGTCCTTCTGGCATTAGTCAGGAATGTTGTGATGGGAGCCAGGACCAATTTTTTTTTTAAGTTTTCATATGAAGTACATTCAACATTAAGAACTCTATATGCAAACAAAAAAAAATACAAACCATCTTGTACAGGGAAGATCTTTGTGATGGCTCAGGGAGACCAGTTGAATTACATTAGTCTCCACGTAATTTTCTCATAACTACTGGGAGACACTATTGAGTTATGCGACTTGTATGTATGTACAGTATGTACCAGGCAACGTCGGTATTCAAACATTAACACAATGTAAGTTGTCATGAAATGATGACTACATTTCACTAGACAATCAACACATGATCATGACTGCACTTTGAGGATTAGTCTATTTCCCAGACTAACTGATGATTTGGTTTTTCTTAGGTGCTCTGGCACTCTTTAACACCTAATGTGTTAACCATGCCCTACACCACTGTCTGGATAGCCAGTAACATGGTGGAAAACTACACTAATTGTACATTCAACACGCTCTTCCCAAGCACACACTGTAGAGGTCAGAGTTAGGAACCAGAAAATCTTTAAATTTCAGATAGTGCTTTTATCTTTACATAGTGAATTTCAATGGAGAAAAATTCATCCAGGGTATTTTTTAATGTCTTCAAATTTTCATGAAGTACTGATGATCAGACAAGCAATTGTACAGGATGCAACAAACATTTATTACATACTTAAATATCATTTTTCAATATTATAATCTGCATATGATCCAGATTGAAGTCAAGGTAATTGATCTCGGTTTGAATGATGGCACAAAATTACCGTAAGGTTTAAGTGTTGATTTTGCCCTAAAAACTTTTCATCCATTTCATTCCAATTTGGGTGATACCACTTCATTTGTTTTTCAGGTGGGGTTTCAGCAGCTCTGACCACACCTCTGGATGTTGCAAAAACTAGAATTATGCTAGCAGAGCGCTCCAGCAGTGTAGCTAAAGGGAGCATACTTGATGCAATCAAAATGGTATACAAACAACATGGAGTGCCAGGGTAAATATTTAGTTTGATTTATTTTCAGCACCATAATTTTGACAGGTGTCACTCTTCATTGCAAGTTACAAGATAAACAAATGCACTCAACTGCATAAGCTGTGATAAATTTCTTGTGATCATTTAATACTTTTTTTTCCTCCAATTGGTTTTTTCATTAAAATGCTAAACGTATATATACAGTATGAGTAATTACAAAGGCAACTAGATTCCAAATACTGCACTATAGTTTAAGCCAGATAGATAGTGGTTTTCTTGTAAGATAATTTGCTAGTATCTGTTGGCAGACTTCTAAAACAGTCTTTTTAACATGATTATCTTTCGTACTAGATATGTTGCTTTAAAGAAATATCCAGACCACTAAACATGTTTCTTTAATCTTTATCCATCATTACCATATACAGTACTGTACTGTGTAGACTGTTTAGACAGGTTCGAACAGCAGCATTTGCAGACGACACAAATATGTGGGAAATGAATTTAGAAACAATTGCTACAAGACAATCTAAATATTCAATATATATATTATTCTTCAGTTTTATCTTGCCCTTGTTAGGCCCTATTTATATTATGCAGTTCAGTTTTGGACTCTACTATAGAACGGACATAAATTGACACTGACAGAAAAAAAAAAGTTAATCCCAATAATTGGAAACTTTCCCTATGAAGAGAATAAAAAATAATCTAATAATAAGATAATAAATTAAATTCTCTAGAGAGAAAGGGGTGCCATTATTGGAGTAGACACAAAAGAGGGCACAGCCAACCTCAAAACTGATGTAAACATCTTTAAGACACTAGTGCTGTTTAGAGTGGAATATTGATGCATACTAACAGCCCCATTTAGAGTTGGAGAAGTTGCTAACTTTGCAAATGCACAATGAACTTTTACTGTCCAAATCTATTCAATAAAATGTAAAATTGGGACAGCTTAAAATCTATCAAACTGTACTTTAGAATGAAAGCAAGTAGTAAACATAATAATTTACTTTTTAATAATTTTCAAAGGTTCTGGTTCCAAATTTTGGACAATTCCTTGCAAAACTAGGAGGCACGGCAGAATGTGCAAAATAGCCTCATAGAAAAGTAGAGGTTCACACTGTGTATGCTAAGACAATTCTGTTAACAGTAAGGGGCCCCAGACTTTTCAACATACTTCTTTTATTCATAAGGGGGTATAACTAGCCAACTTCTCCCAATTTTCAAAAGGAATCTTTATAAACACCTTTAAAAGATTCCTGATCAACTGGGCATCAAATTGTGAGCAGTGGCATCCAACAGCTTTATTGACCAGACCACCCACAAACCAGATCTGGTCAGAAACCTGGCTGCAGGAACATTGCTTCTCTGAATAACCTCAGAGAACCTTTCAAGCACCAGAGGCTTGGCATACATCTCGTGGCTTCACCAGTGTGCAAGCTATGGGGAGCCACCAAGGTTAGTTTAGTTCATCTATTATGCACCCCATACCCATCCTGTGGGTGGTAGTGGAAACGGTTAGAGGCGCACATGGGCTCAGGGACTGAACCCCAAAATTCATTTAGCTAAGCAAGTCAGTATTGAGCTAGCAGCTATTGAGCTGCTAGCTCCAAACAAAAACCCAAAGTACATTCCATGCACCCACCAAACCCCGTTTATAAATGAAAAACGGTTTACACATGACTCGCAACTGGTGACAACCAAACACTTCCGGAACAATTGCTTCGCTGACAACTTTTGTTGAACCTTGATGCTGTAAATACTTCACCCACATACTACAATGAATCGGCAACAGAACCTAAACACCTAGCCTAACTAGCTTAAATATTCACAATATGCTAATATGTAATATTAATTTATATTTGAGAAGTTCTATTTTGAATGAACAGAATGTTAAAATTGATAAATGCATCTTTTGGGGTCGACCGTTTGATAGAATGGACTTGACCGAGGACAGGTTGGAGCTAGTTACAAAATTCAATGCACGTCTCGTCAATAATGGGCTTGAAACCGACCACATCTACAGTTTCTAAATTAGGCAACCGACATTAGTTCTCCACTTATGTCGCAATTGATATGGTTATCCTGCACACCACTCCCATCCAGTGGGCAGGGGTGGAGAGGTTGCTAACTGCAGGTATCCAAGTAATTGTAAACAGAATATTTGGCTTAAAATTTTCTGTTAGCAGATCATCTAGGCGTGCTGATTTTATTGGATGATCCATAGATGTGTGGCTCTTCTTGCATGACAGTATGATAGAATTACTGGCTACCAAGAGTCCACCAGAAAAGTTTCATTACAGTACTTTTAACACTTCTTTTTATTCCAGGCTCTTCTCTGGAGTTATACCACGCACCCTTTGGACCTCTATTGGTGGCGCTGTTTTCTTTGGTGTCTATGAAAAAGCCAAAGCTATTGTATGTTGATGCAGTGTGTAATATATAAAATTTATATAAACACATTTAGGTTTTAAATAATGGGTAAAAAGTATTAAATAGGCAAAGATTTGGTACATAGGAAAAAGCTCAAGAAGTCCAAGTAGCAAGCTTACAAGTGGTGAAGATGCTGTATATGAACACGCTGCAGTGTGATATAGAGAAAATTGAAAAGGAAAATGAAGCAGAATATACAAAGGATATTCAGATTTGTACTTCTCCCAGTCCCAACATCGCTGAAAAATTATTAAATTTGTATTTAGTTGTGTGTTAAAGGATGAACTCTTATTTGAAAGCAGATTTTATAATTAAGCCTTAAAGTGAAAGAATTATTTATTTTTTATTAAACTGTCATTATGTATATTTAAAAGTGCTTTATTTTGTTCAGACTTTGTCCTAAAAAAAATCCAGTGTACAGTATTTATATTAAAGAACAGTTACAAATATTTTTCTTTTATCACTTCAACATTTGAAAAAGCTAGGACAGTGAATCTCTTCTGTCTCCTCGCTAAAGACGTTATCCTCACTTGTCCCATTTCCCACAAAGGTGTTCCGTATTACGACTTATACCCGGTTATTCATTCATTCCTCAATCTGTGCCCGTTGGTCTTCTAGTACTGTACATCATAATCGTCTGAAAACCATAACACAGTAAATTCACACTTGCAACACATGAGGTCATCCACCACTGGTTACAGTGGTAGGAGGAAGGCCAAGGGAACAGGCTACCCTTACGAGCATACAGTTTGTTACCAGTAACACAAGACAAATGACCTTGCCAATGGTTACATATCAAGGAATGAATGGGTAGAAATTGGAATAAGGAACACATTTTTGGGGAAATAGAACAAGTGTGGATAACAACCTTCTACCTAGATGATGCTCTGGGAGGAGTTCTAGTTCCCAAAGCCCGGCTTGGGTCCAGGCACGACTTGTGAGAGCTTAGTCTCTCGTTAGCAGCAGTGTCTGCACCCTCATTTAAGGCAATACCAATATGACTGGAAACCCAGCAAAACTCAATCTGCTAGAGATTAGAAATGGCCAACATTTGATTTTGACTACCACAGGATGCATAGGATTAAATAACTCCAAACTGAAAAGCAATCAACGAAGGGCATAAGAGATCACATGCAGTTCAGCTGTTCAGTTTCCAGAGGTAGGTAGCACGTAGGTTAGGTCTGGAAAGACAATGGTATTCAACACCGTTGGCAGACTTGGACCCAACTGTGAAGGGACCAACAGAATGTGAGTGTGAAGAAAATGTTAAATGAAAGGGCATTTCAAAACAATTGGAGGGGGGTAGCAGCCTTTACCACATGGGTCAAAGACTTGCAAATCTTTACAAGTGGGACCCAGCATAGAGGTAATGATGGAAGGACACAAGACATTGCTAAACACAAATCAAAAGGGAGGTTTCAATTTGTGATTGTTTGTAATAGAGAAAACCTAAGAAAAAAAAAGGAAGGCAATGGAAGGGAACAGGGGCAACAGCCAAAGCCTGACAAATGCATAAATGAGGATGTTGCAGACCTTGCGAGGTAGCAAAGGCAGTAATGATCCCGAAGATCCTGTAGTGACAAGATGTCTGTTTCAACGTACAAGCGACGAATGAAAGGCACTGGAGCCGAGGCAAAACCCAATTAAAGGTTGTGTAGAGTGACATTATGTACATAGAGAAACCTGACTCAAAATAATGTTTTTTAATAATGAAATATATTACCAGAGGTGTACTGTATAGCTTATACATGCTTCTTGAAGTGTGAGAGAAAACTGAAAAGTAGAAGGTAATTACAAAATACAGACAAGACAAAATTGTGCACTTTTAATAAAATGGCTAAATTGTATCTAACGAATGTGTATTAAACTATACAGTAATGTTGTGCTGCTAAAGAACACCTATTTAGAGGAATTGTATATGTATAGGTTCTACGAGTAACCTATGCTAAATGAGCATGGGTTTGCTTTAACGTTAAATGATTTTCTTCCCATTTTGTCAAAATTTTTAATATTATACAGTACAGTTTTTTTTTGTATTACAATGAAGGATATTAAAACTGTATTTTGTTTTACCCAAATATTGTACAATTTAAATACATTAGGAACTACTCTTTCAACTCATTACAATCTGCAATTGTCACCATCTTGGAAGGTTTTCCAGAACGAGATCCAAATCCTTCCACTGTTTTCACAACATCCATTCCCTCTACAACTTTTCCAAATACAACATGTGCACCATCTAACCAAGGGCAAGCTACAGTAGTTAAGAAGAACTGTGATCCATTTGTGTTTGGCCCAGCATTGGCCATAGACAAGATGCCTGGCTCTGTGTGCTTCAGCTCAAAGTTTTCATCTCTGAAATACAAACGGCCCATATTACACTTTTTATATATATATATAAAAGTCATGAAAGTGAAAATATTAAGACTATGTTAGTGACAGGAATGTGTTGTTATCAGTCTTCTGGAGATTGTAGATTAAGAGTATTGTATTACTATATTTTACTTATAAAATATGGTTACAGTAACAGGAGGCAACATTTCTGGAAACCCTCAAAGCCTACAGTTTTAGATTAAAATAAGTAATTATCAAAAGAAGGCACCAAGCTGGGAAGGCTATGTAGCACTATCAAATGTGCAGGATAATCATAGGTTGCTAAATATCACTAAGGATGCCAACACGAGAACAAAAATGCATAAGGCGAACGATATCAAAGGTATCCGATTCACCAAGAATTCTATTGAGGGACAAGTGACCGCGAGGGACGGTCGGGAAGCAAAATACACATACGTCCTGGAAGTCAGGACATTCAACGAGGATATGCACAACCGTAAGAGGAACAATGCAGTTTATACGAGGAGGAGCAGGACGGCGCTTCATTAAATGCCTGTGAATTACACATGTATGGCCAATACGTAATCTCGCCAGAGCCATTTCCCACCACTGGTTAGGAAAGTGGTGGTAGGGAAACCCAGCAAAACTCCAATATCTTAAATCTACTGGATATAGGAAACAGCCAATGTTGAATCTTGACTTTGATCGCAGTGCTTCAAATTGAGGATGGCTTCCTCAAATTTGTAGTGTATACACAAGTGGGAGAAGGTAAGGGTGGGCATCACCGCAATTGAGGCAGAGAGCCTGGGAAGAAGAGCACTCTATTTAGAATGACCCGAGTCCCCACCCATGGGGCATAGACACTGCCACTTGTGCATTTGAGGGCACAAATATCCAGCACTTATTGCAAAGTCTAGGAGAGGAAATGTATTCTTGAATGGAGCATCTGGTACCAGCAAGAATTATAGAAGGCAAAAGGGTCCTGCTATTAAAAGTTATCTTCACAACTTGATGAGGCTGATAACGACCACGAGGAGGGTCAAGTAAACGTATCATCCTGGAGGACAGAATGGCCTTGGGCTTCAAGGATGTGTTTAATATCCTCGTGGCAGTCTTTCAGTTCCCTAACACCAGTTGCGACATGATGCAGGAGGATAACAGTGCCAATACTGGCATTTAACCAGGCCTTTTTGGAAATCCTAACAGGGGTTTCTCCAATGCTGGACAATGCGGCTATGCAGGCAGCTGCATCCTGAGAAGGAGCAGCAATGACACATGCACCAAAACGAGTGGGGTTAAAAGTAACAAGAAGCATCCACCAAATCAACGAGGGAGAAATCGTCAGGATGTGTAGAATCCAGATGGTTGAGATCAGAGTATTTAATCCATGTAGCAGGGCCAAACAAGGTGTGGAATGTATTAGCACTGGAAGGAATTGTGCGAGTGCGTCTAGGGGAGGGGAGATCGGGACTGAGCACCCCCCATGAGAGGGGGGGGGGGTAAAAGGCACAGTTGTCACACTGAGAGAAGCAGCAGCTCCAGGTGATGAGGTGGTCAACATAGGGGCTTGGGGCTCAATCCTACCACAGAGGAGGGAAGGGAGCAGAGAGTAGTCAGGAGGGTCAAAGGAGTAGCTTGGTCTGGGCACAATGTAGCGGGGGGCTACAGAGCCTGGTCTTCCAACACAGTCTGATTAGGGGGCCTGGTCGCCCATCCCACAAGCCTGGGATGTTATAAGAGGATCATTCAGCGGCATAGAAATGAGTAGGTAATAATTTCATTAACGAATAAGCCCCCATACCCATCATGGAGCCACAATTAGAGGAAAGGACCCCCTGACACGGCGGGACCCCCCGCAGGGGTGCATCGTGAGTATATACCCTGCAATCACCACCTTAAGAACCATCAGTTCGTCGCGATTGGATTCGGCAACGAAGGCGAGGATTGACAATAAAAGAATCCCCATGCTCAAAACGTCGGGTACCACAGTTCTACGGGTGAGCGTGCGTGCCTCCCCAAACACCCGGGTATCAAAACAGATGTCAGAAAGAATAATCAAGAACGGCAAAAAGTCGGTGGGAAATGACAATTAAAAAGGAGAAGAGGGGATAGGAAAAATGAAAGATAAGAAAGAGGAAATAGCTTCCAGCAAAATTAGTGAAGATGGCAGCAAGAGCATAACACTTCAAAAGATCAGAGGACTGTCCCTTTGAGCATCACACCCTGGCAGCCGCCCACCAAGCCCCTTCACGACAACAACTGGTTGGAAAGGGAGGGGGAGAGTAAAGTAAATACATGTAAAGGCATCTAAATACAGTAATTGAAAAGAATACTGACAATTCTTCTTTATCCTTTCCTTATTTATTTACTTCCATGTCCAATTAAGGCAGATGTGTAATCTAACACCTCTGGAGACATCCTATACTATTTGAAATACTGTAAGAATGTCAAAGGATAAATTTGTTTTCCCTTTTCATCACGTGCTGTGGCCGTGATGAAACTGTGGACTACAGTACTGTACAGTATTTCTGATCCATTAAATGTCAGTCAATGTCCGAAACTTAATATTTTAAGTCTGCTTCAGAAAAAATAGGGATTTTGTGTACAAATCTTCTATTTCAACTTTATGCCCTATAAGTATTAGTGATATTCAAATTTCATAAGCTAGTTTTGTGCAGATATTACCATAAACTAAGCTTGAACTTTATACAGAATAGTATTCTGTTCACTTGGTCTATGTACATCTGCACCTAAAAGAATGGTCATAAATCAAAACCAGAAAAATGCCTGAAGGTCTTTGAATGTATTCCATAAACATATTGAAACATATGAATCTTATCAAATTCATTCTAGCAGATATCTATATTTCCATGAATCGGTACACAAGTCTCAAAAGTTTTACATTACTATTTTGATTGTCAAATTTATGGGGTTATATTTAATTTAATTTGTGAAATTTATTTCAGTTATTGATTTGGCTCATTGCTTGAAAAGTTTGAACTGTAACTGCCCCTAGGTTTGAATTTCAACTACCACCACACTCATTATCGCAAACTTACGAATATTACATACGGTACGTGATGCAGAGTTTTCTCACACTAGGAAGAAAGAATACAGTGAACCCTCGATTTGCATGAAATCAGATAATGCGGTATTAACATAATGAAGTTACTGTGTATGTTTTAACATCAAAATAAAAAATATATTAAGCATTTCACTACTGCACTCTACATACATCAGTGTGATTATTACTCATACGGCAGCAAGATGTGGGAGGGAGGGTGGATTTGCAAGGTGATGGTTCAGCAGTGGGAGGGAGGGTACCTTCCCACCTTTGTACATTCACCTGTTATGGAGATCAGTTTTGATATTTATAACACCTCCAAGAGGGGAAGCAGATTACTCATTAAAGTCAAGTAGGCAGTAGGTCATCAGAACTCAAACACAGCCTTAACCGAGTTAGTCCATCACTAACAATGCCAGCCATCACTAGTAAAGCAGGCGGTTATTCAGTCAGTAGAAAAGTCAGTCAGTGTTTCCGATCAAAAACAGCCTTCAGAAATGTGTTGCCTATAAGGAAGTTATACGAACATACAGGGCCAACCACTGAATCTGTGGGGTCAGTCCCAGATTTGTACATGCAAAAGCTGGGAGGATGCTAGCTTGATACATCTCGAACAGGATGGTATAAATGAACCTGATTAGACCAGCACATCAATCAATACCAGCAATTGCAAGTGATCCAACAAGTACACATTTTCCTTAAAATTTTACATTCATCCCTTTAAATTTTCACACACTTTTACAACTTTCACACACCCATAACTTACACAAAAATGGACATTCACATATATTCTTACACAAACATGGTCATATGACATTATTGGGGAGACAGGATGCCGAGTATAGATCTCATCCTGTAATTACCTACTTACTTACTTACTCTCTCTCACACACACACACACACACACACACACACACAGGGAGTACCACAGGGTTCAGTTCTTGCACCGGTAATGTGCACTGTCTACATAAACGATCTACCAGATGGAATACAGAATTATATGAACATGTTTGCTGATGATGCTAAGATAATAGGGAAGATAAGAAACCTAGATGATTGTCATGCCCTTCAAGAAGACCTGGACAAAATAATTATATGGAGCACCACTTGGCAAATGGAATTTAATGTGAATAAATGCCATGTTATGGAATGTGGAACTGGAGAACATAGACCCCACACAACCTATAAATTATGTGAGAAATCTTTAAAGAATTCTGACAAAGAAAGGGATCTAGGAATGGTTCTAGATAGAAAACTTTAACCTGAGGACCACATTAAGAACATTGTGCGAGGAGCCTATGCTACACTTTCTAACTTCAGAATTGCTTTTACATACATGGATGGAGAAATAAAGAAATTGTTCACGACTTTTGTTAGACCAAAACTGGAATATGCAGCGGTTGCGTGGTGCCCATATATTAAGAAGCACATCAATAGACTGGGAAAGGTGCAAAGACATGCCGCTAAGTGGCTCCCAGAACTGAAGGACAAGAGCTATGAGATGTTAGAGGCATTAAATATGCAAAAACTAGAAGATAGATGAAAAAGAGGTGATATGATCACTACGTACAAAATAGTAACAGGAATCGATAAAATTGATAGGGGAAAAATTCCTGAGGCCTGGAACTTCAAGAACAAGAGGTCATAGATTTAAACTACCGAAACAAAGCTGCTGGAGAAATATAAGAAAATTCACTTTTCTAAACATGGTAGACGGTTGGAACACGTTAGGTGAGAAGGTGGTGGAGGCCAAAACTGTCAGTAATTTCAAAGCTTTATATAACAAAGAGTACTGAGTAGGCGGGACACCACAAGCATAGCTCTCATCTTGTAATTACACACATGAGATGACCTGGACAAAATAAGTGAATAGAGCAACACATGGCAGATGGAATTCAAAGAGTATCATGTGTGATATCAAATCAAAATACAGATATTATGAAGTTCCTTGCTGCAAATGATAGTTGAGCCTCGGTTGAAAGGAAAATAAAAAGTGCAACAAATATGAAATTGGACAAAGTTATGTATAAATAGTTTACCTAGGAGAATATCCTAGGTATCACAACTGGTGGCAAATTAAGACTGCCAAACCAGCAGCAGAAGCCAACACAGCAGCAGCCAGCAACATAATTGCAAACAATTAACAGCATTGGTTGTGAGAGGAGTGTACGGCTAGGTTAATTGGTCAATTTAAAGCTCAAAAGAGACATTGTGCTTATTATGCAATTAAAGTTGCAGCAATTTCAGTATATAGTACAACTGTCTATAGAGAACAGTTTTAATATGCACTTTGTTGAATTAAACATTGTTACATCATCACTTATATTACTATATCAGAAAATTTCTCCAGCCATCTCTTAAATTGACCATGTGCTTCACCACTTCCCTATATACTGTACTACTGTACCTCCATTAATGAGAAAATGAATATAATATGAGAGCAGTCTACTTACCCAAACTTGGAGCCATAAATAGATTTGCCACCTGTACCATTCCCCTTGGTAAAGTCACCACCCTGGCACATAAAGTTGGGGATAATTCGATGAAATGCAGAGCCCTTAAATCCAAAACCCTGTTCTTCAGTACATAGCTGGCGAAAATTTTCTGCAGTTTTAGGTACAACATCTGAACGGAGCTGGAAAAGGAAAGAAAAAAAAGTGTTAAATTTAATAACGCTCTTTTCTAGCGGGTACCCAGTGGCTCCGCTTAAGCGCTGGTACCATCATGACTTTGGCTAACCATACCAAGCTTCTGAAGCTCATCTGTCACTTATTGGAAACCTGGAAAGTTTGTGAATCAAAGATTGCCCCAAAACCATAGGCAAGACAAAACAAGCAACTGCTTGATGGAAATTAGGCACCACACAAAGCAAACAGTCATGGCTGTGGGGGTCAAAAGTACCCCAAGATGCAGGCGATGAGTCACAATAACGTGGCTAAAGTACGTTGACCAGACCACACACTAGAAGGTGAAGAGTTGAGAATGACTTGAGAATGGTCCAGGACGGACCGAAACGTCATCGTCCCTTCACCTTCTAGTGTGTGGTCTGGCCTACCCCAAGATGATCCTGATCACCACCAGGAGGCAGATCAGATCACCAGGGGTCTCAGCCATTATCCCCCCCTCCCCTCCATCTGGAATCACTCTTGCTGAACTCCCCAAAACACGGCAGTGAAGAAATTAATGGTGGGGATGGTAAACTACTGGGAGTCCAATAGAAAAGGCCATTACACTACATTCACTGTTTAATTACTATAGCTCTGCAGCTTCCTGAACTTACTCAACAGCACCTCAGTATGGAAGGCCACCCTTTCAGAATTGAAAAGGACAGATGAGGGTGGGGGAGAACAGCAGAAAAGCAACAGGACAGAGCAGTACAGCAACACCAAAATGGAACAAGCAGCAAGGTCGAGAAGCAACCCAGAGGCAAGCACCCAGGTAAAGTACCAAAAGCACTGAATATGGAAAACCATGGAAAAAAAATCTAGAATGCAAATAATAATAAATGTTTTCTTAAAATTTGATGCACAACAAAAAAGCAAGGACAGACTGCCAGCTGACCAAGGAAAACTAACCATCTCAAGACAGTGACCAAATTCCCAGCCTCAACACTCGGGGGAAAAAAATGAAGTAGCCAGAAAGGTACAAGACGAGATCAAAAGTGGCAGAAACCCAGTGCTGGGAGAATAGAGAAACGACTACTGTACTTGAACCTTACCTAGCAGTGAGGACACTAAGAAACTACCTCATTCAAAAACCATACTAGTGGGCTAAAACTGTGGCACGAGACGACTAGCACGGTACTAAAGCTACAACCCAACCAGTACACAGCCTCGATGGCTAGTACCACTTTAACATAAAAGGCACCAAGTTCAGCAGGTGCCAGAGAAGTGGCACCTGCTGAACTGCATACACCTGCATACAGCTAACCTGACCCCGAGTCAAAATGCCCTGGAAGCCCCAGGCACGCTGCCAGAAACAACCGAGCTCTGGTAATTGCTGATAAGCAATGCAGATATTATAAGTAGGCAGTAGGTAGGCAGATTAGGTTCTGCCAAGCCAACAGAGAAGAGGCGGCAGCCTTCAGTCTTCAACATGACAAATACCATAACGGCTAAAGATAGTGAAAACACCTGATGAAGGGTTAGAAATTGCTGAAAACACATGCCATACCACCTAATATTGCTGCCTTGAAGAAAGACAAATATGGGATACCAAGTAATGGGAAAGCAACTCTTAAAAATTTTGTATTTGTAGAATATGGGGATCTATCGATCCCACATATCTGTTACTGTAACTGTAGCCTCTGTTTACCCAACAGTAAAATAGGTACCTGGTTGTTAAACGATTTGGCGGGGTTGTATTTTTTGGGGAAAAAAAATGGGTTTAAGGACCTGCACGAAACACTATGTGTGCTAGTGGCTAGTAGTACAAGAATGTAAGAACTCATATACTGTATATGATTTTGCCCGAAACACTATGCGTGCTAGTGGCTTTACAAGAATGTAAGAACTCATATACTGTATATGATTTTGCCAGAAACACTATGCGTGCTAGTGGCTTTACAAGAATGTAAGAACTCATATATATGATTTTGCCCAAAACACTGTGCGTATTAGCGGCTTTAGGTACTGTATGTACTAGCTCTATCTATAAATCCAACATTATGTTTGTAACTCATCTTCTATATATGTACTTTCACCTGAATAAACATTTTGACTTGATATAAATAAAATAAAAAAGGTACATATTATGTACGAAATGTAGACATTTATGGGCAGGGCCAACCTGGTGTACGAAGCGTCGCGACCACCCCGGTCTGCCCCTGCCACTCCCACACTTTTATTTATTTATTTATACACGAAACACTCGCCTAACTTGACCTCAAAATACTAAATAAAGACGCTCGTTTAGTATACGGTTTATTGATATAGTACACATGAGCTGGGCAACATTGTATATATGCACCGAGAGGTTTGACTATAGGCTAACTTGTTATATCTCACCTCCATCACTATACGGCCTAAAGGTTCACCGTTGGCCTCCACGTCAAAATACACTTTAGGCAACGTCGACTGACACCTGGCAGATATTCCTGCAGCTGCTGCAGCAGAAAATGCGAAGCCTGTGCCTAAAAGGCGAGCAACTGACGAGGAAAGCATGGTGAAGGTGAGAGACGGGAGACGCGAGCACCTCCACACGCCGGCCACGGTACACGCTGCTCGCATGAGGGGCCTGGCGGCTCAGTGGACAGCGCTCGGGATTTGTCATCCTACGGGTTGATTGTTCAATAAATCCCTGAGCTATATGTTTGACCGATCTCTAACCCTGTCCATGGAGGACAGAAGAAAATGTATATATGCTGGTTAGCATTGTAAATGTGTGGCCACGTCTGTGGTAGAAAATAATAATAAAAAGAAAAGTCCTAAGGGTCCGGGTTCGATCCCCGATGGAGACGGAAACAAATGGGCAGCGTTTCTTTCACCCTGATGACCCTGTTCACCTAGCAGTAAATAGGTACCCAGGAGTTAGCTGCTACGGTTGATCAGCTGATTGGCAGTGGAGAGGAGGGCCCAAAGAGCCGAAGCTCAACCCCCTGCAAGCACAACTAGGCAAGTACCTTGGGTTGTTGTTGTTGTTTAAGATTCAGCTACTGAAATTGAAATTGAAATAACTTTATTGAGGTAAAATACACACAAAGGGATGAGGTAGCTCAAGCATTCAGCTACTGGGAACAAAAAGTTGCAAGTAGCACGGGCTATGGTGAGCCCGTAGTGAACTTGCCCGGCACAGGAGCGGGGCAAGTAGCACGGGCTATGGTGAGCCCGTAGTGGACTTACCCGGCACAGGAGTGGGGCAAGTAGCACGGGCTATGGTGAGCCCGTAGTGGATTTACCCACCACAAGAGCGGGACTGTAACTGTACCTTGGGTTGTAGTGGGTGTTATATAACTGGTGTGTGGTGCTGATGGATGTTTCCCATGCTAAGTTTCATGCCCGAAACGTTGTGTGTATTAGTGGCTTTAGGCATAGTATAATATACTTGCTCTCTAGAAATCTAACATTCTCATTGTAGCCCATTTTGTGTGTAAGTACCTTTCCCCAAATGAACATTATCATTATCACTATAGAGAACAGGAAGCCAGCGGTTTGTTGAAGGTCCCCGTTCACAATTCATTTTACAAGAGTTCCAAATGAATCAGACCGTGATATGTCGTAGGAACATGGTAGGAATGTGGAACCAATTACCGGGTAACATCATAGAAGTAGGAGCCCTCGATTGTTTCAAGCGTAGGTTAGACATATATATATAGAATGAGATTGGATATAAAAAGGAGCTGCCTCGTATGGGCCAATAGGCATTCTGCAATTACCTTAATTCTTATGAGTCTGCCTCCACCATGCCACTTGCTAATGCATTCCATTTCTTAACCACTCTGACACTGGAAAAATTCTTTCTAATGCCTCTTGAGTACTAAATTTCCACCTGGCCCCCCCTCCCCTCCCCCTTTGTTCATGTTCCACCCATGGCCCATGATAAATAGTTTGTCTTTATAAGCCGAGCGCTGACTGGTGCCTGTTCAAACCCAGACATAAAAAAACATATGAATGAAGGTAACTGCAGAAGGTCTATTAGCCCATACGAGGCAGCTATTTATATATCCACCCTAATCTCATCATACGGTATATGTCTAACCTACGCTTAAAACAATCAAGGGATCCTACTTCTATCATGTTACATGATATTTGGTTCCACAAATCAACAACACTAACGTTGTTAATAATAAAATGATAGCAAATTGGTTAAACATGAACGGCCATGTGTAAAATCATGTTAGACACAAAACACATGTAGACATCTAGACCTACCTGCAAGAGCAGTCCGTCATGAGATGACCCAGCTGGTGGGAGGGCCGATGACTCGAACAGGAACCCCTACTTGGTTTCTTTGCACGTGTAATGTCTGAAAATGTGGCAAGAGATAGGGGCAACCCTCAGTGTCCACAGTGTCGAGAGGCGCTCCCTCACCACAGGGAAAAACCCTCCAGGGGTTGGGCTAGAGTACGTCTAGTTCCTAACAGCAGACCCAAAGCTCTAGGCCATAAACCTGAATACATACTTTAATATGATAGTACAGGCAATAATTTATAACAAATAATATTGCTTTATATTATTTTAAACATGACAATGCTAGTTGCTGCCATCTGATGCCTGTTTCTCTTGTTCAAATGTGTTTCAGACAAGTCAAAATCTCATACTAGTCAGTTTTTACTCATTTATCATAAAATTGGATGAATTTATTATGAATTAAAGTATTTACATGTTGACAAGAACAGGCAAGTGTCTGCCAT
Source organism: Procambarus virginalis (assembly GCA_020271785.1). NCBI lineage: Eukaryota > Metazoa > Arthropoda > Malacostraca > Decapoda > Cambaridae > Procambarus > Procambarus virginalis. Next base: position 61,113,626 of record WNGS01169498.1, read on the forward strand.
CCACATTATCCATGCTTGGCTTTGCACCTAGAATGTATTTGTTTACCATTAAAGTTGTTTTAATTATATTAAATTCGTAGCTAGTTGTAGCCAGCTTGCAGTACAGGTCATTCTATCAACCACAAAGAAATTTCTGGTATGGGAAGGTAATTTCAGTCAGTCATGTTGCACTTAGATGCCAATGATCTCTTGGGCATGTGAAAGAGTTGTTAATAAACAAAACATTTAATGACTGAAATTTGCAGGTTGTACACAAATTTCAATTGGGAACACAATACCAAAAAGATATACAAGACACTTGTTCAAGTTAACATTATGACATGCTTTATTTTGCTTCAAAATGATGGTATACAACAAGTGGAAAAATCACTCCTTTAAAATAAAGTATTAAAAGAATTAACATTTTAACAACAATACAAATAGATTAATTTAAAGGAAAAAGAACTACTCTTTGTTTCAATAAATATTTATTCTTAAAACACAAATCCCTCCTCATTCTTTCAATTTGAAGCTTAATAGATAGTAGAGCGAGCCGAGTTGGTGTGGGTGAAGCAACGCGGAAGACGGGCGGTGGTGTAGGCAGCAGTGGTTTTGTTGACCTTAAGGTTATTCCATCTGCTGCCCACACGCCTACGTCCAACCAGTCACCGCTGAGTGATGGTTAGGGAGCAGGAAGGAGGCAAGGCGAGATGCTGCCAGCTATAGCCATTTGTTGGCCAGAAGTGGTAACACCCCGTCTGTAACAACAGGCCAAGGAGGGGCCGGGGTCCTTCAGGGGGGAGACTGGGGCCTTGGCCCCCCCATGCCACTGCTGCCCTGGGGCCTAAACCGCCATGCCCCCCCAGGGCCAGGGGACGACCCAGGGCGGGCAAGGCGGGAGGCATGACTAAAAGCTATAAACAGGGCAAAGTGGCAGGTAGGGTGGCACTGTGGTTTCCTCCCCCGCCCGCTGCTGCCGCGTGCAACAGATCGGCCACTTCAAAAATAAAGTCAAGTTATACTTTGGTACATACGGGGTTCTCAATTTCTTTAAACCTTAGTACAAGTCTTTTTGAATACACATCATTGATAATTACTTGTCAACACATTCTTTCAAGTCCATAAAAGTAATGATAATGAATAAAAATAATACCTTACTGGTTCTGTACATACTACAAACAATAGACAAAATGCAACCTGAAGTTAATAGAATATAACAACAAGTGTACAAACGATTGGAAGGTAAAGGCTCTTTTCAAGGGCTGTGTGTAATTATGCTAGTCTCTACTAATTATACAAGCAGCCCAACAAACATGGCAGAACCTGCAAGCAGAAGCACACGTGCCATGCGTACGTCTTATCGTACCTTACATGGCTGGGAATTGAGCTAAGTCTACGCTACAGGCAAAGTTTCATTATGAACCACTCTGCCTGCTCTGCTCAGCTGTCATCTATGGGTTTTCTCTCCCTGACCAGCTGATCCGTGTTAATCTGCCGCAATGGCCAGGTTCAGACCAGCCCAAAACAGAATGGGCTTGTCTAGTAAGAAACACCTGATGGCACAAGAGACTAGAATTTGCACACAGCCCTTTTGCTAGGGTGTGCCAAGCTTTTGGAACTTCATTGTCCATGATCTGTTCGTTTACTCTTTGCATGTGCCCACTCACTACCTTCTCTCCACTGGAAACCCCGTGAAGGTTTTACCAGCCTTCTCCACACCCATACACCTAATAGTTATTATTACAGACACATATATACAAGTAACATGAGCAGTGGGCAACTGGGTTCACCCACACCCATACCGACTAGTGCTTCCGTCTACAATCACCATCATTCAACAATCACCACCATCACTCATTATCAGTAACCAACATACCATCATTGAGGACAGTATTGGACACGTTTGCAGGCACACCCTTGTGCCCAGGTTGCATTGAACACACGTCACATACAAGCATGATTATCAGTAAATGGCTAGTGATACTCAAAAATACCGGTCTAGGCTCACTTCGCATAAGCCACAAGAGTCTTAAGTCTCGGCTAACTTTGAATTGCACTTTTCGAGGCAAGAGTAGATACTTCAGAGCCTATAGCCTGTAGCACCTCACCTATTAACTTCTGTGTCACTTGGTGGGTATTGTCAGTGCCTGATTTGGCCTTTCACCAGATACGAAAAAACAGGCTACCTTAAGAGACATGTAAAAACGTATTTGCTACCACCAACGTATCACAAGCACTTATGCCCATCCAAGGGATTGACATAGTTTCAAACGTACAGCAGCAATTCATACTGAGAAATCTGAATTATCCAGATTTTATTAACAGATCAGTGGTTGAAATGCACTGTAGTATTTATTTCCTATGTCACTGCAGATAATCTACTTTGCAATTGTTTCTTCTGTTGTTCTATTGATATTCAGTCTTGCTCATGCATTTTTCACACTTTGGACGCCATAGGACTTGCTGCATTTGGCTGCGGCATCACAGTTGGTTTCAGTGCTTTACATTCTTTGGGTCCAAATGCATAAAACATAGGAGGTGCATAAAGTTTTGGTAGCAAACACTCCTTTCTTCTTAAACCTCCAGGAAACTTTGCAGGCCTATACATTATGAATATCTCCTCTCATGATCAACTACAGAATATCACACACTAAAGATGAACGTTAGACCACATAATGTTTATATATGTGTAATATACAAAAGCCACCAACACAAAAATCCTAACAATCACCTGCAAGGCAAGCAAACTTTCCCGCAAAGGCAAGAAAAATAGGCTGGAGCAGTACTTCGTTAGGTGTGGAGCGTGCCAGCTTATGATGTTCATCAGCAAAACATCAATATCAGCTCCAAGTTACGTATGTGTAACATCGGCTGATTGTGGCTTTGCAACACATCCACACACGTGAATTGGGGCTTAAGGAGCACCTTTACGACCAGTGAGCACTAGGCTCGTCGGCAGCGTTGGTAATGAGCACGGGACGAGGGTAGGGACAGCCATTCTGGCAGAACTGTAACAGTCATAGGGAACTAGTCACGGCATTGGACTAATTCATCTGCCCCTTCCGGGTGTGTAAGACTGGGTTAACAGACACTGTACGCAACTCAAGAATGGAAAAGGCGTACATTACATAAATTGGAACTACATATCTGAAAGTTTCAAGGCCCTTTGGCATCAGAACATCACCTAATTAGGCTATTTGCAAATAGCTAAAGCTGTCCCAAAAAGGATAGCTTGGCTTGGAAGTAATGTCAAGGCTCACACAATCTTTGGAAAGGGAATAAAAAAAATAAGGGACAAATAAAAGCACAGAGCCTTTATTTCTTGGGGCACTGAATATGGGTTTGTAGATGCAAATATGATTGCCTTGTTTACAGAATTGGTTATAATGTCCATGTAAGGGTGATGAAGTGATAACCTCAGCCAACAGCCCCTTACTGGAGAAGGAGCCCCTTACTGAAGAAGGGAATATGCTGTCACTTCACTTTGTGTACACTCTCAGCCAGCTGGGCATAGCTCAACGTTACACCAAGTTGTATTCCTTTAGATTTAGTTGCAGGATCGTATCTTTGACAGCAGCGAAGACGAACCTTATGTTCTCAGTGTCTGTAGGAGAGAAGCAAAATGTGAAACAATATAAATTGTTTGTGCATGCATGCATGGATGGATGTATGTAATTACCTGAGTGGATGAGAGCTACACTTGTGATGTCCCATCTTCCCAACACTGTCATATAATGTACATCATATAATGTGTGTGTGAGAAACACATGTTAATATGCATGTGTACACACATGTATCAGCATTTGTGCTTACATAACTGCACATACAGAAAAACATAATACATCGCTCTTGAACCCTGCTGCCTCATGACTATTGTATCTGGTGTTAACACAGATTTGGTATATTTGTGGTGTATTTGTGTGTGTGTGTATGTGCGCGATTACCTAAATGAATTTAAAGGATGGGTGGATCTCTCCCGTTTGCATACATACAATAAGGATGCAGTCTGTAGTACTGGCCTCACATAGGTGGTGTGCAGTATCCAAATGACCCTATACATTTAGGTTCCTGAATATATTAATTTAAGAGAAACAACACTGACAGCTCAGATAGAAAAGCTTAACAAAAGATTGGAAAAGTGCAAAGAGGAAAAAAAAGTAACGTATGCACACAAATTGTAAAAGAGAAATATAATGATAAAAGTATGTTTGGAAATAAAAACTAAAATGAGCAACAAGAAACAGGCATTAAACAAGAGTGGCAGTCAAAACACTAGAAAAAAATAAATAAAACCAAATGGGTAAAATACCTGGAGATAAATGATACGATAACTGACAGCATGGCTTTCGAACCAGAAAGCTGTAACAAATCCTGTTACAGCTTTAAAAAAAAAAAAATCAATTTTTTTATCATAAGCCCACAGAGATTTTACAGTAAGAGAGACAGTTGGGTTGACTTGTTATCTGGAGGAAAAAAAAAAATGCTTTTGACACGACTCCCTACAAGAGGTTTGAAAACTGGAACATGTTCATACATTACCCCAGTAACCTCGGGGTAATGTATCAAACTGTAAAATTGTTACTAGTGGTGTACGACAGGTGTGTTCTTCCACTAGTACTGTTCATCATAGAAATCATCTACCAGGAGGAATGCAGCATTATGTTTGCTGATGATGTTAAACTATTAGAAAAGAATAAAAACTTAAACAATTGTTATGCTTTTCAAGATGGCCCAGACAAAATAAATGCATAGTGCAGCATTTGGCTGATGGAATTTAATGTGAATAAATGCCATGTTATGGAATATGAGAAAATAGGCCACACAAACATTCAAATTATGTGAAAAGGCTTTAAAGAACTCTGATAAAGAGAGAGATCTATGGGTGGTTCTGAATAGAAAACTGACACCTGAGGACAATAATTGCAAGAGAAACCTGCGCTACACTTTCCAAATTCAGAACTGCTTTTAAATACAGTACATGGATGGCAAAGTACAGCAATAAAGAAGTTGTTCACAACCTTTCTGAGATTATAACTGGAATATGCAGTTATATGGTGTCGATATCTTAAGCACATCAACAAAATGGAAACGGTGCAAATACATGCAACTCAATGGTTCCTGGGAATTGAAAGACAAGAGGTTAGAGGCATTAAATATGCCAAACTAAAAGATAGAAGAAAAAGAGGCAATTTGATCATTATGTACCATATAGTAACGAGAATCCATAAAATTGATAGGGCAGAATGCCCAAGACCTGGAACTTCGAGAACAAGAGGCCTTAGATTTAAACTAACTAAACAAAGTTGCCGAAGAAATATCAGAAAAATCACTTTCTTAAATAAAATGGTAGACGGTTGCAACAAGTTAAGTGAGAAGGTGGTGGTGGTGGAGGCCAAAACCATCTGTAGTGTCAAAAAGAGTTATATGCTAAAGAGGGTTGGGATGATGGGACACCATGAGCATAGTAACTAAACTGTATCCTGTAACTAAACTTGGGTAATTACATGCATATATACAGTATATATATGCAGTATATGTATGCAATAACAGGTTCAGACAGTTACAATTAATACCAGGTGTAAATAAATTTCATAAACTATGTTATAAAACTAAAATAAAAGCATTTTTAAAGGTATGTAAGAATAATGTGTTAATTTTGCATGCACAAAAATGCAACATTCATATAATAGTACTGTAGCTGATTTTAGTACTGAATGCATACTAGCCAATACCCAGTAATCAATTTTGATTTGTGATAGAGAAACCCTACAAAAATACATTGAATATACTGTAATGCACCACCTCTGCTTGGTGACTCCCTGTTGCTACCTACCTGGACAATTCCACCCAGTTTGATCTGTGCCAGTCCCTTGCAAGTCATTGTAAGCCTACTGGGAACCAGAGGCCAAAACCTAATCCCTTCTACAGGGGTGAAAAGAGCAGAGGATATAACATCACCCTAACCAAGAAAATGCCACCAGAAAGATTGGCGAGCCAAGAGAAAATTGACAAAGTGAACAAAGCATAGAAAACGACTCAACAAACAGAATGAACCACCTTCTCATGAAGCAGATTACTCATTGATTACTGCTAGGTGGCCATGTGCCTTGCTTGTTGATCTGTGAATAAGACAACCATCATTATTTATCTAGCAAGATGAAAATCCCAGCTCTTGAAAAGGAAAGGGAGGGCAGGAGAAGTGTCCAAGGAGCCACCAGACATTTCCTTACATTCAACACTGGTTTTGTGGGAGGGCTCCTGAGGTTGCTCCTTATTTCTGTCTCTGAGAATAAAAGGAATTGTGTACAAAGGGGCAGAAAAGAACCGTAGACGGGAACCCCTAGAAGGGGGAAACAGCGATGGTGAACATGCCCTAAAGACATACAAGCCAGCAGGCTGGGCTTGTATGGCTTGCTGGGCACTTAGACAGATCACCAAAAACCTCCAGATTGAAAATATGCCAAAGAATTGTTAGAAAACAATGCAAAAAGTGCTGTAAACTGATGAACAGCATGGACCATAAGGTTGACTGCAGGCTGGCAAAACCAAACAATACTATGGACAACTGAAGAAAAGCAGCCCACGAAATAAGGAAATTAGGGACACCAAGTCCACAACAGTGGTTTCTGGTGCATCACCAGGAGTGCAGAGATAATGATGAACAGACAACTAGACAAGATACATCCAGGCTGAACCACCAATCACCAAAGGAGCCTTCCAAAATAACAGCTGGCATGTGCATAGCCAGAAAATGAAGAGAAAGCGGTAAGTGAAGATAAATGACCACCAGGAACAAGAAGGTTCAAGAGTCAGAGCAGACAGGAAAAAAGCATCCGAAGCGATGTGAAGTTGAGTGACAAAACGCTGACACAATATCGCCAACTGCGACTCCATCCAGACCACTTGCTGAATGGCCACTGTCTGAAAGTATTCCCCCTCTCCCCCCCAAAAAATGCCAGTCCAGCACAAAATATGCTAAAGCGACCAAATACAAACAATGCCTGGCAGGACAGAGACAGGAGAGGAAGAAATGAAGGATGAGAGAAGAGAACCATGGAAACATCCCCACCCTCCTGTTGTGGGAGCTGATTCATTAGTAAACAAACATGCCATGGTGATTAAGTTGCATGTCCCAAGGTAGAAGGGTTAATTAAGGCACCCACAGGTTGTATATAGTAGAGGTAGTAACTGACAGCCATGAGAATGCACCACCACCAATAACCATCCTAGAAATCTGCACCACAGTATGTGTGTGGAACTGAAGGAAGAGCCGAGCAGGAACCTCTGAAAACTGCCAGTGTTTTTGTATCCTGAAGGATTAATGAAGCAGGAAGCACCTGGCACAGGCTGCTTACCAAAAAGTCTAGAGGCTTCAGGTTGGGCTTGGGGTAGACAGAAGATCTCCCAGAACCCATCAAGCAGGTATCAAGCAAGTATCAAACATAGGTAGCTGTTAAGGGTATAAGCAGCAAGCCTTAAAATGCATACGTGAGCTCTGTGTGATCCCCAACCTCAGTTTCAGAGTCAAAGACCCATGACTGCTAAAAGGCGTGGCACCTTCATCAGGAATACTGCCACCTAAGGCCACCAAGGAAGACGACCAAAGCTGGGTAGAGGTAACATCAGCAAAACCTGTTTCCATGATAGCCAACACTTATCTGAGAGACTAAGAGTTGAAAAGCATTGTGACGGGAACAAGGAGCACAATCACCATCTCGGTGCATCATGCCATTCAAAATTATTGAAGTTGTTTGTTGAGAGATTAACAAAATAAACAAATGTCACCAGGCACACAGCCACCTGGTGGCAAGCAGGTATAATTAATCAATTGACCGTTTTGTAATGGTTTATTTGGTTTGCGATCTTGTTTTTCTATGCTTTATTTATTTTTCTAGGGTGATCTAGTACCCTCCTGTTCCTTACATCTCAGAAGAGGGGGCCAGGCTTAAGCATGTGGTCCCTGATAGGCTTACAATGGCTCTTAAGAGCCAGGTACGGATTGAATTGGGTGGAGCTATCCAAGTATGCAGCAACAAGGAAGGGAAGGAAAACATCACCAAGAGAAAGCACCAAGCCATGAGGACTACATAGCACTTTGAAGGGGTCAGGATAAGGATTTGGGATGGGATGGGGGAAAAGGAATATTGCCCATCACTTGGATGGTCGGGTATTGAATGCCGACCTGCATAAAGTGAGACCGCCACTCTACCGTCCAGCCCAAGTGGTTGAGCTGGGTTGGTTACCACACCCTGTCAACAGGAAGTCACCCCTTTGACTCTCCCAGAAAAGTAAACCACCAGTTTCTACTATGTATACTGTACTTTAATACTTCCTCAACAGCAGCATACTACCAAAGTTTGTCTATACTGAACAGTTAATAAATTAAGTATTACCTAATGAAATCTTTAAAATGTACCAAAACTTGTACCACAGGTAGTCAAGATATATTATGCAAAACTCTAAAGAATCATTAAATTCATTGATAGCTATCTACTGTACTGTCTGTTGTATTAAAATCATTGATAGCTATCTACAGTACTGTCTGTTGTATTAAAATCATTGATAGCTATCTACTGTACTGTCTGTTGTATCATCCTCATCTTCTAATTGATGATAAACATTTACATGGTCTTACCTATGATAATAAAAAAACCATACTGTACGCATAAATTTTGATATACAGTAATTCTCACAAATACGAAAAGTAACTGCATTTTTATAATATATACCTACAGTTCATCCAAGGCCTTACACAAGCCAGCAAATTTATGCAATCCAAATCTACAAGAAATAACATTTTAGACTATATTATCAATCAATTTACATAGAGACTGAATCAACCCAAGTATTTGGTGTTAACGAGTTCCAAAAGTAATTTTGCCATAAAAGTGACTTAAGCTGCAAATATGGATTTCTAATTTAGTAAAGTTGTTATCTTACAGAAATTAACCAGAACTCATGCCGGGTAACAAATGAGAAATTTTACTCCTTTTGTGCCTGAATCATTTATGCTGTAATGTATTATNATTTTAAGTCTGCTTCAGAAAAAATAGGGATTTTTGTACAAATCTTCTTATTTCAACTTTATGCCCTATAAGTATTAGTGATATTCAAATTTCATAAGCTAGTTTTGTGCAGATATTACCATAAACTAAGCTTGAACTTTATACAGTATAGTATTCTGTTCACTTGGTCTATGTACATCTGCACCTAAAAGAATGGTCATAAATCAAACCCGAAAAATGCCTGAAGGTCTTTGAATGTATTCCATAAACATATTGAAACATATGAATCTTATCAAATTCATTCTAGCAGATATCTATATTTCATGAATCGGTACACAAGTCTCAAAAGTTTTACATTACTATTTTGATGTCAAATTTATGGGGTTATATTTAATTTATTTGTGAAATTATTTCAGTTATTGATTTGGCTCATTGCTTGAATAAGTTTGAACTGTAAATGCCCCTAGGTTTGAATTTCAACTACCACCACACTCATTATCGCAAACTTACGAATATTACATACGGTACGTGATGCAGAGTTTTCTCACACTAGGAAGAAAGAATACAGTGAACCCTCGATTTGCATGAAATCAGATAATGCGGTTAACAAAATGAAGTTACTGTGTATGTTTTAACATCAAAATAAAAAATATATTAAGCATTTCACTACTGCACTCTACATACATCAGTGTGATTATTACTCATACGGCAGCAAGATGTGGGAGGGAGGGTGGATTTGCAAGGTGATGGCTCAGCAGTGGGAGGGAGGGTACCTCCCACACTTTGTACATTCACCTGTTATGGAGATCAGTTTTGATATTTATAACACCTCCAAGAGGGGAAGCAGATTACTCATAAAGTCAAGTAGGCAGTAGGTCATCAGAACTCAAACACAGCCTTAACCGAGTTAGTCCATCACTAACAATGCAGTCATCACTAGTAAAGCAGGCGGTTATTCAGTCAGTAGAAAAGTCAGTCAGTGTTTCCGATCAAAAACAGCCTCAGAAATGTGTTGCCTATAAGGAAGTTATACGAACATACAGGGCCAACCACTGAATCTGTGGGGTCAGTCCCAGATTTGTACATGCAAAAGCTGGGAGGATGCTAGCTGATACATCTCGAACAGGATGGTATAAATGAACTGGAGACCAGCACATCAATCAATACCAGCAATTGCAAGTGATCCAACAAGTACACATTTTCCTTAAAATTTTACATTCATCCCTTTAAATTTTCACACACTTTACAACTTTCACACACCCATAATTACACAAAAATGGACATTCACATATTTCTTACACAAACATGGTCATATGACATTATTGGGAGACAGGATGCCGAGTATAGATCTCATCCTGTAATTACCTACTTACTTACTTACTCTCTCTCACACACACACACACACACACACACACACACACACAGGGAGTACCACAGGGTTCAGTTCTTGCACCGGTAATGTGCACTGTCTACATAAACGATCTACCAGATGGAATACAGAATTATATGAACATGTTTGCTGATGATGCTAAGATAATAGGGAAGATAAGAAACCTAGATGATTGTCATGCCCTTCAAGAAGACCTGGACAAAATAATTATATGGAGCACCACTTGGCAAATGGAATTTAATGTGAATAAATGCCATGTTATGGAATGTGGAACTGGAGAACATAGACCCCACACAACCTATAAATTATGTGAGAAATCTTTAAAAAATTCTGACAAAGAAAGGGATCTAGGAATGGTTCTAGATAGAAAACTTTAACCTCTTTTAATTCACTTTTCTAAACAGTGGTAGACGGTTGGAACACGTTAGGTGAGAAGGTGGTGGAGGCCAAAACTGTCAGTAATTTCAAAGCTTTATATAACAAAGAGTACTGAGTAGGCGGGACACCACAAGCATAGCTCTCATCTTGTAATTACACTTATGTAATTACACACATGAGATGACCTGGACAAAATAAGTGAATAGAGCAACACATGGCAGATGGAATTCAAAGAGTATCATGTGTGATATCAAATCAAAATACAGATATTATGAAGTTCCTTGCTGCAAATGATAGTTGAGCCTCGGTTGAAAGGAAAATAAAAAGTGCAACAAATATGAAATTGGACAAAGTTATGTATAAATAGTTTACCTAGGAGAATATCCTAGGTATCATAACTGGTGGCAAATTAAGACTGCCAAACCAGCAGCAGAAGCCAACACAGCAGCAGCCAGCAACATAATTGCAAACAATTAACAGCATTGGTTGTGAGAGGAGTGTACGGCTAGGTTAATTGGTCAATTTAAAGCTCAAAAGAGACATTGTGCTTATTATGCAATTAAAGTTGCAGCAATTTCAGTATACAGTACAACTGTCTATAGAGAACAGTTTTAATATGCACTTTGTTGAATTAAACATTGTTACATCATCACTTGTATTACTATATCAGAAAATTTCTCCAGCCATCTCTTAAATTGACCATGTGCTTCACCACTTCCCTATATACTGTACTACTGTACCTCCATTAATGAGAAAATGAATATAATATGAGAGCAGTCTACTTACCCAAACTTGGAGCCATAAATAGATTTGCCACCTGTACCATTCCCCTTGGTAAAGTCACCACCCTGGCACATAAAGTTGGGGATAATTCGATGAAATGCAGAGCCCTTAAATCCAAAACCCTGTTCTTCAGTACATAGCTGGCGAAAATTTTCTGCAGTTTTAGGTACAACATCTGAACGGAGCTGGAAAAGGAAAGAAAAAAAAGTGTTAAATTTAATAACGCTCTTTTCTAGCGGGTACCCAGTGGCTCCGCTTAAGCACTGGTACCATCATGACTTTGGCTAACCATACCAAGCTTCTGAAGCTCATCTGTCACTTATTGGAAACCTGGAAAGTTTGTGAATCAAAGATTGCCCCAAAACCAAAGGCAAGACAAAACAAGCAACTGCTTGATGGAAATTAGGCACCACACAAAGCAAACAGTCATGGCTGTGGGGGTCAAAAGTACCCCAAGATGCAGGCGATGAGTCACAATAACGTGGCTAAAGTACGTTGACCAGACCACACACTAGAAGGTGAAGAGTTGAGAATGACTTGAGAATGGTCCAGGACGGACCGAAACGTCATCGTCCCTTCACCTTCTAGTGTGTGGTCTGGCCTACCCCAAGATGATCCTGATCACCACCAGGAGGCAGATCAGATCACCAGGGGTCTCAGCCATTATCCCCCCCCTCCCCTCCATCTGGAATCACTCTTGCTGAACTCCCCAGAACACGGCAGTGAAGAAATTAATGGTGGGGATGGTAAACTACTGGGAGTCCAATAGAAAAGGCCATTACACTACATTCACTGTTTAATTACTATAGCTCTGCAGCTTCCTGAACTTACTCAACAGCACCTCAGTATGGAAGGCCACCCTTTCAGAATTGAAAAGGACAGATGAGGGTGGGGGAGAACAGCAGAAAAGCAACAGGACAGAGCAGTACAGCAACACCAAAATGGAACAAGCAGCAAGGTCGAGAAGCAACCCAGAGGCAAGCACCCAGGTAAAGTACCAAAAGCACTGAATATGGAAAACAACCATGGAAAAAAAATCTAGAATGCAAATAATAATAAATGTTTTCTTAAAATTTGATGCACAACAAAAAAGCAAGGACAGACTGCCAGCTGACCAAGGAAAACTAACCATCTCAAGACAGTGACCAAATTCCCAGCCTCAACACTCGGGGGAAAAAAATGAAGTAGCCAGAAAGGTACAAGACGAGATCAAAAGTGGCAGAAACCCAGTGCTGGGAGAATAGAGAAACGACTACTGTACTTGAACCTTACCTAGCAGTGAGGACACTAAGAAACTACCTCATTCAAAAACCATACTAGTGGGCTAAAACTGTGGCACGAGACGACTAGCACGGTACTAAAGCTACAACCCAACCAGTACACAGCCTCGATGGCTAGTACCACTTTAACATAAAAGGCACCAAGTTCAGCAGGTGCCGGAGAAGTGGCACCTGCTGAACAAGGGCATACAGCTAACCTGACCCTGAGTCAAAATGCCCTGGAAGCCCCAGGCACGCTGCCAGAAACAACCGAGCTCTGGTAATGGCTGATAAGCAATGCAGATATTATAAGTAGGCAGTAGGTAGGCAGATTAGGTTCTGCCAAGCCAACAGAGAAGAGGCGGCAGCCTTCAGTCTTCAACATGACAAATACCATAACGGCTAAAGATAGTGAAGACACCTGATGAAGGGTTAGAAATTGCTGAAAACACATGCCATACCACCTAATATGCTGCCTTGAAGAAAGACAAATATGGGATACCAAGTAATGGGAAAGCAACTCTTAAAAATTTTGTATTTGTAGAATATGGGGATCTATCGATCCCACATATCTGTTACTGTAACTGTAGCCTCTGTTTACCCAACAGTAAAATAGGTACCTGGTTGTTAAACGATTTGGCGGGGTCGTATTTTTTGGGGAAAAAAAATGGGTTTAAGGACCTGCACGAAACACTATGCGTGCTAGTGGCTTTACAAGAATGTAAGAACTCATATATATGATTTTGCCCGAAACGCTGTGCGTATTAGTGGCTTTAGGTACTGTATGTACTAGCTCTATCTATAAATCCAACATTATGTTTGTAACTCATCTTCTATATATGTACTTTACCTGAATAAACATTTTGACAATATAAATAAAATAAAAAAGGTACATATTATGTACGAAATGTAGACATTTATGGGCAGGGCCAACCTGGTGTACGAAGCGTCGCGACCACCCCGGTCTGCCCCTGCCACTCCCACACTTTTATTTATTTATTTATACACGAAACACTCGCCTAACTTGACCTCAAAATACTAAATAAAGACGCTCGTTTAGTATACGGTTATTGATATAGTACACATGAGCTGGGCAACATTGTATATATGCACCGAGAGGTTTGACTATAGGCTAACTTGTTATATCTCACCTCCATCACTATACGGCCTAAAGGTTCACCGTTGGCCTCCACGTCAAAATACACTTTAGGCAACGTCGACTGACACCTGGCAGATATTCCTGCAGCTGCTGCAGCAGAAAATGCGAAGCCTGTGCCTAAAAGGCGAGCAACTGACGAGGAAAGCATGGTGAAGGTGAGAGACGGCAGACGCGAGCACCTCCACACGCCGGCCACGGTACACGCTGCTCGCATGAGGGGCCTGGCGGCTCAGTGGACAGCGCTCAGGATTTGTCATCCTACGGGTTGATTGTTCAATAAATCCCTGAACTATATGTTTGACCGATCTCTAACCCTGTCCATGGAGGACAGAAGAAAATGTATATATGCTGGTTAGCATTGTAAATGTGTGGCCACGTCTGTGGTAGAAAATAATAATAAAAAAAAAGTCCTAAGGGTCCGGGTTCGATCCCTGGCGGAGACGGAAACAAGTGGGCAGCGTTTCTTTCACCCTGATGACCCTGTTCACCTAGCAGTAAATAGGTACCCAGGAGTTAGCTGCTACGGTTGATCAGCTGATTGGCAGTGGAGAGGAGGGCCCAAAGAGCCGAAGCTCAACCCCCCGCAAGCACAACTAGGCAAGTACCTTGGGTTGTTGTTGTTGTTTAAGATTCAGCTACTGAAATTGAAATTGAAATAACTTTATTGAGGTAAAATACACACAAAGGGATGAGGTAGCTCAAGCATTCAGCTACTGGGAACAAAAAGTTGCAAGTAGCACGGGCTATGGTGAGCCCGTAGTGGACTTGCCCGGCACAGGAGCGGGGCAAGTAGCACGGGCTATGGTGAGCCCGTAGTGGACTTACCCGGCACAGGAGTGGGGCAAGTAGCACGGGCTATGGTGAGCCCGTAGTGGATTTACCCACCACAAGAGCGGGACTGTAACTGTACCTTGGGTTGTAGTGGGTGTTATATAACTGGTGTGTGGTGCTGATGGATGTTTCCCATGCTAAGTTTCATGCCCGAAACGTTGTGTGTATTAGTGGCTTTAGGCATAGTATAATATACTTGCTCTCTAGAAATCTAACATTCGCATTGTAGCCCATTTTGTGTGTAAGTACCTTTCCCCAAATGAACATTATCATTATCACTCTAGAGGACAGGAAGTCAGCGGCTTGTTGAAGGTCCCCCTTCACAATTCATTTTACAAGAGTTCCAAATGAATCAGACCGTGATATGTCGTAGGAACATGGTAGGAATGTGGAACCAATTACCAGGTAACATCATAGAAGTAGGAGCCCTCGATTGTTTCAAGCGTAGGTTAGACATATATATATATAGAATGAGATTGGATATAAAAAGGAGCTGCCTCGTATGGGCCAATAGGCATTCTGCAATTACCTTAATTCTTATGAGTCTGCCTCCACCATGCCACTTGCTAATGCATTCCATTTCTTAACCACTCTGACACTGGAAAAATTCTTTCTAATGCCTCTGTGGTTCATTTGAGTACTAAATTTCCACCTGCCCCCCCCCCTCCCCTCCCCTTTGTTCATGTTCCACCCATGGCCCATGATAAATAGTTTGTCTTTATAAGCCGAGCGCTGACTGGTGCCTGTTCAAACCCAGACATAAAAAAACATATGAATGAAGGTAACTGCAGAAGGTCTATTAGCCCATGATGATCAAGATTAAGCCACCCAAAAGGTGGCACGGGCCCATACGAGGCAGCTATTTATATATCCACCCTAATCTCATCATACGGTATATGTCTAACCTACGCTTGAAACAATCAAGGGATCCTACTTCTATCATGTTACATGATATTTGGTTCCACAAATCAACAACACTAACGTTGTTAATAATAAAATGATAGCAAATTGGTTAAACATGAACGGCCATGTGTAAAATCATGTTAGACACAAAACACATGTAGACATCTAGACCTACCTGCAAGAGCAGTCCGTCATGAGATGACCCAGCTGGTGGGAGGGCCGATGACTCGAACAGGAACCCCTACTTGGTTTCTTTGCACGTGTAATGTCTGAAAATGTGGCAAGAGATAGGGGCAACCCTCAGTGTCCACAGTGTCGAGAGGCGCTCCCTCACCACAGGGAAAAACCCTCCAGGGGTTGGGCTAGAGTACGTCTAGTTCCTAACAGCAGACCCAAAGCTCTAGGCCATAAACCTGAATACATACTTTAATATGATAGTACAGGCAATAATTTATAACAAATAATATTGCTTTATATTATTTTAAACATGACAATGCTAGTTGCTGCCATCTGATGCCTGTTTCTCTTGTTCAAATGTGTTTCAGACAAGTCAAAATCTCATACTAGTCAGTTTTTACTCATTTATCATAAAATTGGATGAATTTATTATGAATTAAAGTATTTACATGTTGACAAGAACAGGCAAGTGTCTGCCATCCACATTATCCATGCTTGGCTTTGCACCTAGAATGTATTTGTTTACCATTAAAGTTGTTTTTAATTATATTAAATTCGTAGCTAGTTGTAGCCAGCTTGCAGTACAGGTCATTCTATCAACCACAAAGAAATTTCTGGTATGGGAAGGTAATTTCAGTCAGTCATGTTGCACTTAGATGCCAATGATCTCTTGGGCATGTGAAAGAGTTGTTAATAAACAAAACATTTAATGACTGAAATTTGCAGGTTGTACACAAATTTCAATTGGGAACACAATACCAAAAAGATATACAAGACACTTGTTCAAGTTAACATTATGACATGCTTTATTTTGCTTCAAAATGATGGTATACAACAAGTGGAAAAATCACTCCTTTAAAATAAAGTATTAAAAGAATTAACATTTTAACAACAATACAAATAGATTAATTTAAAGGAAAAAGAACTACTCTTTGTTTCAATAAATATTTATTCTTAAAACACAAATCCCTCCTCATTCTTTCAATTTGAAGCTTAATAGATAGTAGAGCGAGCCGAGTTGGTGTGGGTGAAGCAACGCGGAAGACGGGCGGTGGTGTAGGCAGCAGTGGTTTTGTTGACCTTAAGGTTATTCCATCTGCTGCCCACACGCCTACGTCCAACCAGTCACCGCTGAGTGATGGTTAGGGAGCAGGAAGGAGGCAAGGCGAGATGCTGCCAGCTATAGCCATTTGTTGGCCAGAAGTGGTAACACCCCGTCTGTAACAACAGGCCAAGGAGGGGCCGGGGTCCTTCAGGGGGGAGACTGGGGCCTTGGCCCCCCCATGCCACTGCTGCCCTGGGGCCTAAACCGCCATGCCCCCCCAGGGCCAGGGGACGACCCAGGGCGGGCAAGGCGGGAGGCATGACTAAAAGCTATAAACAGGGCAAAGTGGCAGGTAGGGTGGCACTGTGGTTTCCTCCCCCGCCCGCTGCTGCCGCGTGCAACAGATCGGCCACTTCAAAAATAAAGTCAAGTTATACTTTGGTACATACGGGGTTCTCAATTTCTTTAAACCTTAGTACAAGTCTTTTTGAATACACATCATTGATAATTACTTGTCAACACATTCTTTCAAGTCCATAAAAGTAATGATAATGAATAAAAATAATACCTTACTGGTTCTGTACATACTACAAACAATAGACAAAATGCAACCTGAAGTTAATAGAATATAACAACAAGTGTACAAACGATTGGAAGGTAAAGGCTCTTTTCAAGGGCTGTGTGTAATTATGCTAGTCTCTACTAATTATACAAGCAGCCCAACAAACATGGCAGAACCTGCAAGCAGAAGCACACGTGCCATGCGTACGTCTTATCGTACCTTACATGGCTGGGAATTGAGCTAAGTCTACGCTACAGGCAAAGTTTCATTATGAACCACTCTGCCTGCTCTGCTCAGCTGTCATCTATGGGTTTTCTCTCCCTGACCAGCTGATCCGTGTTAATCTGCCGCAATGGCCAGGTTCAGACCAGCCCAAAACAGAATGGGCTTGTCTAGTAAGAAACACCTGATGGCACAAGAGACTAGAATTTGCACACAGCCCTTTTGCTAGGGTGTGCCAAGCTTTTGGAACTTCATTGTCCATGATCTGTTCGTTTACTCTTTGCATGTGCCCACTCACTACCTTCTCTCCACTGGAAACCCCGTGAAGGTTTTACCAGCCTTCTCCACACCCATACACCTAATAGTTATTATTACAGACACATATATACAAGTAACATGAGCAGTGGGCAACTGGGTTCACCCACACCCATACCGACTAGTGCTTCCGTCTACAATCACCATCATTCAACAATCACCACCATCACTCATTATCAGTAACCAACATACCATCATTGAGGACAGTATTGGACACGTTTGCAGGCACACCCTTGTGCCCAGGTTGCATTGAACACACGTCACATACAAGCATGATTATCAGTAAATGGCTAGTGATACTCAAAAATACCGGTCTAGGCTCACTTTCGCATAAGCCACAAGAGTCTTAAGTCTCGGCTAACTTTGAATTGCACTTTTCGAGGCAAGAGTAGATACTTCAGAGCCTATAGCCTGTAGCACCTCACCTATTAACTTCTGTGTCACTTGGTGGGTATTGTCAGTGCCTGATTTGGCCTTTCACCAGATACGAAAAACAGGCTACCTTAAGAGACATGTAAAAACGTATTTGCTACCACCAACGTATCACAAGCACTTATGCCCATCCAAGGGATTGACATAGTTTCAAACGTACAGCAGCAATTCATACTGAGAAATCTGAATTATCCAGATTTTATTAACAGATCAGTGGTTGAAATGCACTGTAGTATTTATTTCCTATGTCACTGCAGATAATCTACTTTGCAATTGTTTCTTCTGTTGTTCTATTGATATTCAGTCTTGCTCATGCATTTTTCACACTTTGGACGCCATAGGACTTGCTGCATTTGGCTGCGGCATCACAGTTGGTTTCAGTGCTTTACATTCTTTGGGTCCAAATGCATAAAACATAGGAGGTGCATAAAGTTTTGGTAGCAAACACTCCTTTCTTCTTAAACCTCCAGGAAACTTTGCAGGCCTATACATTATGAATATCTCCTCTCATGATCAACTACAGAATATCACACACTAAAGATGAACGTTAGACCACATAATGTTTATATATGTGTAATATACAAAAGCCACCAACACAAAACATCCTAACAATCACCTGCAAGGCAAGCAAACTTTCCCGCAAAGGCAAGAAAAATAGGCTGGAGCAGTACTTCGTTAGGTGTGGAGCGTGCCAGCTTATGATGTTCATCAGCAAACACATCAATATCAGCTCCAAGTTACGTATGTGTAACATCGGCTGATTGTGGCTTTGCAACACATCCACACACGTGAATTGGGGCTTAAGGAGCACCTTTACGACCAGTGAGCACTAGGCTCGTCGGCAGCGTTGGTAATGAGCACGGGACGAGGGTAGGGACAGCCATTCTGGCAGAACTGTAACAGTCATAGGGAACTAGTCACGGCATTGGACTAATTCATCTGCCCCTTCCGGGTGTGTAAGACTGGGTTAACAGACACTGTACGCAACTCAAGAATGGAAAAGGCGTACATTACATAAATTGGACTACATATCTGAAAGTTTCAAGGCCCTTTGGCATCAGAACATCACCTAATTAGGCTATTTGCAAATAGCTAAAGCTGTCCCAAAAAGGATAGCTTGGCTTGGAAGTAATGTCAAGGCTCACACAATCTTTGGAAAGGGAATAAAAAAAAAATAAAGGGACAAATAAAAGCACAGAGCCTTTATTTCTTGGGGCACTGAATATGGGTTTGTAGATGCAAATATGATTGCCTTGTTTACAGAATTGGTTATAATGTCCATGTAAGGGTGATGAAGTGATAACCTCAGCCAACAGCCCCTTACTGGAGAAGGAGCCCCTTACTGAAGAAGGGAATATGCTGTCACTTCACTTTGTGTACACTCTCAGCCAGCTGGGCATAGCTCAACGTTACACCAAGTTGTATTCCTTAGATTTAGTTGCAGGATCGTATCTTTGACAGCAGCGAAGACGAACCTTATGTTCTCAGTGTCTGTAGGAGAGAAAGCAAAATGTGAAACAATATAAATTGTTTGTGCATGCATGCATGGATGGATGTATGTAATTACCTGAGTGGATGAGAGCTACACTTGTGATGTCCCATCTTCCCAACACTGTCATATAATGTACATCATATAATGTGTGTGTGAGAAACACATGTTAATATGCATGTGTACACACATGTATCAGCATTTGTGCTTACATAACTGCACATACAGAAAAACATAATACATCGCTCTTGAACCCTGCTGCCTCATGACTATTGTATCTGGTGTTAACACAGATTGGTATATTTGTGGTGTATTTGTGTGTGTTGTATGTGCGCGATTACCTAAATGAATTTAAAGGATGGGTGGATCTCTCCCGTTTGCATACATACAATAAGGATGCAGTCTGTAGTACTGGCCTCACATAGGTGGTGTGCAGTATCCAAATGACCCTATACATTTAGGTTCCTGAATATATTAATTTAAGAGAAACAACACTGACAGCTCAGATAGAAAAGCTTAACAAAAGATTGGAAAAGTGCAAAGAGGAAAAAAAAGTAACGTATGCACACAAATTGTAAAAGAGAAATATAATGATAAAAGTATGTTTGGAAATAAAAACTAAAATGAGCAACAAGAAACAGGCATTAAACAAGAGTGGCAGTCAAAACACTAGAAAAAAATAAATAAAACCAAATGGGTAAAATACCTGGAGATAAATGATACGATAACTGACAGCATGGCTTTCGAACCAGAAAGCTGTAACAAATCCTGTTACAGCTTTAAAAAAAAAAATCAATTTTTTTATCATAAGCCCACAGAGATTTTACAGTAAGAGAGACAGTTGGGTTGACTTGTTATCTGGAGGAAAAAAAAAATGCTTTTGACACGACTCCCTACAAGAGGTTTGAAAACTGGAACATGTTCATACATTACCCCAGTAACCTCGGGGTAATGTATCAAACTGTAAAATTGTTACTAGTGGTGTACGACAAGGTGTGTTCTTCCACTAGTACTGTTCATCATAGAAATCATCTACCAGGAGGAATGCAGCATTATGTTTGCTGATGAGTTAAACTATTAGAAAAGAATAAAACTTAAACAATTGTTATGCTTTTCAAGATGGCCCAGACAAAATAAAATGCATAGTGCAGCATTTGGCTGATGGAATTTAATGTGAATAAATGCCATGTTATGGAATATGAGAAAATAGGCCACACACAACATTCAAATTATGTGAAAAGGCTTTAAAGAACTCTGATAAAGAGAGAGATCTATGGGTGGTTCTGAATAGAAAACTGACACCTGAGGACAATAATTGCAAGAGAAACCTGCGCTACACTTTCCAAATTCAGACTGCTTTTAAATACAGTACATGGATGGCAAAGTACAGCAATAAAGAAGTTGTTCACAACCTTTCTGAGATTATAACTGTAATATGCAGTTATATGGTGTCGATATTAAGCACATCAACAAAATGGAAACGGTGCAAATACATGCAACTCAATGGTTCCTGGGAATTGAAAGACAAGAGGTTAGAGGCATTAAATATGCCAAACTAAAGATAGAAGAAAAAGAGGCAATTTGATCATTATGTACCATATAGTAACGAGATCCATAAAATTGATAGGGCAGAATGCCCAAGACCTGGAACTTCGAGAACAAGAGGCCTTAGATTTAAACTAACTAAACAAAGTTGCCGAAGAAATATCAGAAAAATCACTTTCTTAAATAAAATGGTAGACGGTTGCAACAAGTTAAGTGAGAAGGTGGTGGTGGTGGAGGCCAAAAACCATCTGTAGTGTCAAAAAGAGTTATATGCTAAGAGGGTTGGGATGATGGGACACCATGAGCATAGTAACTAAACTGTATCCTGTAACTAAACTTGGGTAATTACATGCATATATACAGTATATATATCAGTATATGTATGCAATAACAGGTTCAGACAGTTACAATTA
>WNGS01169498.1:61159031-61177798 GCA_020271785.1 Procambarus virginalis
GCAGGTTCAGAGCGTCAGTGATAGAGTACAAGGATGACGGGACACCACAAGCGTAGCTCTCATCCTGTAACTACACTCAGGTCATTACCACACACACACACACACCACACACACCACACACACACACACACACACACACACACACCGGCCTCAGGTGTTTATAATGCTAACAATTTTATCATAATTATACTATAAAAACATACGCAGTACCGCATAAGGGAGAGTGACCGCACATGTTGCCCAGAGACTGCCAACGGAGTGAGAGGTGGGGCCACCTCCTGTGTCTCATACTCACACCCCCTATAGTGGCTATCGGCTTTCAATACCCAGATACCGGGCGAGCGGTGGGTATTGTCCGCCAACATCCACCGGGCGACTCCTTATCGTAGCTGGGTGTGTGGGGGGCATTACCGATGATGGAGATCCCCGACCAGGTGGAGATGAGGGTGAGACTGGTGGCAATGTAAACAATCAACTCAACTTATGGTTACGAAATCCAGATTCCTCGTAGCCAGCAAAGTTGAGTCACCAGCGTCTGAAATAACCGTGTGGCATAAACAACCACCAATGTCAACCAACACTGCCATGCCAGGCAGCCCTCGCGCTGCTCGGCTGATGCCACAACGCCAGCCACACCAGCACAACCACCCAATCACAACATCATCAGTCACATCACCACAAGGACCTCGCGGCTGAGTGGACCCCAGTAACACACCCCCCACAACACCAGTGAACCACAAGGACGAGCTACACATCTTTAATTCCCCTCCCCCCTCACCATTTCACTCCATCCTAAATTCGCAATTTTAGCCCCCCTCACCATCCCCCACACCGCCAATTCCTCCCCTCCCCACCAACAAAGTCTGATCAAAAAGGTTGTAAAGTGGTATCATGTGCGGTTTGGGGGAGGGAGATCGAGGGAGCAGATGGGGCCGAGGTAGCGAGTTATGGTGTACAGTGGTAACTGCAGTTCAGAGGCAGAAGCAAACGGGATTCGGGTGCAGTCAAGTCGTAACTTGAGCTTGGAGAATAAAACCTAGAGAGACTGTAAGCTGGGTCATAGCGTTGTCTGAAGGGATTTGGCACTAATAGTGTTGTCCAGTCGTTGCACAGATGGTGTCGTGGATATCTACCAGGATTGTCGTGGATATCTACCAGGATTGTCGTGGTTATCTACCAGGGTTGTCGTGGATATCTACCAGGGTTGTCGTGGATATCTACCAGGGTTGTCGTGGATATCTACCAGGGTTGTCGATGATATCTACCAGCATTGTCGTGGATATCTACCAGGGTTGTCGTGGATATCTACCAGGGTCGTCGTGGATATCTACCAGGGTTGTCGTGGATATCTACTAGGATTGTCGTGGATATCTGCCAGGATTGTCGTGGATATCTACTAGGATTGTCGTGGATATCTACCAGGGTTGTCGTGGATATCTACTAGGATTGTCGTGGATATCTGCCAGGATTGTCGTGGATATCTACTAGGATTGTCGTGGATACCTGCCAGGGTTGTCGTGGATATCTGCCAGGATTGTCGTGGATATCTACTAGGATTGTCGTGGATATCTGCCAGGATTGTCGTGGATATCTACTAGGATTGTCGTGGATATCTGCCAGGATTGTCGTGGATATCTACCAGGGTTGTCGTGGATATTTACCAGGGTTGTCGTGGATATCTGCCAGGGTTCTCGTGGATATCTACCAGGGTTGTCGTGGATATCTACCAGGGTTGTCGTGGATATCTGCCAGGATTGTCGTGGATATCTACCAGGGTTGTCGTGGATATCTACCAGGGTTGTCGTGGATATCTGCCAGGGTTGTCGTGGATATCTGCCAGGGTTGTCGTGGATATCTGCCAGGGTTGTCGTGGATATCTACCAGGGTTGTCGTGGATATCTACCAGGGTTGTCGTGGATATCTGCCAGGATTGTCGTGGATATCTACCAGGGTTGTCGTGGATATCTACCAGGGTTGTCGTGGATATCTGCCAGGGTTGTCGTGGATATCTGCCAGGGTTGTCGTGGATATCTGCCAGGGTTGTCGTGGATATCTACCAGGATTGTCGTGGATACCTGCCAGGGTTGTCATGGATATCTACCAGGGTTGTCGTGGATATCTACCAGGGTTGTCGAGGATATCTACCAGGGTTGTCGAGGATATCTACCAGGGTTGTCGAGGATGACAGTTGTCGACAGTGAGAAAAAAGTACCACCAAATATATGGTGACTGAGAGTGTCGCGCCAGGAACCGCGGGGAGAACAAGAGACTGGGTCGCCTGGCGGGAAGAGAGTCGTGAAGTATGCGAGGATCCGGTATAAGACTCTTCACAGCACTCCCAGGACCACTAGGTTCATTCCCCTCCCCCGGGAAGAAGTTACTAAGAAGCCGTGATCCGCGAAGCAGCCCGAACTCGAAGAAGGGAGGAATGGCGTGCGGCTTCTGCTGGAAAATGACTTGGAAGAAGCGAGCAGCGATGATCTGTGACCATTTTGGCTTCTGCACTGATCATCACAAGGTAGATTGTGTAAGCTGTGGTGTGGGGGGGAACTGCTGCCTGGGTAACAGCTTCTCCCCCAAATCAACCTACCCTGGCTTTGCGCCCTGGTGAGGCCACTCCAGACCACGCCGACATCAGAGCCCAACTCCATAGTCTCCTGAGACTGATGGATGCCTACTATTTTTTTTTTGGTGTGGGGGGATCCATGTCCTTGCGGCCCGGTCTCTGACCAGGCCTCCTGGTCAGGATTGTCGTTGACTGCAAGCAGACTGACCTATGGTTCACAGCCCACTTGATGACGTAAGTTTTAGTGATAATCAAGTTGCCTTTTGAACAGCCAGCTAGCTATGCTCCTTACCTTTCGTGGGAAGGGTGTTCACCAGAGTTCATGTCTGTATTGATCACGTGATACACACAATGAAGCAGGAAGTTGAATCTACTGAACGATTACTGAGTGACAATGATCTTTTACCCTGAAGATAATGCCCACAGAGGTAGCGTGTACTATGGCCACACATGTAACATCATAAACCCTCACACAAGTTTAAAAAACTACTGAAGAATCTATTCAAATCGAATTCATCAAATTTGTCATTCCATAAGCCATTCACCGGATGAATATAATGGAGGTCTGTCGTGTGGTTGATGCCCCAGCTTCGCCTATCAAACTTACCCGTCTCAACTATCCATTAACACTTCCCTCGCGCTCTCAGCATAATGGGACGAAGCTCTGAAAGTCCTTCAGAATCCTCACTCATCCTCTTTCTAATCTCATCCTCCGCCGCCGCGTCGCCTGGGAATTATTCGCGCCACGAGCGAAGTCCTTCAAGCGATATCATTTTATCATGCGCCCGTCCATCAGCGGTGGTCCTTACGGGCGGGGTCCTTGATAGACGGGCTCCTTCAGGGTGGGAAGTTCTTCAGGGCTTCAGGGGGTGGGAGGTCCTTCCAGGGATAGGAGGTCCCACCCTTCCATTAGATATGTTTCTATCTAATGCTCTCTCTCTCTTGTTGGGGGAAGGGAGGGGGGGGGTTTAGTTGGGTCGCCGAAAACGGACATTCGGCTTCAAAAGGCGGGCTAGGAAGGCGGGCTGGGAAGGGGACGCGAGTCTTATTTTCCTCGGCGTCACCCCTTTTATATGAAAGGAACCATCGGAAATGCATCCGAGGTGCCGTGTTGACACAAGTCTATGTGTCAACTTGCAGACAGATACATTGAAACACAAGGGTAAGGCCCTTCAGTTCTAATGGGACTCTACCAGAGAGCACAGTGTGCTGAAGGGGGACCTCGATAAGCCCAAGTAGAGGCGTCCTGTCCCCAACACCTGGCATTATATTGCTGTAAACATTACCCACGAGCATATGACATCTTATGACACCAGGCTTATATAACAACACAGTATAGCAACGGAATATTGACGTTACATCAACTTCGATACGCTTGGTGGGTTGTTTGGGTTCAGACTTTCGCAGGTAGGCAATAACACTGCATTTCTTTTAACGATGTCAAATTGAGAGAACGGGATGCAATGATTAGTATGCAAATTACTTAACAAATGCTTCCAGCAAGTTTTTAAGATGGGACCTGAGCTGCCATTAGGGCCAAGAATGTTTAAAGAACGAACACCCACTTAGGAAAGACTCATCCAAATAGCAGTGATACCAGAAGAGGGAAATACTCAGGTGAACGTGAGGCGACAAAAAGCTGTTGGGCCAAACAAATTACCACCTTGGATGCAGGCGATGAGTCACAATAACGTGGCTAAAGTATGTTGACCAGACCACACACTAGACTGTGAAGGACAACGACGTTTCGGTCCGTCCTGGACCATTCTCAAGTCGATTGTCGACTTGAGAATGGTCCAGGACGGACCGAAACGTCGTCGTCCCTTCACCTTCTAGTGTGTGGTCTGGTCAACATACCACCAGTGAGAACTATGCCTTATGCGAAGGATAGGTCAAGCTCGGCCGTATGTCCATGAAGCACCTGGGAATTAAGGATATGATCACAAGGAGCTGAGATATGAGGACAGAGTGAAGAAACAGTGCCCAACCACTTGAACCATCGGGAATCGAACGCCGCCCCTTAACCCTTAAAGAAGGGAGACCGTCGTCGTACCGACTAATCCAAGTAGATGGACAAGGATTACACGAAGAAGTCGTTGGAACTTAATACACAATTTTAAATGAAAGCATGATAACAAAATAATAGAAATGAGTCATAGCATTAACCTAAGAATACTGGGAAGGCGGGACTAGAAGCAGAGCTCGTCCCTGCACACACATCAAGGCAAGTACACCTAGGTGAGCTGAGGTAATTATGAGGAGAAAGGGCTAGGCCATTACGACTATATATGGCGTGTACTCACAGGTATGTGCCACCCATTTGGTCACCATTTGGTCCGGGAGACATCTCCCGTCACGCAGGGTGCAGTCGCACCTCCACAGATCTCCAGTATCATCTCTCGATACTGGTAATGGCTCATAAGGGCCACCACTTACGGGTTATTCATGCCCGTAACGTGGCTTGGGTGATTAAGCTTGGGTGGCTTAATCTTTATCAATCAATCAATCAGATATGTGCGAAAAAAACAGCCCCGCTCCCGTGCCAGGTAAGTCCACTACGGGCACACCATAGCCCATGCTACTTAGAACTTGTTCCGAGTAGCTGAATCTATAACAACAACTACAGGCATGTGATTTACGGGCTCACCATAGCCCGTGCTACATGGACATTTCGTTCTGAGTGGCTAAATCTAAAAATAACAACAGGTATGTGATTTACGGGCTATTCATGCCCGTGCCACCTCTTGGGTGGCTAAATCTTCATCATCATGTAGGTGATTACGGGCTCACCATAGCCCGTGCTACTTGGAACTTCTAGTTCCGAGTAGCTAAGTCTAAAGCAAGAACATGTAGGTGAGTACACGAGGAAACTGAGGCAAGCTAATCAATGGAGATGTCCAGAGGCTTCGGTAGCTATATTTAGACTGTCACTCACAGCAGTCACTCACAGCAGTCACTCACAGCAGCCACTCACAGCAGCCACTCACAGACGTGTCCCCTCACAACAGTCACTCACAGACGTGTCCCTCACAGTAGTCACTAACAGACGTGTCCCTCACAACAGCCACTCACAGACGTGTCCCCTCACAACAGTCACTCACAGACGTGTCCACTCACAAGTCACTCACAGACGTGTCCCTCACAGCAGTCACTCACAGACGTGTCCCTCACAGCAGTCACTCACAGACGTGTCACTCACAACAGCCACTCACAGACGTGTCCCTCACAACAGTCACTCACAGACGTGTCCCTCACAACAGCCACTCACAGACGTGTCCCTCACAGCAGTCACTCACAGACGTGTCCCCTCACAACAGTCACTCACAGACGTGTCCCTCACAACAGTCACTCACAGACGTGTCCCCTCACAACAGTCACTCACAGACGTGTCCCTCACAACAGTCACTCACAGACGTGTCCCCTCACAACAGTCACTCACTGACGTGTCCCTCACAGCAGTCACTCACAGCAGTCACTCACAGCAGCCACTCACAGACGTGTCCCTCACAGCAGTCACTCACAGACGTGTCCCTCACAACAGTCACTCACAGACGTGTCCCTCACAACAGCCACTCACAGACGTGTCCCTCACAACAGTCACTCACAGACGTGTCCCCTCACAGCAGCCACTCACAGACGTGTCCCTCCCAGCAGTCACTCACAGACGTGTCCCTCACAACAGCCACTCACAGACGTGTCCCTCACAACAGTCACTCACAGACGTGTCCCCTCACAACAGTCACTCACAGACGTGTCCCCTCACAACAGTCACTCACAGACGTGTCCCCTCACAACAGTCACTCACAGACGTGTCCCTCACAACAGTCACTCACAGACGTGTCCCCTCACAACAGTCACTCACAGACGTGTCCCCTCACAACAGTCACTCACAGACGTGTCCCTCACAACAGTCACTCACAGACGTGTCCCTCACAACAGTCACTCACAGACGTGTCCCTCACAAGTCACTCACCGACGTGTCCCCTCACAACAGCCACTCACAGACGTGTCCCTCACAGCAGTCACTCACAGACGTGTCCCCTCACAACAGTCACTCACAGACGTGTCCCTCACAACAGTCACTCACAGACGTGTCCCTCACAACAGTCACTCACAGACGTGTCCCTCACAACAGTCACTCACAGACGTGTCCCTCACAACAGTCACTCACTGACGTGTCCCTCACAACAGTCACTCACAGACGTGTCCCCTCACAACAGTCACTCACTGACGTGTCCCTCCCAGCAGTCACTCACAGACGTGTCCCCTCACAACAGTCACTCACAGACGTGACCCTCACAACAGCCACTCACAGACGTGACCCTCACAACAGCCACTCACAGACGTGTCCCTCACAACAGCCACTCATTAACAAATCTAGACCGAAAACTTTCCTCCTCATAACCTCATAATACCTCACAGAAGTCAGTATACACAACACACTATCTCGACTATCAAGTTTGGGGGCAGTTATCTTGAGATGATTTCGGGGCTTTAGTGTCCCCGCGGCCCGGTCCTCGACCAGGCCTCCACCCCCAGGAAGCAGCCCGTGACAGCTGACTAACACCCAGGTACCTATTTTACTGCTAGGTAACAGGGGCGTAGGGTGAGAGAAATTCTGCCCAGTGTTTCTCGCCGGCGCCCGGGATCGAACCCGGGACCACAGGATCACAAGTCCAGCGTGCTGTCCGCTCGGCCGACCGGCGCGGGGGTTACTTTTGACTCATTACTTTGTCTATTGATTGGTTAATTATTGCCTGGTAAAGTATTGATCACCTGATCGCCGATTGCTTGATTATTGATTGGCTAACAATTTGATTATTAGTCGCTTGATTATTAATTAGCTGAGTATTGTTTAGCTGATTATTCATGAGCTGATGTATTAGTGCATTAATATGGGTTGACTGATTTTGGGTTGATTAATTATCGGTTGATCGATTATCGGTTAGTTGATTATTGACTAACTGATTTTCGAATGGTTGATTATTAGTGTTCTAGACCGCTGGGCCGGAGATGAAGCGGGTCAATATGGCGCTGATTGGGCAGAGTGTTGACGTCAGCGGGCCCAGGGCTCTTGGCGCTGATATAGTAACCTGGCGCCAGATTCACGAACCAGTTACGCGAGTAATTACGACCGTGCACATCTTTCCTCAATCTTTGACGGCTTTGGTTACATTTATTGAACAGTTTACAAGCATGAAAACTTGCCAATCAACTGTTGATATTGTTATAAACAGCCTCCTGGTGCTTCGGAGCTCATTAACTGTTTAATAATTGGAAACAAAGCCGCCAAACATTGAGAAAAGATGTACAGGTTCGTAAGTGTTTGTGTAAGTGCTTTCGTGAATCTGGCCCCAGGTTCCTCTGTAGCGTATATACTGTAACGGATATAGTAACCGCCTGCTATGTTGTATATATAACTGATATCGCCAGTTGCTGTGTTAGCTAACATACACATCATAGCCGGCCGCTGTATAAAAAATGAAGGCTACTCACCAAATAAACTCCGCCACCCGAAACTGCTCTTGAAACACGTGAGAATACTGAACTATTATCAAGCTTCGTGTTGACATTTAGAGAGAGTGTGTGGAGCAGGGGTAAGGAGGGGGGGGGGGGAGAGAGTCAGCGGAGGGCCAAAACCTGAGACAATCACCACAGCTGACCAGGGGGAGAGGGGGGGGTGGGGGGAGGGGACACACGCCCCCCCCACCCGCGTCACCCTTGCGATAATTGGAAAGAGGAATTGGAAGAGCGAGAATGGCAGCCAACGATGCCCTTATATCGCCATGGTTACCTCCCGGCAGGTCCCGCCGTGGTCTTCTCCCCCAACATAAACAAACGCTATATCGTTCAGATTACAGTGAACGTATTGACAGCCAGAGTCTCCTCCTATATCCTGGAGGCCAGGATATACGAGGACACAGTGTCCTCCTATATACGTCCAGTATAGGAGGTGCTACAGTGTCTGGCCTCCAGCACCGTATTCGCCGAATACTTTAATCTGTTGACTAACACCTCTTGTCTTCTGGACCCGTGTCTGACACTGACTTCCTGTAACTTCTGGAGAAATAAGGATGCCGGTGCCACCAGAGGACACGGGAGAGGACCAGAGGACACGGGAGAGGGCCAGAGGACACGGGAGAGGACCAGAGGACACGGCAGCGGACCAGAGGACACGGCAGCGGACCAGAGGACACGGGAGAGGACCAGAGGACACGGCAGCGGACCAGGGACGTCGAGTGTGGGGAAGTAATCTCCTAGACAACAGACCAGTATGGTCTAAAACCTGTACCGGCATGAGCATCAACACGTCACAGTGACGTCACACACCTCCGTGATATGCATAAAACGCAGCATTTTATCTCTTATTTTCGTTAAGATAAGTTAAGGTTAGGGAAAGGTTAGGCTAAAGTTAGGTTGAGGTTAGGTTAGCTTAACATTAAGTAAGGTTGAGTTAACGTTAAATTAGGATAGGTTAGAATAACTGATGCAAGTCTAGAATAACTGATGCAACATGACATGAGGACGTTTTGAGGTGCTTTAACTTAAGGTTGCAAGTAGAAAGGAGAATGCAAGGGTACATTATACAGACACAATATATATAGTAGTAGCAGTAGGCATCCATTAGTCTCAGGAGACTATGGAGTTGTGCTCTGGTTGTCGGTCTGGAGTGGCCTCACCAGGGCGTAAAGCCAGGGTAGGTCGATATGGTGGAGAAGCTGTTACCCAAGCAGCAGGTCCCTCACCTCTCCATGGCGCCGAAAGTCTCCAATAGAAAGCCAATATGATTGGTTCCAGCGCCGTCGCCGGAATTGTCAGAACGAGTTTGAAGACAACAACGAACTGCCCCCAGAGGCTCCAGCTCCGGGAAACGTAAGGATTCATCAGTTATTTGTATGTCTACTTACGAAACCTGTGCATCTTTCAGCAAGCATAGTGTCTTAATCTATTTAATAAACAGTTGATGAGCTCCGAGGCTCTACGAGCTTGTCTAGAATAATAATAAAAACCTTGGGCTGTTAAGTTCCAACTCGTAAACTGTTTCAAAAATATACAGACTAAGCCATCATGATCGAGGAAAGATATAGAGGTTTCGTAAGGGGGTATACCTAAATGCTCGACGAGTCCTGGATGAGGGACACAAGACAAAGCTGATTATGTGCATCTAGTTGTTGTTGTTGTTAAAGATTCTCTACCTGGAACATAGTTCCAAGTAGCACGGGCTATGGTGAGCCCGTAGTGTATTAAGTGTTGTCCAAGAATGTTACACTTAGTCATTACCCTGTGTACTTTCTCCACCTTTGTGCCTTCTGGTAAATAAATAAATAAATAAACGCCAGATACACAATTTTTCTAACTGAAACGTCAGAGAAATTTAAAAATGCTAATTTTTGGTAACGACTTTTCATTATATGGAAGTTGGTGGTTCACAAAACAAAAGAACTTTTAAAGTTTAACCCCCAAGCTACAATGTTGAACAAAGTTTGCTCTTGTGAACAAGGTTTACGAGACTATAAGGCTCTTGGGTGTTGTACAAACTGACTTCATAAACATACAACCTTCCCGAGATTTTCGGAGCCAACTTACAGCCCAAGTTGGCTGTTGTATGTTGGTAAACTTGCTTATAAATATGCAGTAGCCTCATCGTCGCGCTCAGAGCGGTAGCTGACTTTTGTGGCGGGATTTCGCATTCTCTGAAATTCTAAACCGTGATTGTCATATACTGTTAACTCAAGAGTGTGTGTGTTAGGAAGTATAAACACCCTGAATGGTCAGAATATATGGGATATATCTGTGTGTCTGGTCCTTGCTTTCAGTCTCGTCCAAGTTGAATTATTTTAATTCCATTTTCAGCGTCCTAATTCAGGTGCATTAATTCTGTAGCGTTCAAACAGAAATGCATTAAGAGTGAGAAGCCGTGATCACAATGATGGTGATTGAGATCGTCACCAAGTCAGCTTAACACATCTCTGTTCGTGGTAATTCCAGCCCTTCCGTTCGAGCTACCATAACGGACAGAAAATGGTGTACTAAAACATCCGAGCCTAACCTAACCTAACCGAGCGACCCACGCAGATAAAACACACGAATGTTGGCGAGCAGCTATGATTTATAGTGCATCATATTTTGTCTGTTGGGGATGTTAGCGCCAAAATCACGATTCGAGAAGACAGTACGGTATAAACTTGCTGATACTTGACTCAAGTGTGAGTGAGAGACACACTTGTCTCAAGTGTGAGAGACACACTTACCTCAAGTGTGAGTGAGAGACACTTGCCTGGAGTGTGAGTGAGAGACACTTGCCTCAAGTGTGAGTGAGAGACACTTGCCTGGAGTGTGAGTGAGAGACACACTTGCCTCCAGAGCACGCACTCGGCGCGCACGAGCACACGCACCATTGCAATAAATAAAACTAACAAANGGAGGAGAGAATATTGACCCACACACAGACAGCTACCATCCACCACACTGACTTTATGCTTGAGAATTATGCTGAATCCTAGAGTATAAAAAACACACTCGAGTGGCGTAATGCTGGCCACTGAGGCAGCCATTCACAGCTTTACGATAACGACAGAATAATTCATATATTTGAAATGAAACTGCATTTGACTGAAGAATTCGAAAAAAAATTTATCAGTTGATTTTCGTTGCATTTCATATCAATATTATATATAATTTGAAAATACTGATATATGAGGACATGCAATGTAAACGTCACCAAGCGATAAGCACAATGAAATCACATTACCGTCATCAGTAGAAGCCCTGGGGAAGGATTCGAACCCGTATACTTGATACTCTCCATAGTGAGCGGGATTCAGCTGAATCCCCTAGTTGCATGTCTTTTACCACGTCATGGTGCTGTAGTCTAAGGCGCTACAGCTTGGGAGTACCGAGAGACTGGGATCTAATCCTCCTCCCTGGTGATCCTACTGATTTTCTCACCAAGCTATAGAGTATAGACTCCCGGCTGGTGAGGCGACACAAGGCATTTCACCAGTTCAACTTCCTCGGGCCATATATACGTCCATGTGGACTCCTGACCCGTGACCATTTGGTCACCATTTGGTCCGGGAGACATCTCCCGTCACGCAGGGTGCAGTTGCGCCTCCACAGATCTCCAGTATCATCTTTTGATACTGGTAATGGCTCAAAAGGGCCACCACTTACGGGCTATTCATGCCCGTGCCACCTCTTGGGTGGCTTAATCTTTATCAATCATCATCAATCCTGACCCGTGTGTCGTCTCCAGGGCAGATTTTAGTCGTTTTCACATATATAATTAAAAGCGAACCGTAATTATTAATAGATCAATTATATAATGGATAAATTATTTAACGGATAAATGATATAATGAATGTTCACAAGAGTATCATTTTACATTGCTATGTCCGCAATGTGTAATTTATTACATATATTTGTTCATGAAAATATTTCCAGGAGGCATGTTAAATTTTTATATTAATGTGAACCAAAATAGACAGAACCCAGTCGCCTATTTTCATCCAATTTCAAACTCGATATTTTATGTGTTAAATCCTAATTATTATGGATATTTAATCCTGATTTATCTACGTCTTTAAAGCCCAAATTTTTAATTTAACCGTGTTTGTTAAAACTGTAATTAAATTATGTTAATTCTGTTAATTGTTTAACCCTTTGATTATTAACTAGAAACTTTTATATGAATATTTCCGTTCAAAAATAACCAATAGACAAAGCCAGGTGTGGCAGATATGGCCGGCCAGGTGTGGCAGGTATGGCCGGCCAGGTGTGGCAGGTATGGCCGGCCAGGTGTGGCAGGAATGGCCGGCCAGGTGTGGCAGGTATGGTCAGCCAGGTGTAGCAGGTATAGCCGGCCAGGTGTGGCAGGTATGCCGGCCAGGTGTGGCAGGTATAGCCGGCCAGGTGTGGCAGGTATGGCGGCCAGGTGTGGCAGGTATGGTCAGCCAGGTGTAGCAGGTATGGTATGGTAAAACATTATGTATTAAAACATCACAATGTATTAACATTTATACATGACAACTAAGCCTATCCTTCCCAAAACCACCAATAGAACACAAACTACGGTACCACTCTCCCCGAACCAACGACAAGTATTAGTCGACACATTTATCTGGTCACGAACAAAAGAAAACGAAAAGAAAACGGTTGTAGGATGGGATCCTCCGAGCCCAAAGAAAACTCTTAATTTCCGCCCGGAATCCGCTTACAGAACGAGCGGGTGGAGGCGAAAACCTGATTGTGTGATACACCGGCGTTATCAGACTCATTCTTGAGAACCGGTTCTGCTGTGCGATTCTTTTTTGTGTCTTTTTGTCTCTCACAGACGTCGCTATTCATCTACTTGGATGTGAAGGCTGAACCACACGCCAGAAGATGAGGAGGCGGCGACGTTTCGCTCCGTTCTGGACCATTGTCAAGTCGATTGTGGACCATCGACTTGATAATGGTCCATTATCAAGACAATCGACTTGGTAATGGTCCAGGACTGAGCGAAACGTCGTCGTCTTCTCATCTTCTGGCGTGTGGTTTAGGCTTCATGGGCCAGATTCACGAAAGCACTTACGCAAACACTTACGAACCTGTACATCTTTTCTCAATCTTTGGCGGCTTTGTTTCCAATTATTAAACAGTTAATGAGCTCCGAAGCACCAGGAGGCTGTTTATAACAATAAACAATAGTTGAATGGGAAGTTTTCATGCTTGTAAACTGTTTAATAAATGTAACCAAAGCCGTCAAAGATTGAGGAAAGATGTACACGTTCATAAGTGCTTTCGTGAATCTGGCCCCATATCTTCAGCCACGTTATTGTGACTCATCGTCTGCTTGGACATGAGTTAGAGATCTGTTATGTTATATATAGTGTAGTGTAAAATGATCGCTCAACCATATAATGAGATTGCAAGTGCTTTCACTGTGTTAAATTACAATGGTAATTCGTGCATTAACAAAGACATAGAGCTGCTACAGTGCTTAGTGGGTTATTCACTACTGAACCACAGGTGATTAAAATGTCCTTAAAAGCTCAAGTTATAATTACACATAGTTTACATAACTGTTGCTTTATATAACAAGCATTAAGTGCAAACTTAGTATACCACAAACTTTTGAGTTAGAAAACCGACCAATCTTGATACGCCAGACACCTTCAGTATTCCGTATAAGGACTAATCAGTTAATACTTTTCACTGTTACAGTGGACCGTTGCAAACAGAACTCTGCCATTCAATAGGTCTGATTTCTGAACAAAGAGTACCTACAGGCATGCCCTAGGTTGTTCAGCAGCATTACAGCATATTACCATACGTAACCACACTAGTGATTATTAAGGTCGTTGACCAGACCACACACTAGAAGTTGAAGGGACGACGACGTTTCGGTCCGTCCTGGACCATTCTCAAGTCGCTTGTCACAAGCGACTTGAGAATGGTCCAGGACGGACCGAAACGTCGTCGTCCCTTCAACTTCTAGTGTGTGGTCTGGTCAACATACTTCAGCCACGTTATTGTGACTCTTCGCCTGATTATTAAGGTCCTTCAAGGTTGTGTACAATATACATTACATTTGTTACTTCCTCAAGTCTCCATCACAACCTTACTGAAATATTTCACGAGAACTAAAGACATGCAATCTTTGACTTACCTGTAAACACAGCACAAACAACAAAGGCCCCATCAAAGAACACTGAGCCACAATCACATCACCACCAGAGATCTCCATACATAGTTTCAAATGTAGATATGATAGAGCCCAGTAGGTTCAGGAATCTGTACACCAGTTGATTGACAGTTGAGAGGCGGGACCAAAGAGCCAAAGCTCAACCCCCGCAAGCACAATTAGGTGAGTACATCACCGCCAGAGATCTCCAGCCAAACAACACTGAGATAGTCGACAGATACAACAACAGAGGACTGGACATCACCAAAGCGCTACTCAGCAAAGAGTTACTATCCATCATCTTCAAGACCAAGACCCTGCAAACGGCCCCAATCATCCCTAGAACATATGAGATGGGTAAGCTGTAATGAGCTAATTGGGCCATGCAACACTTCACTTCATTCTAGGTTGTACATTCTGCTGTTGCAGTTAAATCTAAATTATATTCCCTTCTACTCTGTCTTTGAAAATGTTGACAGAGTCAGCGAAACGCATCTCTGAGTTTCAGACCATATTAAAAATGTAAATTAGACTTTGAAGAGTTAATTTTTCAACTTCCTTCTCAGATGAAGAATATAAGAAATATAGAGAAAGTGTATGTTAGAATCATTGGTCTTATCCTTTCTGTCATATTAAATAACACACACACACACACACACGGGCGTCAGTGGCTGTGTGGATAGCACGATGGACACGTTATCCTGTGGCCCAGGTTCGATTCCCGGCCCCGGCGAGAAACAAAAATGGGCAGAGTTTCTTTCACCCTGATGCTCCTGTTACCTTGCAGTAAATAGGTACCTGGGAGTTAGACAGCTCTTACAGGCTGCTTCCTGGGGTGTCTGTGTGTGTATGAGAAAACAATTAAATAGTAGTTAGTAACAGTTGATTGATTGACAGTTAAGAGGCGGGGCGAAAGAGCAGAGCTCAACCCCCGCAAGCACAACTAGTTGAATACAACTAGGTGAATACATACACAAACACACACACACACAAATATGTATATATATTCATACTGCCAATGTTTTTCGAAAAGATGAAAAGAACTCTGAATGGAATCTCGTTCAGGAGACAATTATTGTTCACAAAGAATAAATGACCCGTAAAACTATTTGATACGTCATAAATTGTATGTAAATGATAGAATTGTATTAATTTTTGTACTCCGTTTACAATGTACCTAAAGTCCGAGCCAAGACAATTACAAAACCCAGCTCTTGAGAAACCCTTGAGTCACGAGACCACATATCACTTAAGTTATTTTAGTTAAGAAAAGCGTAAGACTTAAGATGAATATCGAGAGGAATTTTTTAATTAAATTCTTCTTCTGATTTTTTTGGGGGTAAGAACCAGTTTTAACAAGGAGGAAATTTCTTGTTCTTTATTATTTGACTGTAAATAATTTCCTAACAAAAATAATATGCTTTATTCTTAACAAGACACTTGAGTTGATGGTAAAGACTTGAGATAAAGACTTGAGATAAAAACCTGAGATAAAGACCTGAGGTAAACATACGTTGTTATTACCCAAGGTAAGGAAATGATCAGGAAAAAAGACGTAAATCAGTACGACTATATAGCACTTGGAAGGATATGAGGACATTAACTTAGAGATGGGACGGGGGGAAAAAGGAATGGTAACCAACCACTTGTCGGGTCGGGGATTGAACGCCGACCTGCATGAAGCGAGACGTCGCTCTAACCGTCCACCCCAAGTGGTTGGACAGTGTCATTCATCCATAACGGCTCACAAATACTTCTAGATCGTCAAAATTTCCTTTGCTTTACTCAAATTACAAGTACCGCATAATTGACGCATCCAGTGAGTATTCCACGTCCTCTTGAGCGTACCTACCAGAAATGACATTCTAAAATGCCCGAGCCTAACCTACCCGAGAACCCTCAAACAGAAAACGAGATCTCACATCAACTTAGCACACCGGTTGTCTGGCTCTAGGGAGGGGAGGTGGGG
Organism: Procambarus virginalis; assembly: GCA_020271785.1. Taxonomy (NCBI): domain Eukaryota; kingdom Metazoa; phylum Arthropoda; class Malacostraca; order Decapoda; family Cambaridae; genus Procambarus; species Procambarus virginalis. The sequence continues at coordinate 61,175,232 of WNGS01169498.1, forward strand.
GAGGGGAGGTGGTTTTATACGTCAAAATGCGACGCACATATCGAGATGACGTACTGACGCTCCGTCCACAGTAGGCAAGATGGGTCACTCGGCTCCACACGCTTCTGGTTAAGTAAAACCGCTTTCAATATGACGTTTGTCAGGGGAAGGTTGGAGAACGGGCAGGTTGTTGGGATGAGATAACGGCGCGTGGATTGGTTACCTGCGGGGAGTCGGTAGCCAATCAGGAGCTTCCCCAGGCCTCTCCAATCAACTGCCTTCACAAGTAAACAATTACATGTCTCTCATTAGGTCATGTGATCAATATCTGTGGTGTTTGTTTCCCCCCCCCCCACCCAGCCACTTGGGCTGGACGGTAGAGCGGACGGTTCGCTTTATGCAGGTCGGCGTTCAATCCCCGACCGTCCAAGTGGTTGGGCACCATTCCATCCTTCTCCCCGCCCCATACAAATCCATATCCTGACCCTTCCAAGTGCTATATAGTCGAAATGGCTTGGCGCTTTCCCTTGATAATACCCTTCCCTCCCTTCCCCCCCCCCCCCGGTGACGTCGTCGGAGCCTCTGTCACAAAAGATGACGTCGCTGGAGCCCCGTCACAAAGGGTGAGTCGCTGGAGCCCCGTCACAAAGGGTGACGTCGCTGGAGCCCCGTCACAAAGGGTGACGTCGCTGGAGCCCCGTCACAAAGGGTGACGTTACAGGAACTCCCGTCACAAAGAGGATTGGACCTCCAGTTAGCACACCAGGGGGGGGGGCGTCCTTGCGTGTCTTAAGCTTTACTAACAAACACAAAGGAAACAAACACAACTCATTTCTTTATGTTCCTCGTTCTTTATTATTAGTTGTAACAATTAACATATTTATAATTATTGGTTTTCAGCAATGGAGGTGAACATATTTGTGTTGCTGTTGGAGTGTTGTGTCTGGTGGGCGTGGGCGGTGAGAGGCAGCGGCACACTCCTGCTGTGGGCGGAGGGAGGGGCAGTCTCCTCATCGTGTGGGCGAGGGTGGGAGCGGACCTTAAGAGGGTGGAGACCTTCCCCAGCAACGGGCGCGCGGCGGATGGGGGGGCACGTCTCCTCCTCGATCGGGCGGTGGGTGGGAGCCGACTTCTGGAGGGCGTCTCCTCCGCCAGCAACGGGCGGATGGGGCGGATGGGGGGGTACGTCTCCTCCTGATACGGGCGGTGCACAGCCTCCACAGGGGTGGGAGCGGACTCCTGGAGGAGGCTGGTCTCCTCCGCCAGCAGTGGTCGGAGGGGGGCTCCTCCAGAGACGGGCCCGGTCTCCTGGTACAAGTGGTCCGAAAAAACAGAGACCAAGCCGGCCAAGAAGGTGACGAAGCCAGTGGGGGTGCGGCAGAAGAAGCCTGGCGAGCGGCCCTACACACCCTTGCCCTTCGGGACCTACCTTTACCACCCTGGCCGCGGCACCATCGAGTACGAGGAGAGGGGGCGCTGGAGACGGTGCCGGAGGGCGAGGAGCGTCGGCCGAACACTTTAAGAAGAGCATGAACTACGCCAACTCGCAGCGGTGCGCTGGTCAAGTACAACTCCGCCACCTGGCAGACGCTCGCCAGCCCCGAGCCCCAGCAGCCCCCTCCACCCTCGCCTGTAAGAGAAGGTTTGTGGTGTGAGGCGTATATGCTGGAGGAGCAGCAGGCCGCGTGTTGACCTGCGCCTCGGGGGGCCTCCTGCAGCGGCCACGCCCCAGGGAACCTCTCCACCTTCACGAACCTCCGCCATCTACATGTATTTTTTTTTTTAATTGAGATTGTGAGGCGAGGCATTACAATCCTGTCTGTCTGTCTGTGTGTGTGTTCACCCACCACCCGTCCTCCTCACAACACCCGAGTACAACACAGCACTGAAAAACATCATAACAAACCCATAGCAGAGTGTTACGGAGTTCAGCACTATTTAACCTATATCCCGCTTATAAGAGTCATATCATCCTGATTTGTATATACTTTGAAACATGGGGAAGAGGTTTTGTACATTTAAGGAGAAGCCTGAGCTGTCGGTTGACAGCAAATATGATTTCGTTTGTTTTGACAGGGCTTTAGGCTTTTTCTGCCAGGAAAAGATGGCGGAGGGGACCCTTCAGAGGAGAGCTTTGCCGCCCAAGGGGGCGGGGCTACAATGCATTGTGGGAGCCGCGCCAGCCGTCTACTGATTGGTCAGTAGCGGGGAGTGTGGCATTGTTGACCAATGGCGTGGCGCCCAGGGCGTGACGAAGCAGGTCGGCGGGGCCCGCGGCTCAAGGCGGAGAAATGAACGCCAGAACTTCCTCTGTGACGTAACCAAGCGGAAGTGCGCTCAAGTCTGGGATGCAAAGAGGCCTCAGGAGGAGGTTATTCAGCAACAGTTACCAGTGTAAACGACAAGGAAGGTTTGTAATCTCGTAGGGAACATCGTGAGAGCAGGCGGAGGGAGGCAGCGGTCTCCTCCTGTGTGACCATCCTTCGAGCCAGACGACGAGCCGGACACCACTTGTCATCGAGAGGCAGATCTACGATCCAGCACACTTTCCAGGAGTGTTGCCATTCTACCCGAACAGTGGAAGTTTT
>WNGS01169498.1:61182691-61201311 GCA_020271785.1 Procambarus virginalis
TTCTTATCATATTTACATTTACTGTGTATCGAATGGCTTCCAAAACATCCTCATGTAGTCTGGTCCACATATTTCCGAATATGGGGACGGACATTCTTCAAAATTACGGAACAGTAGAACGAGAGACGTAATTGGAAGCTGGAACACAGATGAGCCACAGGATGTCAGAAAAGAACTTTGTCAGTCTGAAAATCTGACTGTGGAGGCGTTGAAGCCTACTGTGAGTGTCAACTTTCTCCGTGTTCCATCAGAAAGTCAATCAACAGGATCTGTCACTCTTATCTCTCCGTCTCAAAGCAATCACAATATTTCATTTGTCTGGAGACCAGGGGCAGATTCACGAAAGCACTTACGCAAGCACTTACGAACGTGGGAGCCGGTCGGCCGAGCGGACAGCACGCTGGAACTGATCCTGTGGTGCCCGGGTTCGATCCCGGGCGCCGGAGAGAAACAATGGGCAGAGTTTCTTTTCACCTATGCCCCTGTTACCTAGCAGTAAAATAGGTACCTGGGTGTTAGTCAGCTGTCACGGGCTGCTTCCTGGGGGTGGAGGCCTGCTCTGTCAAGGACCGGGCCGGGGACACTAAAAGCCCCTGAAATCATCTCAAGATAACCTCAAGATAACCCAAGTGTAGGCCGTGACTAAAGGTTAGCACAGTTTCTGTGAGGCTGTGTACTGCCACCTAACCAGGCAGACACCGGTGCGCAACTCCATAGTCAGTCTACATGAGACTGATGGATGCCTACTACTATAGGCCTCCTGTATTTCTAGGTTATCGCTCACCCCACAGTGATATCTCCTAGAGGGCCGAATACAACACCCCTAAAAGGATATCCCAAAACATTAGTTTCCCGGAAATATAAAATTCGCGCCACCGAGAGATTTAAACAATTATTGAACATCAAAATTTCATGATTAATTTCAGATGGTGATGTCAAGGCAATTACTCGCCGTTCTCTCCATTTATCATTAAGTTAAAAATTCAAGTGTTTTGCCTACCAGAAACGTACGAGCCCAAACAACCCATCTGACCTATCGAGGCCCAGGCATGGGAACACATAGATATTACTAATGACATTCTCTGGGCATTAATCTTGCTTTGTGACATCACGCTTTCTGACCGGGCTCCTGTGACGTCACCCGGGGAAACCTCAGATATTGATCACGTGACTAAGGTTAACACAGTTTCTGTGGAGGCTGTGTACTGCCCACTAACCAGCCCCGCTCTCTAGGTCACCACTCCGTAAAAAATGCAGCCGTTTTGACTGTGCAGCCTCTACGTTGACTCCCCTCAATCAACCTAGTCATATTGGTTTAGCGTTTTTTTCTACTGATTACCTTGCCATACCTTACATGTGATTGAATTCCATTCAAGAGTGTGTGTGTGGGAAGCCCACCTTGGGGAGCATCTCAGTCCGCTACGGGGTGGGGGTTCTCGAACCTTACACGTGTAGCAAGTGCAGTAAACTCCATCCTCCTCGGCTTCCTTTTCCTGTGCGTCGGTTGACACGGAAACTCGGGTCCCTCGATCGAGCTTGCCCAACATAAATCACTCCCACTTAAGATATAGCCCCACAAGGTCGCCAACTGAGCCCACTGGTACACACGGCTCAGCACGCTTTACTCAGGGGAGGTATTATGATCCCCCCGTATAGCATGGTATGCAAAGGTATGGTGTGCAACAACTCAATCGCTTTAACCGTAGAGAAAATGTGGGAGAGAAAGGAAACACGTTAGTATAAAATATGAAGGTTTACTAATAATAACTACATTGGCCAACAAGTGAACAATTAGGGCAACAGCTTTTTGTTCCAATTAGTCAAATACCGTCAACTTTCCTCCGAAGCGATGGTTAATTCTAATACATCAACCTTATCCACGAGATCACGCGACATCAACCTATATGTCACGGTAGTCCCAAGATCACTGACTTCCCTCCCATTGACATCTTAACATTAACAACAAAATCTCTAACCATTAATTTATCTCAAGGAACACACAAATATTTCCACAATTACTGCAAGAGCGAAGAGCAGGTATGTGCGTGAACAATCATTTTGCTCCTCTGATCTCAAGTAAGAACGATAAAAATATTATTAAATCACCCTCTCTGTTCGACCTTAATGACTTTACAATCCTTCTAAGGTCGTTATTCTAACCCCAGAGACCACTAAAGTCACTCAAAGATCGCCCTAACGACCCTGAACACCGAATTCATTTCTCTCGCCAAGACGACCGTTCCTAAAATAATATTCTGCCCTTTGATTTTAATATATATATATATATATATATATATATATATATATATATATATATATATATATATATATATATATATATATATGTATATATAATGAAAATATAATCAATGGCGATACGATAATACATTGCTCAGCTACTACCGTAAGAAGATGCTTTTCAATCTATACATGAAAATACAGATATGTGGCCGCTTGCCCGGATTATTCAAACAAGGGTTTCAACACTAAGAGATATCATAAATCTATTCTATTCTTTACGTTGCGTTTAATAAAGCATTTATACGTGGCGATATTAACTGCCAATTGCACCAATGGGGTGAAAATGGGGCCCTCAGCCACCAAGCGTCAAGAAGGAGGAGAGAATATTTGACCCACACACAGACAGCTACCATCCACCACACTTGAGTTTTATGCTTGAGAATTATGCTGAATCCTACAGTATAAAAACACACTCGAGTGGCGTAATGCTGGCCACTGAGGCAGCCATTCACAGCTTTACGATAACGACAGAATAATTCATATATTTGAAATGAAACTGCATTTGACTGAAGAATTCGAAAAAAAAATTTATCAGTTGATTTTCGTTGCATTTCATATCAATATTATATATAATTTGAAAATACTGATATATGAGGACATGCAATGTAAACGTCACCAAGCGATAAGCACAATGAAATCACATTACCGTCATCAGAAGCCCTGGGGAAGGATTCGAACCCGTATACTTGATACTCTCCCAAGTGAGCGGGATTCAGCTGAATCCCCTAGTTGCATGACTTTTACCACGTCATGGTGCTGTAGTCTAAGGCGCTACAGCTTGGGAGTACCGAGAGACTGGGATCTAATCCTCCTCCCTGGTGATCCTACTGATTTTCTCACCAAGCTATAGAGTATAGACTCCCGGCTGGTGAGGCGACACAAGGCATTTCACCAGTTCAACTTCCTCGGGCCATATATACGTCCATGTGGACTCCTGACCCGTGACCATTTGGTCACCATTTGGTCCGGGAGACATCTCCCGTCACGCAGGGTGCAGTTGCGCCTCCACAGATCTCCAGTATCATCTTTTGATACTGGTAATGGCTCAAAAGGGCCACCACTTACGGGCTATTCATGCCCGTGCCACCTCTTGGGTGGCTTAATCTTTATCAATCATCATCAATCCTGACCCGTGTGTCGTCTCCAGGGCAGATTTTAGTCGTTTTCACATATATAATTAAAAGCGAACCGTAATTAATAATAGATCAATTATATAATGGATAAATTATTTAACGGATAAATGATATAATGAATGTTCACAAGAGTATCATTTTACATTGCTATGTCCGCTATGTGTAATTTATTACATATATTTGTTCAGGAAAATATTTCCAGGATTATATTAAATTTTATATTAATGTGAACCAAGATAGGCTGAACCCAGTCGCCTATTTTCATCCAATTTCAAACTCGATATTTTATGTGTTAAATCCTAATTATTATGGATATTTAATCCTGATTTATCTACGTCTTTAAAGCCCAAATTTTTAATTTAACCGTGTTTGTTAAAACTGTAATTAAATTATGTTAATTCTGTTAATTTGTTTAACCCTTTGATTATTAACTAGAAACTTTTATATGAATATTTCCGTTCAAAAATAACCAATAGACAAACCCAGGTGTGGCAGATATGGCCGGCCAGGTGTGGCAGGTATGGCCGGCCAGGTGTGTGGCAGGTATAGCCGGCCAGGTGTGGCAGGTATAGCCGGCCAGGTGTGGCAGGTATAGCCGGCCAGGTGTGGCAGGTATGGCCGGCCAGGTGTGGCAGGTATAGCCGGCCAGGTGTGGCAGGTATAGCCAGCCAGGTGTAGCAGGTATGGTATGGTAAAACATTATGTATTAAAACATCACAATGTATTAAAACAAAATTTATTAAAACATCACAATGTATTAACATTTATACATGACAAGTAAGCCTATCCCTCCCAAAACCACCAATAGAACACAAACTACGGTACCACTCTCCCCGAACCAACGACAAGTATTAGTCGACACATTTATCTGGTAAACAAAAGAAAACGAGAAGAAAACGGTTGTAGGATGGGATCCTCCGAGCCCCAAGAAAACCCTTAATTTCCGCCCGGAATCCGCTTACAGAACGAGCGGGTGGAGGCGAAAACCTGATTGTGTGATACACCGGCGTTATCAGACTCATTCTTGTGAACCGGTTCTGCTGTGCGATTATTTTTTGTGTCTTTTTGTCTCTCACAGACGTCGCTATTCATCTACTTGGATGTGAAGGCTGAACCACACGCCAGAAGATGAGGAGGCGGCGACGTTTCGCTCCGTTCTGGACCATTGTCAAGTCGATTGTGGACCATCGACTTGATAATGGTCCAGGACTGAGCGAAACGTCGTCGTCTCCTCATCTTCTGGCGTGTGGTTTAGGCTTCAGGGGACAGATTCACGAAAGCACTTACGCAAACACTTACGAACCTGTACATCTTTTCTCAATCTTTGGCGGCTTTGTTTCCAATTATTAAACAGTTAATGAGCTCCGAAGCACCAGGAAGCTGTTTATAACAATAACAACAGTTGAATGGGAAGTTTTCATGCTTGTAAACTGTTTAATAAATGTAACCAAAGCTGTCAAAGATTGAGGAAAGATGTACACGTTCATAAGTGCTTGCGTAAGTGCTTTCGTGAATCTGGTCCCATATCTTCAGCCACGTTATTGTGACTCATCGTCTGCTTGGACATGAGTTAGAGATCTGTTATGTTATATATAGTGTAGTGTAAAATGATCGCTCAACCGTATAATGAGATTGCAAGTGCTTTCACTGTGTTAAATTACAATGGTATTTCGTGCATTAACAAAGACATAGAGCTGCTACAGTGCTTAGTGGGTTATTCACTACTGAACCACAGGTGATTAAAATGTCCTTAAAAGCTCAAGTTATAATTACACATAGTTTACATAACTGTTGCTTTATATAACAAGCATTAAGTGCAAACTTAGTATACCGCAAACTTTTGAGTTAGAAAACCGACCAATCTTGATAGGCCAGACACCTTCAGTATTCCGTATAAGGACTAATCAGTTAATACGTTTCACTGTTACAGTGGACCGTTGCAAACAGAACTCTGCCAGTCAATAAGTCTGATTTCTGAACAAAGAGTACCTACAGACATGCCCTAGGTTGTTCAGCAGCATTACAGCATATTACCATACGTAACCACACTAGTGATTATTAAGGTTCTTCAAGGTTGTGTACAATATACATTACATTCGTTACTCCCTCAAGTCTCCATCACAACCTTACTGAAATATTTCACGAGAACTAAAGACATGCAATCTTTGTCTTACCTGTAAACACAGCACAAACAACAAAGGCCCCATCAAGAACACTGAGCCATAATCACATCACCGCCAGAGATCTCCAGCCAAACAACACTGAGGTAGTCGACAGATACAACAACAGAGGACTGGACATCGCCAAAGCGCTACTCATCAACCACACTCAACCAAATGTCAACAAGCAGCTAGCACTGAATTACTATCCATCATCTTCAAGACCAAGACCCTGCACACGGCCCCAATCATCCCTAGAACATATGAGATGGGTAAGGTCTAGTGAGCCTATTGGGTCATACAACACGTATTTCTAGGTTGTACATTCTGCTGTTGCAGTTAAATCTAATTATATTCCCTTCTACTCTGTCTTTGAAAATGTTGACAGAGTCAGCGAAACGCATCTCTGAGTTTCAGACCATATTAAAATGTAAATTAGACTTTGAAGAGTTAATTTTTCAACTTCCTTCTCAGATGAAGAATATAAGAAATATAGAGAAAGTGTATGTTAGAATCATTGGTCTTATCCTTTCTGTCATATTAAATAACACACACACACACACCACACACACACACACGCGTCAGTGGCTGTGTGGACAGCACGCTGGACACGTTATCCTGTGGCCCAGGTTCGATTCCCGGCCCCGGCGAGAAACAAAAATGGGCAGAGTTCCTTTCACCGTTACCTTGCATAAATAGGTACCTGGGAGTTAGACAGCTCTTACAGGCTGCTTCCTGGGGTGTCTGTGTGTGTATGAGAAAAAAATAAATAGTAGTTAGTAATAGTTGATTGATTGACAGTTAAGAGGCGGGGCGAAGAGCAGAGCTCAACCCCCGCAAGCACAACTAGTTGAATACAACTAGGTGAATAGACACACAAACACACAAATATATATATATATATATATATATATATATATATATATATATATAGGTACCTATATATATATATATATATATATATATATTATATATATATATATATATATATATATATATATATATATATATATATATATATTCATACTGCCAATGTTTTTCGAAAAGATAAAAGAACTCTGAATGGAATCTCGTTCAGGAGACAATTATTGTTCACAAAGAATAAATGACCCATAAAACTAATTTGATACGTCATAAATTGTATGTAAATGATGAATTGTATTAATTTTTGTACTCCGTTTACAATGTACCTAAATGTCCGAGCCAAGACAATTACAAACCCCAGCTCTTGAGTCCCAAGACCACATATCACTTAAGTTATTTTAATTAAGAAAAGCGTAAGACTTAAGATGAATATTAAGGAAATTTTTAATGAAATTCTTCTTCTGATTTTTTTTGGGGGTAAGAACCAGTTTTAACAAATAAGAAATTTCTTGTTCTTTATTATTTGACTGTAAATAATTTCCTAACAAAAATAATATGTTTTATTCTTAACAAGACACTTGAGTTGATGGTAAAGACTTGAGATAAAGACCTGAGATAAAGACCTGAGATAAAAACCTGAGATAAGACCTGAGGTAAACATACGTTGTTATTACCCAAGGTAAGGAAATGATCAGGAAAAAGACCTAAATCAGTACAACTATATAGCACTTGGAAGGGATATGAGGACATTAACTTAGAGATGGGATGGGGGGAAAAAGGAATGGTACCCACCACTTGTCGGGTCGGGGATTGAACGCCGACCTGCATGAAGCGAGACCGTCGCTCTACCGTCCACCGCAAGTGGTTGGACAGTGTCATTCATCCATAACGGCTCACAAATACTTCTAGATCGTCAAAATTTCCTTTGCTTTACTCAAATTACAAGAACCGCATAATTGACGCATCCAGTGAGTATTCCACGTCCTCTTGAGCGTACCTACCAGAATGACATTCTAAAATGCCCGAGCCTAACCTACCCGAGAACCCTCAAACAAAAACGAGATCTCACATCAACTTAGCACACCGGTTGTCTGGCTCTAGGGAGGGGAGGTGGGGGAGGGGAGGTGGTTTTTATACGTCAAAATGCGACGCACATATCGAGATGACGTACTGACGCTCCGTCCACAGTAGGCAAGATGGGTCACTCGGCTCCACACGCTTCTGGTTAAGTAAAACCGCTTTCAATATGACGTTTGTCAGGGGAAAGGTTGGAGAACGGGCAGTTGTTGGGATGAGATAACGGCGCGTGGATTGGTTACCTGCGGGGAGTCGGTAGCCAATCAGGAGCTTCCCCAGGCCTCTCCAATCAACTGCCTTCACAAGTAAACAATTACATGTCTCTCATTAGGTCATGTGATCAATATCTGTGGTGTTTGTTCCCCCCCCCCCCCACCCAGCCACTTGGGCTGGACGGTAGAGCGACGGTCTCGCTTTATGCAGGTCGGCGTTCAATCCCCGACCGTCCAAGTGGTTGGGCACCATTCCTTCTCCCCGCCCCATACCAAATCCATATCCTGACCCCTTCCAAGTGCTATATAGTCGAAATGGCTTGGCGCTTTCCCTTGTAATACCCTTCCCTTCCCTTCCCCCCCCCCCCGGGTGACGTCGTCGAGCCTCTGTCACAAAAGATGACGTCGCTGGAGCCCCGTCACAAAGGGTGACGTCGCTGGAGCCCCGTCACAAAGGGTGACGTCGCTGGAGCCCCGTCACAAAGGGTGACGTCGCTGGAGCCCCGTCACAAAGGGTGACGTTACAGGAACTCCCGTCACAAAGAGGATTGGACCCTCCAGTTAGCACACCAGGGGGGGGGGGCGGTCCTTGCGTGTCTTAAGCTTTACTAACAAACACACAAGGAAACAAACACAACTCATTTCTTTATGTTCCTCGTTCTTTATTTATTAGTTTGTAACAATTAACATATTATATTATTATTGGTTTTCAGCAATGGAGGTGAAACATATTTGTTGTTGCTGTTGGAGTGTTGTGTCTGGTGGGCGTGGGGCGGTGAGAGGACGGCACACTCCTGCTGTGGGCGGAGGGAGGGAGCAGTCTCCTCATCGTGTNCCCTTGACAGCCAGAAATATCCTGAGGAAACTACTCCAAGCTTGTACTAAGGAGGCACCCTTCTTGAGCCCGGATGGGCACATGTATAAGCAAGTAGATGGGGTCGCTATGGGTCTCCCCTAGGCGTCCTGTTTGCAAACTTCTACATGGGTACTATTGAGAAAAAGTCTTAGTCGACTTGAACTTGAAACCGGCCATATACTGCAGGTATGTTGACGACATTTTTACACAGGTACCTGATGTCAGACATCTGCAGGAGCTGAAAGAAGCGTTTGAGCAGAATTCTGTGTTACGTTTCACTTACGAGATGGAGAAGGATGGGAGCTGCCCTTTCTAGATGTAACAGTCATGGAAAGGAGCGGAGGTTTCCACACTACAGTCTACACTAAGGAAACAAACATAGGAATGTGCCTAAATGCCAACAGTGACTGCCCAGATAGGTACAAGAGGAGTGTTGTTAACGCTTATGTCGACCGTGCTCTCAGCCACAGCTCAGAATGGAAGCAAGTCGACGAAGAACTCTGTAGAGTAAGGCAGGTCCTAGTCAACAACGGCTTCTCCAATGGTTTCATTGAAGACATCATAAGAAGGAAAGTGAAACGCCATGCAACCTCTGAAGATACAACTAACACAACACCTATACCCCCTATTAGACTATTTTACAGGAACTTCTTCTCCACAGCTCATAAAACGGAGGAAAGGGTCCTGAAAGATTGTTAATAGAAACGTTATCCCTACAGACAAAAATCAGAAGATACAATTGACGATTTACTAAAACCAAGAAAACTGCCAACCTACTCATGAGAAACTCTCCAGACACAAAGCAGAACGCTTTGAAAGAGACCAATGTCGTCTATGCCTTCAAATGCCCACTTGGGACTGTAAGCCCCAAAGAACTCAATATATAGGCAAGACAACAACATCTCTTTCCAGGCGATTAACGATGCATAAGCAACAGGGCTCTATCAAGGAACATATAATCTCTTCCCACAACCAAACCATCACCAGAGAAATCTTAACAACAACACAGAAATCATTGATAGATACAGCGACAACAGGCGGCTTGACATCTGCGAGGCACTACACATCAAGAAGTCAACACCAGCAATCAACAGCCAATTAACGCACACTATATTCTACCCACTTCAAGACTCCGCTCCAATATAGAAACATCAAGAAATACGGGCCAATAGGCCTTCTGCAGTTACAGATCTATTCTTCCTTTATACCCATTGTTTCGTGTTCTGTGTTTGTTCTCACCTCACCCCAAACCATTGTAACATGTCACCTCACCCAAATGCAGGTATTAAACTCTGTTCAGTTATAGTTGTTCTGTGTGTGTGTAACTAAAGTCTTTGAAAATGTAATAAGTTTTACGAAACGCGCTCAAGTGTCGCGTCAGACTAAGAAATAAAGAATGAATTTTGGAGAATTGATTTTTAATTTACCGTCATCAGTAAAAACAAACATAAGGAAAATTGAGAAAATTCGTGTTAGAATTATTAATCTTACTTTTTCGGTCATATTTAATAACATATGTCTACAGGAAAGACTGCTACCAAATATACTAATATATATATATATATATATATATATATATATATATATATATATATATATATATATATATATATATATATATATATATATATAGCTTCATGTTCCTCACAAAACGAATTATTATTATTAAAAAAAAGTCTGGGTAAAAATACGTGTTCAAGGTGAGAGTAGCGAGCGTGTGGCATGATAGTCATGATGCAGTCTACAAAATTAATAGCTCAAAACTGTGTTTTTTTTTTGGGGTGCCAACGATCCGTATTTGGTACATTCCCTGTACAGTCATCACGGGTACTATATCTTTGACTGACAGGTTGTATTAGGAGATACTGGAGGAGCCGGTGGCTGAGCGGACAGAACACCGGACGCGTGATCCTGTGGTCTCGGGTTCGATCCCGGGCGCCAGCGAGAGACAATGGGCAGAGTTTCCTTCACCCTGATGTCGCTGTTACCTAGTAGTAAATAGGTACCTGGGAGTTAGTCAGCTGTCATGGGCTGCTTCCTTGGGGGGTGGGGGGTGGAGGCCTGGTCGAGGACCGGGCCGAGGGGACACTAAGCCCCGAAATCATCTCAAGATAACCTCAAGATAACCTCGAGATATAGCCGTCCGGGAGAATCCTCTCCGCTGATCACACGCTTGACGCCTCCAGTTAGACTTAGAGCATCAGGAGGAGGTGGTGGATGAAGGTCCGTCTGGACACAGCTAAACACACTCCCTTATTGTTGTTGTTTTAGATGTAGCTACTCAGAACAAAGTGTCCATGTAGCACGGGCTATGGTGAGCCCGCAACCACTCCCTTAGGGTGACCGCATTTATTAAGGAGTGAGAGTTAAGAGAGGACAGACGGCGGTGCAACACTCATAAGTCCGGTAGTAAGAAAGTCTGGCAGACGTGTACGGATCTGTACCACAAACCAACTTAAAGAGAAATTCGGCACTAAATTAACCGCATGATTGGTTGAGGACACAGAAGGTAAGATTATTGTTGTGTTAAGAGAGGATAGAGAAGACAGTGATGACCAGATATGCGTATTAGTGGCTTTAGGTATTATATGTACTAGCTCTATCTATAAATCCAACATTATTTGTAAATCCTCTACGTATGTACTTTTCCTGAATAAAAATTTGAATTTGAATTGAGATAAAATAAACTGATTCTCACCAAGGAACCAACATACCGGTGATGACTTAGAGAGGTACAAGTTTGAGACACAACTACGGGCAAAGAGAGACGTATGGCATCTGTCCGTGCCTACTCAATCCTCCCCTCTTACCCATCTTCCCGCCTAAGGAGCGTGTCGCCATCCAGTAGCTGCAGCTTCTAGGAAGGACCAACCTCTGGGTGAAGGACAACAGGATATTTACCTGAATTTACCTGAAGTGCACGGGTCTCCATGCACGACACACACATACACGAGTAACCAGCCACACACACACATAGCATAATTTAGTCCTGCTCCTCCCTCAACTCACATCCCAACGACTGTCTATTGATGTTATTACTTGCTCCATACAGGTGTTTTACTTAACACCTGCATGAACACGTGTGATAAACAATATATCTGCTTATCCCTGTTTGCACTCTTCTACTTTTGTTTACATTCATCTGAAAGTTCTATTCTGGTGATTCCTTTTAAGCTTTTGTCTGATAGTCCAAAATTATCCTTAACGTAGTCATTATTTACAGCAAGCATGGACTGGGCGTCGCCTTGTTTATGTTCGTGTAGCCTAGCGTTTGAGATCCACAACACTTTCGCTTTGGTACACACACACACATTATATATATATATATATATATATATATATATATATATATATATATATATATATATATATATATTGCGTCCTCGGTTCCTGCCCGGCGTCGGAGGAGTTCGAGGAAGCGAACTTTTTCTTGTGTCCTCTCAATGTTCATTTTTTGTATAAAATCAGATATGTAACTGTATAACCTTGCATAATAAAGTGTACACCATAAAAAAAGGGGGTGGTAGGAGAAGCGAACACTCTTACGTATTCAGAGTTAAATGGCAAGTTTTTCTCTGAATGCTCTGTGTTCCCTTCTTTGAGGCTGTGGGTCCCTATAATTGCGCCAGAGGTGGTAACCCCTCCTATATATATATATATATATATAAATATATATATATATATATATATATATATATATATATATATATATATATAATATATATATATATATATATATATATATATAATCTCTTTGGAGGCCTTGTTTTCGCCGTCATTAATAATTATGTTATATGTGTCCAGCTTCAGACACTAGTAATTAGAACTGTGTCTTAAATTCAGTGCATTTAAGAACGATAATGAATCACTGACAATGTGTGAACTTGGAGACGTGTACATCTTTGAGTAGAAAGTAGTACGAGGAATAGTTCAATTTGGAGTGTGGAGCCCCAATAGTTTATATGGGCTCCATACTTACAATCTGAACCATCTCTCATTGCCAAGACAATCTACACTTTGAGCTGACATGCAACACTCTTCACTACTACAAAGGGGATCCTTCCAAGACGGTCACAGGTTCATGCAATACATTTTTTTTCTTTGCATCTGTATTAATTTTTCACCACTGGGTTATAAACCCGCGAAAGCTGTGACACTATACTGATAAATTTCAAAATCATGAGGGCAGGGATGTTCGACAAGCCGCCTGCTTGCTGTCCTCGTCGAGGCTACTAGAGAGAGTAGCCCTCAGGTAAATTCATTAAATACAATTTTTACATAAAAAATATATTATTCTACATAATAATGTTTCGTAAGTAGCATTTAATAGCAGATATACCGAAGGACTCTGCGTGGGTGTTGTGAAAGTAAACCTTTGCTGACGATCAATGTGTGATATAATAACGGTCGTCCATCCTGGTAGGCTCCAGTCAGCACCAATACGGCTTCCCCCTGACGTCAGCTGCGGCAGTGTGGCAGGGTAATACAGCCTCGATGGCCACTGTACCGGTTACAGCACCACAACACCTGCAACACACTCTCTTTACCTCCTATATTGTGGTCGATCTCGAACCCATTGATAATGTGACGACTCATGCTGAATTTGGTAACTAGTTCATCAAGATTGTAACTTGCTTAGCTAAATGAATTGTGAGGTTCAGTCCCTGAGCCCATTATGTGCCTCTGTAACCCTTTAAACTACCACCCATAAGATGGGTATGGGGTGCATAATAAATGAACTAAACTTAAACTCCTATTAATGGCATATCTAACCACTCCCTCGCGTGTTGGTCCAAACCATATCTAAACCTTTCCAGCGAATTTCTTTCTATTATGTTACTATGTAACCTTGTTCCATAAATCCACAAATTCTATTATGTTAGTACATAACTTGTTCCATAAATTGGTTTTGGAATAGTGTATGTAACACTATTTCAGAACTAGTAAGGTCTTTCTTTTTATTTAACCCTTAAAGTGCGGATATAGTCAGATGTTGATCAATGGAGTAACGCGGTTAGTGTCATACACTGATTTTTTTTAGTTATTATTAACTGGGTTTTTACAAAATTATATAAATAGGGCTATATACTTCATCAACACTATATGGTATAATGAGGTTAAACAAGGACCCCATTCACAAACTGTGCTATCATTTTTAATTACTTACTATGCGATAAGGTTATCGTGTACCTGTGGCCTGTAATTATCAAATAGCAATTTGTACGTTTCAGCCAGTTTTTTAATCTATTTTCTGGACAAGCAACCAGCGAAAAAATGTCGAAAAATCTCATGTTTAGTGTTGTTGCCCCTTAAATCAGTTCTGTCCAAGAGAACGGGAACGGTAAGGCCAGAGAAAACTAAACGTTTCAGGGTAAACTAAAGTCTCGTACGCACGAACTAAAATCTTGGCCAGTAATAATTATCATTCATTGTGTCGGGAGAGACAGGCAGCCCGTTTATACATACATGTTAAGTTTATATCGGTGTCTCCCCCCCAAAGGTCGAACCACTGACCCTCCCCAGGATGCAATCCCACAATAAGCTGACTACCTTCTCTTACTGCTAGCTGAATATTTACCTGAATTTACCTGAGGGACACTAATACTAGTGGCCTCGACGAGGACAGGATGCCAGCGTCTTGTCAAAGGTCCTCCCATTTGCCTTCATTACCTTTTCCAGTTGGATTTTACAAAAACTGAACAGAGTTTAGGCATTTACAACTTCGGCGGGTAGGTGGTTCCATGGGTTTATAACCCTTTGGGTGAAAAGGCATCTTCTGTTCTCGGTCCTACATTGTGGCTTGTCAAGTTTGAAACCATTGCGCCTTGTTTGTGTTACATGTGACCTTCTGAGAAAGTTGTCCGGATCAACATCCTCAAAACTGTTCACTATTTTACAAGTTTCAATGAGATCCGCCCTGTCATGCCTGATTTACAGTGTTGTTAGTCCTGTGTTTTTTAACCGTTTCTGATATGCGAGTTGACACAGCTCTGGAATGATTTTTGTTGCCCGGTGTTGCACTTTCTCCAGAGCAGCTATATCCTTAAGAAGATAAGGTCTCCATGCTTGGATATAGTAATCCTAATGAGAGGTACCCTGAACAGGGGCATTAAGTGATAGGAAACACGTCCAATAATATCTGTCCCGCCCAGGATTCGAACCCGGAAATTTGCGACTGTGAGTCGGGAACGAACCCGACTATATAACCGGGATCCTAAAGAAGATGTTCAACGATATCTTCCTTGTTTGGTCACCACTGGCTGCTGGTAACACAGGGAGAATTGGTCAGTCGGAGACGATGGGCATGTGCTGCATGACAGGGCAAGAGCTGTCTCTAAAAGTTGGATGTTATGTCGCGGAGGCTTGCATGAGACGATACTTTAAAGGCAGGGACCAACTCAGCTTGCCAATACGAATACGGGCCATCAAGTTCAAGTTCAAGTATGTTTATTGAGATAAGCAAGAAATACATCTCAAAGGGATAGAGTAGCTTAGGCTATTTCTACCCCCCCTACGGGCCATCTTGATACAGGGAGTGACCTCTGAAAAGTCCAGTGGAGCAGGTGTGACATCAGGCTGGCTTTGGGCCATTTCAGCTGCCTCATCCGCCACATTTCCAGAAATTCCAATGTGTGCTGGGACCCACTGCAATGTTACCTTAATTTACCTGAGAGCCACTATCTCTCTCGTGGCATCGGTGGGAACAGGAAGCCGGTGTCATGTCAAAGCCACCCGACCCCATTATTCCTGAGGATTTTTCCAACTGAATTTTGAAAAGAAGTCATGTTTTAGTATTTACAGCATAGGCGGCTAAACGGTTTCTTTGATTTATAAGCATATAGGTGAAAAGGCATCTCACCCATATTTTACTTTCACGACTCAAGTTAAATTAAGTAACGTGGGTCATGGCAAAATTGGTGTGAACATTCTCACATCTCTAACGTCAAGAAAAATGCAGAGAACATGTTTCGTAGAGAATCGTCTGTAGATTATTTTAAATATCGACACATTTTCTTCCAAAGTGAGATATTTACAAAACACCTGTTGTTGGCCGTTAAATCCAGGGCAACAGAGGGGTGCAAAATTAATTAATGTTATTAAGTGCCCTATTACGAAGACAATAAGACTTATTGTAGCTTTCCATGATTGTTGTCCTTATTCAACCCCCCCCCCCACTTACCGACTGGCCTAACACGTGTCTAAACAACCTATTATACTCACCAACACATTCAACAAGGCTCACAACTCTCCCTTGATAACACATTCAACAAGGCTCACAACTCTCCCTTGATAACACATTCAACAAGGCTCACAACTCTCCCTTGATAACACATTCAACATGGCTCACAACTCTCCCTTGATAACACATTCAACAAGGCTCACAACTCTCCCTTGATAACACATTCAACAAGGCTCACAACTCTCCCTTGATAACACATTCAACAAGGCTCACAACTCTCCCTTGATAACACATTCAACAAGGCTCACAACTCTCTCTTGATAACACATTCAACAAGGCTCACAACTCTCTCTTGATAACACATTCAACAAGGCTCACAACTCTCTCTTGATAACACATTCAACAGGCTCTCAACTCTCCTTGATAACACATTCAACAAGGCTCACAACTCTCTCTTGATAACACATTCAACAAGGCTCACAACTCTCTCTTGATAACACATTCAACATGGCTCACAACTCTCCCTTGATAACACATTCAACATGGCTCACAACTCTCCTTGATAACACATTCAACATGGCTCTCAACTCTCCCTTGATAACACATTCAACATGGCTCCAAACTCTCCCTTGATAACACATTCAACAAGGCTCACAACTCTCCCTTGATAACACATTCAACAAGGCTCACAACTCTCCTGATAACACATTCAACAGGGCTCACAACTCCCCCTTGATAACACATTCAACAAGGCTCACAACTCTCCTTGATAACACATTCAACAGGCTCACAACTCTCCCTTTGATAACACATTCAACAAGGTCTAACTCTACCTTGATAACACATTCAACAAGGCTCACAACTCTCCCTTGATAACACATTCAACAAGGCTCTCAACTCTCTCTTGATAACACATTCAACAAGGCTCAACTCTCTCTTGATAACACATTCAACAAGGCTCACAACACTCCCTTGATAACACATTCAACAGGCTCACAACTCTCCCTTGATAACACATTCAACAAGGCTCACAACTCTCCTTGATAACACATTCAACAAGGCTCACAACTCTCTCTTGATAACACATTCAACAAGGCTCACAACTCTCTCTTGATAACACATTCAACAAGGCTCACAACCTCCCTTGAGAAACACATTCAACATGGCTCACAACTCTCCCTTGATCTCTAAGATTGAGATTGAACCCGAGACTCTTACTCGTCTCTTCCACAGCCTAAAGTTTTCGTCCACTTCAGGGGAACGACCTTCCTCTTAACGACACAAATACAAATGACACTTTCCTTTCTAAATTCCGACCCAAACGACACTTTATATTACTATAAACTCAGGATGTAAGTGAAACAGAGTCCCAAGGCTCTCAAGATTGTTATGCTGTTATAATCTTGCAAAATATACTTTCTTTAGCGTCCTTATAATCTGGTAGATCTATTTTGTATTAGCTTAAGTTGTTTAACATTGTTGCCATTTGTTATACAACTCGTATTAATGTATTTAACGGATGTGATACAATCACACTGAATGTTACAAGAATCATCTTTTTATCTTGTGATATCGATATTGTGTTAGCCATAGATATGAAGATACCGATCATTATACATTGTTAAACCAGATTGATTTTTTTACAATATTTTGCTCTACATATTGGATACCACTTAATAAGAACATAAACATCTTAAGAAGTCAATTTTGGTTCATTCTTGTATTATATTCATGTTTTAGTACAACATTCGAGTCTGTTGGACCAAGGGACTTACCTGCTCCCGTAAGTAAGAACGGTTGTACACATTGCTATGTGAACAATGTATTCAATGAAAATTCCTTGGTTGTATAAATTTTCATAAAGCACGTGAAAATAAAAATGTTGCTGTAATTTTGAACAAAACGCAAAGGTACAAAGGTACAACATTTGTTACGCACCATTGTCACTATCACATTCCTACACTTCTTTCACCCCCCCCCCCTCCGTCACCACCACTACCTACACCACTGCCCAACAACTTCCGTCGCCTCCCGCCACTGAACCCCCTCTCATAACGTAAGCCGCGGGATTAAGAGTGAGGACATGATTTACAGAATAAGTTACGAGTTGCTTAGGCCCCGCTGGGACGGATCGTTAGTCAGAATAGAGCGGTCTCCCCTGGAGCCCAGACCCTCGCTCCACACACACACACACACACACACACACACACACACACACACACACACACACACACACACACACACACACACACACACACACACACACACACACACACACACACACCCTCTGTGTCTCACTTTAGAAATAATTTAGCTGGAGCTAGAAACAAGTGTCTGGGCACATGAAAAAATGGGAGACGAAGACCTCGTAAAATCAGACAACATGCCTGGGGGGACTGCTATCATACAGGTGGAGGGGACCAAGTGAGCTACGAAGACATTACAGAGAAATTTCCACAGTTTGGGTGATGACGGAATGGCATACACTAACGGAAGTGGTGGAGGCGGACTCCTTTCACAGTTTCTAATGAAAATACGATCGAACCCACAAGGAAAATCCTGTGCACCAGGTGAATGAAGGATGAGAGATGGAGGCCAAGAACTGAAGCTCACCCATTGTAAGAGCAAACAAGCAAAAAATAACCAAAACCTTATTGAAAAGCTCGGCTCCAAGCCCAACCATCCGCACATTCTTAATGTAATGACTCAGTTCCCACGTTTTTCTTAAAATATTTATGTAAAACACAATTGTGCATTGAGTTTCAACCACTAATGCGTCTAAAGTATTTCAGTTGCATACATCTCTGACACTGGAGACCTTCTGTGATATCTAGGATT
>WNGS01169498.1:61203880-61227004 GCA_020271785.1 Procambarus virginalis
TTACTCAAATCTTTGAATATGTTAGATATTAAGTCCTGCCACATCCTCTCATGTGTACTCTACATATTTAAAACTCTGAACTGTAATGCCAACCTGACCTTAAAAGCTTCCTAGAGGTGTTTGTAACAGATCCCATTGGCACCACACCAGAAACAAATACCTATTTGATATTCCAAAAATACGACTTTACCAAACTAGAAATGCTCTACAATCAGGGACCAGAATGTGGAATGACCTCCCTAATCATGTCAAAGGCTGTAACCTCTCTCACCCAGTTAAAGAGTAGAACTAAGTACTACCTAATTAACTCTATGTAACCTACCTTACCCCTACTAAATGTCAACCCCATGTCTTGCTGTTTTAACCAATGCTCTTTGTTGACCAACTTGTACATTGCTCTGGTTTCTGCCATGTCCCCCCCCCTTTTTTTAACGCAATTATATAACTTTAATCTCAATATTATTAATTTTTAGTCTAAGTGTCTTTTTTTTTCTCCCACACCATGCCCGAAACGCTATGCGCACTAGTGGCTTTAGGTACTGTATGTACTAGCTCTATCTATAAATCCAACATTATGTTTATAACTTATCATCTAGTATGTACTTTTACCTGAATAAAAATTTGAATTTAAATAGTTGTGGATGTGCCGTGAGAGGCAAGTTAGGCTGTGCTCTCCTGAACGAGTCATTCGCTTGGTGCGCCGACTTCTAAAATGCCATATAGTAAGCCCGGAAAAAATATAGTTAGACAGGAAAATATTAGTTTTCTTTCATTTAAAATACAATATGTACATACAACAAAGCAAGGAAATATCCTCACCTACAGAGACACTACTGAGCACAATTAGCCTCAACAATAATGGTATACAATCACTCATGGACCAGTGTACAGGGACATGGAGCCGCGCAGGCTCCCTCCCACACCACTCCCACTGGCAGTCTCAGTACCCATACAACGGCGAAAACAATGCATGAAAGAAGCACCCACTGGGAGCATACTTTCATTACTCCAATCCAAAATACTCTCAACATTGCAAACTTCTAATATTGTAAACTATATATACATCTTCATCCTGCTAATGTGCCTATATCACGTACAGTATAGCAACGACAGGAATACTAGGATCATCGAGGTCTTCCCTGCCAGCGACTGACACAGCAGGCGAGCCACCGCAGTCGCCTAAGAGATATAACTATTTACTGCAAGATGAACATCGCCACCGCTGTAGAAAGAACGTGCTCAAACGTATCACCCTTTCTGGGAATCGAACCCAGGAGCAATCGGTTGTTGTGTGAGCCGACTACGCTAACTGCTAGGCGGTGGCATCACAGCACATCGGTGCAAGGTGAGCAAGTAGTCAAGGCGAGGCTCAATATGGCCCAGACGTGACCCTGCCTCTCACTGGTCGGGGCCCTCCTTCATGTAGCTAGGGTGGTGCCAGGGTGGTGGCCAGGTTGGTGGTGGTGGTGGTGGCCAGGGTGGTGGTGGTGGCCAGGGTGGTGGTGGTGGTGGCCAGGGTGGTGGTGGTGGTGGCTAGGGTGGTGGTGGTGGCCAGGGTGGTGGTGATGATGGTGGCCAGGGTGATAGTGACGGTGGCCAGGGTGAGCCACAAACACCAGCGCCTGGCAGTGGACCAGGAAGGAGACAAGCACCACCAGGGCTTCATGTATCCAGACAAGACCAGAATATGTTGTTTTTGCCCGACCTGCACTACGCCGCAATATTTTGTTAAAGCAATTTTATTATAATTTATTATCACTAGTCTGTAACGGGATAAAGTAATATAAACTTTACAGGCGCGCGTCCAAACACAAGTACACACACACACACACACACACACACACACACACCACACACACACACACACACACACACACACACACACACACACACACACACACACGGTTGAGAGGCGGACCAGGGAGCCAGAGCTCAACCCCCGCAAGCACAACTAGGTGAGTACAACTAGGTGAGTACACACACACACACACACACACACACAGACTAGTATGACTAGGCTAGGTATGCCACTAGACTAGTTCCAGAACTAAGAGGCATGAGTTTACGAGGAAAGGCTGCGGGAATGCACCTTACTACCCTGGAGGACAGAAGAGTAAGGGAAGACATGATCACAACCTACAAAATCCTCAGGGGAATCGACCGGGTAAACAAGGATAAACTATTCAACACTGGTGGTACGCGAACAAGGGGACACAGGTGGAAACTGAGTACCACATGAGCCATAAAGACATTAGAAAAAACTTCTTTAGTGTCAGAGAAGTTAACAAATGGAATGCATTAGGCAGTGATGTGGTGGAGGCTGACTCCATACACAGTTTCAAGTGTAGATATGATAGAGCCCAGTAGGCTCAGGAATCTGTACATCAGTTGACTGACAGTTGAGAGGCGGGACCAAAGAGCAGAGCTCAATCTCCGCAAGCACCACTAGGTGAGTACACACTACATAAGCTAGAGAGACAGTATGTCTGATGACCAGACCACACACTAGAAATGAAGGGACGACGACGTTTCGGTCCGTCCTGGACCATTCTTAAGTCGATTGTGAATGGTCCAGGACGGACCGAAACGTCGTCGTCCCTTCACCTTCTAGTGTGTGGTCTGGTCAACATACTTCAGCCACGTTATTGTGACTCATCGCCTGCACAGTATGTTATTTTTTTGAGATATATACAAGAGTTGTTACATTCTTGTACTGACTTTAGTCAGTACAAGACTTATGTCTGTACTGACTTATGTGTGACTTTAGTGCAAGCAAGTGCGTGACGATGCCACCTGAGACAGGGAGGAGGAGGAGGAGAGGACGGTCAAGGTATACTGGAGGACGGGTATATCCGTCAGTCTATCACTGATCACACATATTAACATCTGCGGTGAAGGTATACCTGGCAAATATTTGTTTAACCTTCTGTCACTTGGAGGCCAACCACTTGGGCTGGACGGTAGAGCGACGGTCTCACTTCAGGCAGGTCGGAGTTCAATTCCCGACCGTCCAAGTGGTTTGACACCATTCCTTTCCCCCGTCCCATCCCTAACCCTTATCCTGACCCCTTCCCAGTGCCATATAGTCGTAATGGCTTGGCGCTTTCCCCCTGATAGTTCCCTTCCCCTCTAGCACTTGGAGAAGGAAGGTTCCAGGATAGTGAACACTACAAGTGGTAGTGATAGTGAACACTACAAGTGATAGTGAACAGAACAAGTGGTACCGATAGTGAACACTACAAGTGATAGTGAACACTCCCTATGTTACACCATCGCTGAAGTATGTTACCACAATACTGAATCTCCACCTGCAAAAAAAAAAAAAGCACAAACACACTTATAGCAAGTCAAGAGGTTTACTGCGTGGCTGGTCTCTTGGGGAAGGGAAACAGGTGACATGATTACGGCATATAAGATTTTTAAAGGCATTAACAAAGTGGACAGAATTGACTTGTTAACATTAGAAGAGGGGCATGAAAAAAGAGCTCCAATACAATTGGCTTTATTCTCGACTCACAGTCCGGTATTCTGGCTTTGATTCCAAGGAGGGGGGGGGGGATAGAAATGGTTGGGCACATTCCTTTCACCTAATGCACCTGTTCACCTTGAAGTAACTATGTACCCGGGAAAGGCAAATGTTATTGGGAGGAGGGGGGGGAAGACCTCAAGTAGCCTAAAGTATAATATATATAAGCCTAACACAAGCCTAAAGTATATATGTATAATATATATATATATATATATATATATATATATATATATATATATATATATATGTTATAAATATGACCGAAAAAGTAAGATTAATAATTCTAACACGAATTTTCTCAATTTTCTTATGTTTGTTTTTACTGATGACGGTAAATTAAAAATCAATCAGCATGTATCTTGTAACTCATCATCATTACCTAGCCTCAGAACTTTACATTTATCAGCATTAAACTGCTGATAAAGATTATTGGAGAATAAAACCTGGATATGCGTATGGAAACGTCAAGACGCATAAGCCTGGAAACCACTTCGGCCCATTATCAGCCAGATACCCACACCCACGTACAGACTGGCGAAACGACAACGGCTTACTGACTCCTTATGCCGTGCAACTTCAGCCTGAAATCCCCGAAGGAATTGTTGACTTACTGCGGGGAACACGGGCTACAGGATAAGAGCATCGTTGGACGTAGAATCACTGTTCACCAACGTACCTGTGGATGAAACAATCGGGATGATAATGGACCGAGTGTATCGAGACCCGGCATGTACTCCCCTTGACATGCCAGAAAATATCCTGAGGAAACTACTCCAAGCTTGTACTAAGGAGGCACCCTTCTTGAGCCGGATGGGCACATGTATAAGCAAGTAGATGGGGTCGCTATGGGTTCTCCCCTAGGCGTCCTGTTTGCAAACTTCTACATGGGTACTATTGAGGAAAAAGTCTTAGTCGACTTGAACTTGAAACCGGCCATATACTGCAGGTATGTGTTGACGACATTTTTACACAGGTACCTGATGTCAGACATCTGCAGGAGCTGAAAGAAGCGTTTGAGCAGAATTCTGTGTTACGTTTCACTTACGAGATGGAGAAGGATGGGAAGCTGCCCTTTCTAGATGTAACAGTCATGGAAAGGAGCGGAGGTTTCCACACTGCAGTCTACACTAAGGAAACAAACATAGGAATGTGCCTAATGCCAACAGTGACTGCCCAGATAGGTACAAGAGGAGTGTTGTTAACGCTTATGTCGACCGTGCTCTCAGCCCAGCTCAGAATGGAAGCAAGTCGACGAAGAACTCTGTAGAGTAAGGCAGGTCCTAGTCAACAACGGCTTCTCCAATGGTTTCATTGAAGACATCATAAGAAGGAAAGTGAAACGCCATGCAACCTCTGAAGATACAACTACACAACACCTATACCCCCTATTAGACTATTTTACAGGAACTTCTTCTCCACAGCTCATAACACGGAGGAAAGNGTTGACAGTTTACAACTATGTGTACGCATTCCCTATAGTAAGCAAACTTTGGATATTTGATTAGAATTTCTGGTAGTACATCATTTTTAATGAAATACTCACCCATTCCTTGAACATTTGCGATAAAATTTTCTCTACATTCTGACATTTTTTTCACATTCAGTTGCATGCGACGTAATGTGAATAGTTCTGTTGACAGCGTAAACATTTGGTCAGATCTCATCAGTAAGTGGCGCAAATTCCCAGAAGAACTTGTAGCCTAGCCTAAGCCTATTAGTATAGTAACATATATAGAAGTCTGCTGGCCTCATTAGACGATCCATGCAACTGGTGGCTCTTCCGGTATAATAGTATGATGATAGGTGGAATAACTAGTGTGAAATTTAACTGTCTGGGTCCAACTAAATTTTGTTGTCTCAAAGGCAATCCAAGATGGTATAACCAGCTTCCTCGTTAAGAACTCATGCTTTCGTCATTCTGAGGCCAATATGGGATGGCATCCATAGGAGACAGACTCCGACTCCATCACATTATTTTATTATATCTGTGCCGCGGGAGCTGTGAGGATTCGCTAACATGCGCTCGGAAAGCGAACATCAGCTCCCGGGCACCGCCTTTCATTTGCAGGTCAGCTCTATATTGATTGTTGGCTCGCTTGCTTTGTATTTTACTCTACACAATAAGTTTTAGAGTTTAGAGTCATCCCCTTCTAGCCCAGTCTACTTGTTCACTACTGTTACTCGGAAGAATTTCTTAGTTCCCAATGGCGTTATGTTCACTCACACGATGTGACGTAAACTTGCCCTTCAGGATAAAATAAAAAACAATCCATATGGCTCATCTAGGTTTCTAGTTTCCACCCTCACCCTGCCAGGGTGGGGTGGAGGGTGGAGGTGGGCCGGCCAGGGTGGGGTGGAGGGTGGAGGTGGGACCGGCCAGGGTGGGCTGGAGGGTGGAGGTGGGGCCGGCCAGGGTGGGCTGGAGGGTGGAGGTGGGACCGGCCAGGGTGGGCTGGAGGTGGAGGTGGGGCCGGCCAGGGTGGGCTGGAGGGTGGAGGTAAGAACAAGAAGCCCTCCACAGACTTACTGATAAGCATTATCACGTGAACATGCCCCCCTCTCTCTCTTTCTCTCTTTATTTTCTAAACTAAGACTAGGGTTCATAAGGGCTGTCAAATGACGTATCTAGTGAAACTGCAAGCAAGAGCTGTTATCCTACCTCAGCTCATCTGAAGCCTGCTCCTAGAAACTTACTTATATCATGAGAACGTACTTTGAAACTATCACATAGGGAACTAAAGGAACTATCATATAAGGAACCTGGAGAAACTGCATACAAGAGCTGTAATCCTACCTCAGCTCAGTTGCAACCTACTCCTAGAGGCCTATTTGTTTCAAGAGCCTGTTATATGCATTAGTAGGAATAGCCGTTATTCATTAACAACATTAGGTAACAAACATATAAGGAACAGGATGAGCCTGTAGCCATCTGTGTGCCAGAGCCTTCATGTGATCAGTTGACCTGATCTCCCGTGTATCAACCTGTTGAGCGAACAAGTTCCAGATGCGAGTCAGCCAAGAAATAATTGATCGCTGATGGAATTGATGGAATGATGTTCTTGAGAAAGGCACTTCCAACATGAGACTGTTGAAGGTTGAGAGCCTAGTGCTATGAGTGGCAACTACTGGTAGTCCACGAAGTTGGGCCAGGTGCGTAACTTTGAGGATGTTAGCCTGGTACATATCAATTGCAGTAAGACCACTAACGTTCCGACGGTGTTGCAGACTTTGATGTTGAGACCTTTCCCACCAGACTTGGTCATGACTAGAGATGAGTCTTCTTGCCCGTCTCTCCACTTTGTCCAACAGTCTGATGAATGATGGGGGGCAGGCGATCCAGGAGATGGGTGTATTGTGCTTCATATAAGATTTTGCATCCCTTGCTGTCAAGAAGGTGTGAGATGCACCGTAGGGTTATAAGTTTCCTGACTGCCTCTTGAGCTAGGTTAAGTACGTGGCTCTTCTTTGTCATTGAAGAGTCGAACTTCATTCCCAAGATGTCAGTTTCATCTGTGGACTCTAGGGTTTTGCCACCCACTTGCAAGCCTGTCCGATTTGCCATGTGCAGTCTAGTTATCATCATCGCTTGTGCCTTCTTAGGCACAAATGTGACCTGTCATCTCCTACCCAGTACCCTAACCTACCCTTCCTCTCTCTCTCCCTCTCATCGTATTCAAAGATATTTCATATTACGCAGATTTGATTAATATTGGCTTTATATATACAACACAATATTTTACGTCGCATTTATGGCGAAGGACATCTTTGCTCACACTATATATTTCTCTCAACATGAATTATTGATGATTGTCAATATTTGAATAAATATTAAAATCAAACCATTGGCAGAAGAAAAAAGGAACTTACACCTTAACATTTTCACTAACGAAACTTTATGTATGTGTTTATATACAAGAAGGTACAATGGGTTGCTAAAGTACACAAGTCGGTGATTAGGTGGTACATTCAATAGGCGACTTCAATATCACTCATTTTAAACCATGACTATTGTCTGTTGTCATCTATGATTATTTTCACCAACACCACAGTCCATTAATAAACAAACCAGTCGAGTCTGGAAGGGATTTCCGTGTCCTTGTGGATGTGCTCACCTAGCTGCATTTGTAGAGGTTAAGTTTCATCTCACAGGCCCCGACTCTTTATCTCGGAACGAGTGAAATAATTGGCTTGGGCTCTATCGTCTCAACTGTTGAATTTGGATATCTACAACCAGAAACATATGTTCGGCCTTAAGTTCCTTTGATTGATATGAATGTTGTTTCATCTTTGTCCCAACGCTCTGGTGTCAAACGACCTGCAGTGAATCCTTGCCCACCTTCTTGAATCCTAAGTGTGGTATGTTGTGATCATATCTCCTCTGGTTGGTTTTGCGTTTGTGTGTATGGACAGGGGGGAGGGCCATTTCCAACTACAGAGGCTCCTGGCCCTCCTGTAGAAGCAATACCTTCTTAAATAAATACGAATATATCCTAGTCTCCCGTTAATTGGAATTCGGCCAAACTGCGCATAAGTTTCCTACTTCATTATAGTAAGATCGCAGGCCATGTGCAGCCCGTTCTCACCAACAAAGACTAAATGATCATTCCATGCAGCCCCCTTCCCCCTGTTTATGAATGACAAATGATTTTACACACGACTCACAATCCCAAAGACACATTCATCAATTTCCAACCCGTTCTCAGACCAAGTCCAATCCATGCAGTGGTCGACCAATCCATACCCCAAAGACGTATTCATCAATTGTAACATGCTGTTCATTCAAAATAGAAATTTTCTCAAATATAAATTAATATTATTGTATATTAGCATAGTGTGCATATTTAGGCATTGGGTTAGGTTAGGTTAGGTTAGGTGTTTAGGTTCTGTTGGCGATTATTTGTATTTGTAGTACGTGGGTAGTAAGTACTTTCCACGTACATGGGTGGTATGTACTCCCCACATACATGGGTAGTAAGTACTCCCCACGTACGTGGAACTGGAGAGCACACGAGACGAAAGATTTATGCGTTTTGAAGGGAAACCAGAGTTAGCAGCACATGAGACGGCAAGAGGCGTTAATGAATCATCGACAACTACTCTGTGCAAGATGAGGAAGCGGGACCCATCCCGGGCTGCTCTTCCCAGCTGCTGCTCCTCACTTCACAGACTCAGTCGTCAATTTTAACGTACTCTGTATTAAAAATCTATATTTTCTCAAATCGAAAATAATTTTATGTAATAAATTTGTGTATATAATTAGGATTGAGATTAGCTTAGGTGTTTAGGTTATGTTGGTAATTATTTGTATTTGAAGTACATCGGTAATGAAGGTGCGATTTGAATAAAATAAGTGAAGCACGTTTCTTGAAGATTTCGAAGATAATCAGTGGAGCGTCATGTGCAAGGTGCTTTTCAGCCATAAACGGGGTTTTACGGATGGACTAACGAATATTTGGCCAATTTTTGTTAAGGACTTATGGTTGTTGTTGTTGTTATAGATTCAGCTACTCGGAACAAGTTCCAAGTAGCACGGGCTATGGTGAGCCGGTACCTTACCTGGCACAGGAGCGGGGCTGTGAAGGAGTTGTGGTTTGCAGGCAATAGTTCAGTATCACAAGTCCACTACGGGCTCACGTAGCCCGTGCTACTTGGAACTTTTGTTTCGAGTAGCTGAAACTAAAACAACAACAGTTCTAGCCCGTCCTCCAAACAAAGACCCAAAAGTCCATTCCATGCACCCACCAAACTCCCTGTTTATGAGTGAAAAACGGTTTACACACGACTCACAACTGATGACGTTTGAACACTTCCGAAACAAGTGCTTCACTGACGAATTTTGTTCGAACAACGACGCTCTAAATGCTTCACCCACGTTCTTCAAACATAAATAATCGACAACAAAACCTAAACACCTAACTTAACCTATGCCTATATATGCACAATGTGCTATTATAATATTAATTTATATTTGAAAAAAGTTGTTTTGAATGAACAGTGTGTTAAAATTTATCAATGCGTCTTCGGGGTCGTCCGCTGGATAGAATGGACTTGGTCTGAGGTCGGGTTGCTACAAATGCTTCACCCATGTACAACAAATACAAATAATTGCCAACAGAACCTAAACACCTAATCTAACCTAACCTACGCTTAAATATTTATATACAATATGCAAATATAATAATAACATTAATTTATATGAGGAAATACCTATTTAACGAACGGAATGTTAAAATTGATGAATGTGTCTGGGGTCAGCCGCTGGATGATGTGACCAAAGCCTGAAGACGGGTTGATTTGTGACATCAGAGTCTGACGTCATATGAATGATCTAAGTAAACAAAGAATTAACATCCATCCTGAGGCAAAGTCTATTTCCCTCGTGGGGTAGCCTAATGGGCAGCGTCACCCATCCTGTGAATGAATATGCTGCCGTTGCAGCGTGTATACAACATGCTGCAATGGCAGCATGTTCACTCACAAGATGAGTATACCTATGAGTCATGGCGTCACAGGGGGCGGCATTGAGCAAGACTCGAGCCATATTCAACTGTCAGAGGCTGCCTGCGGTTACAAATATGGCGGGTGATGTGTGATGGTGCAACCCCGCTAGGCTCCTCACCCGCTCGGCCAAGGTGTCCCGACTCACTCCAGTGTTACTGGCCACGTTTAACATGGGCTCTCGAATACAAGTCACGTCGAGCATCAGACGGTACTCTCACAGAATTTTATATCTTACCAAATCTTACCCATCCTAACCTGACCTAGCCTAACACAACCTAAGCTAATACATCCTAGCCTAATACAACATATATATATATATATATATATATATATATATATATATATATATATATATGTGTGTGTGTGTGTGTGTGTGTGTGTGTGTGTGTGTGTGTGTGTGTGTGTGTGTGTGTGTGTGTGTGTGTAAACTGTAGCATTGCAATAAAAAAAAATACGGGTGGTTATCTTGAGATGATTTCGGGGCTTTTTTAGTGTCCCCGCGGCCCGGTCCTCGACCAGGCCTCCACCCCCAGGAAGCAGCTCGTGACAGCTGACTAACACCCAGGTACCTATTTTACTGCTAGGTAACAGGGGCATAGGGTGATAGAAACTCTGCCCATTTGTTTCTCGCCGGCGCCTGGGATCAAACCCAGGATCACAGGATCCCAAGCGTGCTGTCCGCTCGGCCGACCGACCGACCGGTGGTAGAAGAAAAGATTAGTGTTCAGTGAGAATTCACAAGGTCTTCTCTGAGTATTCTATTTTCTTCTTAGAGGCTGTGGGTCCCTACAATTGCACCAGAGGTGGTACCCCTATTATATATATATATATATATTATATATATATATTATATATATATATATATATATATATATATATATATATATATATATATATATATATATAGATATATATATATATATATATATATTTTCCTCCCAGAAGGCAATTGCTTCAACAAGGAATTGAATTATAATTAATTCAATAAGGAATTGCCTTATTGAATTAGCTGCAATAAGGCAATTGAAGCTAATAGGCTAAGTAGAATTCTTATAACATAGATGATGCCCTATACCATATACAAAGAATACAGGCAGTGTAATGATTACAGTCAGTACAATGAATACAAGGAGCACACTGAGTATATGGGGTAAAATTAATACAGAATACAGGAAATGCAATGAGTAAAATGTATACAGTGAGTGAAATGAGTAAAATGTACAGTGACTGAAATGAGTAAAATGTATAGTGAGTGAAATGAGTAAAATGTATACAGTGAGTGCATAAATTCAAGAAATACAATGCGTACAACCAGCACATGGAATACAGAGTTCGATGATTACATGGGGAACAATGATTACAAGGAGTACAATGAGTACAGGGGGAATACAATGAATATAGGGAGCACAGCAAGTACAGGGCACACTGTACATGATTACAGAGTACAGGGATAACGAGTACATAGAGCCTACTGAATACATGGAATCTAATGTGAATATGGAGTACAACGGGCACACGGGGCACAATGAAATCTTGGATGTAATAAGTACAAAAAACATTTATATGAATACAGTTTAATGAATAATTGTATAAAGATTACAGGGGTATCATGAATACAAGGATAGTTGAATATAGGTGACGCACTTAATTCTCAGTATTTTGTTTGTAATAAATAATTACAAAAAACAAAAAACAGTTATATTAAAATGCTAATACGAGGAGTATATGTAGGAAATACTAAGATAAAGTTTGACCACATTCTTGTGGTCAAGGATTCGGTCAAACTGGTCAAAAATATAAAAAATCATGTTACCTTTGTACCAAAAGCAATCTATATTTTGACAAATCAAGATTTTAAAAATATATTTCATTGTTTTTTGTTCGCGAAAGCCACATTATAAGTCAAATGCTTCATTTCAACATAAATGCTCACATTGAAACGTTGTTCGCTGCGTACACTCGCAGGTCTTAGAGAATGATTAGGAAATGCGCGCAGCACAATAAATTAGACGGTAGAGCAAGGTTGAGGTCTGCTGAATAAGATAACAGTTGGCCAGCTGTGGTGTGGATAACAGGAAATGCACTCGCGGCATAAGCCGCGGGGCCCCTTAGCAAAACAATGGTGGGAGTGACATGCCGTACGAGATGCTGGCAAGGAGATGGGAGATAAGCATGACCATATATGCAGCGTTTTCCGCAAGATTATCTATTGACAGGTAGCCTTATACCATCCACACGTCCTGTCTGCAGCACCAGAACAACTCTTGCGATGTATTCGTCGTATGGCATTATATTAGGCCTCACATAATTCAGAATTTCTTGAATGTGTTCTGTGCTAGCGACAAGTGGATTACAGCTCGTCAAGGACTGGAGGAGGGGTGCTATTTCTTCCTGTACAAGAGAGCACATTTAAGAGCGGATTATCTATGTAATAATGCATGCATTTCTTGCAGTACTATTATATAAATTAACAAATAGGTTTGTATCCTTTGCAACAAAGGAAGTTAAATTTAGGTAGCATAAATATAACTACTGCTCTACGTACAGTTTTAATAACTGACGTTCGTCAAGCGTCAGTATAAATATGACCAAAAGTTACGCAATATACAATTTATAACTAAGGAACAATCACTTAGTCGAATATGGATCGACTTTCGCAATACCAGTCATAATAATGACACGCCCCATGGAATCACTGAATGTTGTTATACATTCACGAAACAGTGATGACTAGCCGTGCGTCTGGCAGCCGGGCATGGCGCGTTAAGTGCTCATATCAGACGTGTGCCTCGTGTGTGCTTGATTTGTACACGCAGCCTAACTCTCAATTTTATTTGCCCGATTTCATAATATATATATATATATATATATATATATATATATATATATATATATATATATATATAATATATATATATATATTTCTGGATATATATATATATATATATATATATATATATATATATATATATATATATATATAATATATATATGTGTGTGTGTGTGTGTGTGTGTGTGTGTGTGTGTGTTTGTGTGTCTACCTATCTGTAATCACCTGTTTGTGCTTGCTGGGCGAGCTTTAACTCCTGGGTCCCGCTTGTCAGTGACATTAATTGAGAAGGCTCCCCTCCCTCATGCTTCATATGATACCTAGTCTTGGGATTATCTATGGCGTTAGCTTCAACAATCTCGTCGCCTAATTCATTCCACTTGCTCAATACTTTTACTCTAAAGAAATGCTATCTTACATACTATTACTCACCTGAGCATCTATCTCACCCTGAATGTCAACGCTTCTATAAATCTAAGAAATATCATTTGATGTGACAATCACATAAGTCACAGCCCCCGCTCCTGTGCCAGGTAAGTCCACTACGGGCTCACCATAGCCCGTGCTACTTGGAACTTTTGGTTCCCAGTAGCTGAATCTCAAACAACACCATTTGATGTGAACATGTAGCCTCTTAACTTTCCCCTTTTCCAGCGTGGTCAAGTCTCGTTCCTTCAGTCTTTCCTCGTCTCTCAGTCCTCTAGTTCAGGGAACTGTCTTGTTAGCAAACCTCTGGCCTTTCTTTAGTTGTGTTTTCTGCTTTAATGTGTGGGGATGCCGGGATGGGACCACATATTCTAGTACTGGTGTACCACAGGTAGTGTTCAACATTATGAAACCTTCCTTGTTTCTTTTTCACGTGCAGACGATGAGTCACAATAACGTGGCTGAAGAAATGATCTCCAAACCTCAACTAAGAAGATGGAGAAGCGACGACGTTTCGGTCCGTCCAGGACCAGTATGAAGTCGGATACGACTTGATAATGGTCCAGGACTGACCGAAACGTCGTCTCTTTAACATCTGAGTTGTGGCGTGGTCGTTACTTTTGTCACGCTTTCTCTTCGCCATTAGCCCTGCTGTTTTCTTTATCTCTATCACCCACTATGGTATATCTCACCCTTCCCGGTTGGCACCTCACACTCTTATGTTGTCTATATCACTCTTAACACCACTTGATAATAGTTCAGGAAGGACTGAAATGAACGTCGACACTAACTTTATGCAGGCGATGAGTCACAATAACGTGGCTGAAGTAAGTTGACCAGACCACACACTAGAAGGTGAAGGGACGACGACGTTTCGGTCCGTCCTGGACCATTCTCAAGTCAATTGTCCACTTCTAGTGTGTGGTCTGGTCAACTAACTTTATATTCAGATGTGTGTGTTGTGGAGTCTAGTTAAGGACTGACACCCAGCAACCCGTCCTCGGACCAAGTCCATTCCATCCAGCGGTCGACCCCAAAGACGTATTCATCTATTTTAACACTGTTCATTCAAAACAACTTTTCTCAAATATAAATAATATTATTATAAATTAGCATATTTTCGTATATTTAGGCACTGGTTAGGTTAGGTGTTTAGGGTCTGTTGATGATTATTTGTATTTATAATGCGTGGGAAACCCGATCTCACACTAGGCTGTTTAAAGCAGCGGCCGTCCTCCCCAGACGCATTCATAAATTTTAACATACTGTGTATTAAAAATTGGTTTGTTCTCATATATAAATAAATATTATTATACATAAAAAATCGTTGTATAGTTAAGCGTTTGTTAGATTAGGTGTTTAGGTTTTGTTGGCGATTATTTGTATTTGAAGAACGTAAGTGAAGCATTTACAGGGTTGTGGTTCGAACAGAGGACGTGAGCAAAGATCTTGATTAGGATCTTCAATTGCAGTTTGGCATTTACGGCTTCGGCGGGTAGGCAGTTCCACGGTTTAAAAAAGAAACTATGGATGAAAAAGTATCTCCTTATTTCTGTCTTACATTGTGGCTTGTTGAGCTTGTTGTTGTTGTTTTAGATTTAGCTACTCAGAACGAAGTGTCCATGTAGCACGGGCTATGGTGAGCCCGTACCTTGTTGAGCTTGAAACCGTTGTTTCTTGTATGTGTGTTTCATCTGACCTTTTAAAGAAGTGGTCTGGATCGCTATCCTTCAGACTGTTCAGTATTTTAAAGGTCTCGATAAGATCCTGCCTGTGAGTGTCGTTAGCCCCGTGGCCCCCAGCCACCCCTGGCGTCAGAGTCGACGTACCTCTGGAAAAAATTTTGTCGTCCAGTGTCGTAAATATTAACATCGCCGTAGGCCTACTTTCTTCCACGGAGGAGAGTATCAACACCATAAACCGTCTAGTATTATTGTATTAGTGGACACTGGTGAGTGGAGAGCAGCCCACTCGCTGAATCATGAGTGTGAAGGGTGTTAATGTTGCTCTACCATCCCGCCAAACACACACCGAAACTACGACGTTGGTACAACGTTCGAACAAGTTTTAACACCTCCTAACCAGTTATAACAACCAATATAGCAAGTTGTAACAACGTTCTAATACGTCATAAACACGTTAAGCCAAGATGTAACAACTTTATTACAAGTTGTAGCAAGCGCAAAATAGAGACAGTTTCGGTTTGTGTTTCCAGGGATGCCACCAGCCAGAATTAGCCGTCTGGCGTAGGTGCTTTCACCAGCTGGTTGCTTACACAGCACAGTCGCTTCTCAACTGATCCAGGGTTGGATCAGTTGAGAGAACTGGATCAGTTGGATCCAGTCCAGGGTTCGACTCCCGGGCGTGGCGAGACGTTTGGGCACGCTTCCTCAACACCCCGGCCTCTGATCACCCATCAGTATATAGGCACACAAGACCTCAACGAGCGGTCTGGTCCGTCGTTGACTAGGGCTCCATGATAACCATAAAATACTTAGACGTAAAATAAACGCCGGTAAGCCTAAAATACTTTAGATGTAAAATACGTCTCTCGTAATGAGGAACTCATTTCCAGGAGTGATAGATGGAATAAGTGATAGAGGAGTGATACAACAAGTCACTTCAACTCCAAACCTTTCCAGATATTCTAAAAAAGCGAGAGTAACCCCAGTCCACAAATGTGGTGATCTCACTGATGTCAACAATTTCAGACCTATATCAAGTCTGCCAAACTTGTCAAAAATATTTGAAAAACTAATCTACAAGCAGCTTTACTCTTTATCTAATAATAAGATAATAATTTATCGGGAAAGCGCTAAGCCATTACGACTATATAGCACTGGGAAGGGGTCAGGATAAGGATTTGGGATGGGACGGGGGGAAGGAATGGTACCCAACCACTTGGACGGTCGGGGTTTGAACGCCGACCTGCATGAAGCGAGACCGTCGCTCTACCGTCTAGCCCATGTGGTTGGACTACTCTTTATCTAGCCAAACACAATATACTTAGCTCTTGCCAATATGGTTTCAGACCCCCCAAAAAGCACTAACGATGCACTTATTAGTATGATTAACTTGATACATGCAGTTTTTGATAAAAATGAGTTCCCTGTTGGTTTATTTGTTGACCTACGTAAGGCTTTTGACATGAATAATTCCTTTTCTCCCACCCTACCCATCAACATTGGTGTTCCACAGGGCAGCATATTTGGCCCTCTCCTCTTTCTCATCTACATTAATGACCTTCCAAATGCCTCTCAACACCTCAAACTAATCTTATTTGCTGATGACACAACCTTTATTTACTCCAGTCCTGACCCCCTTGCTCTAAATGTCACAGTGAACA
Organism: Procambarus virginalis; assembly: GCA_020271785.1. Classification (NCBI taxonomy): domain Eukaryota; kingdom Metazoa; phylum Arthropoda; class Malacostraca; order Decapoda; family Cambaridae; genus Procambarus; species Procambarus virginalis. The sequence goes on from WNGS01169498.1 coordinate 61,220,513, forward strand.
CTGAACTAAATAAAGTCCATCTTTGGCTAACAGCTAACAAACTCACCTTTAATATTGACAAAACTTTCTATATTTTATTTGGTAATAAATCCTCAAATCAAATTAATCTAAGAATAAACAATAACCAAATCAGTAACAAAGTAGACGGGAAATTCCTTGGTGTTCTCATCGATAACAAGCTGAATTTCCAGGGACATTCTAAATATAGTAAAAAAAGTTTCTAAAACTGTTGGCATTCTTTCTAAGATCAGATATTATATACCTCGCCCTGCCCTGGTGACGCTTTATTACTCTCTCATCTATCCTTATCTAAATTATCGTATTTGTGCTTGGGGTTCTACTACCCAAATCATTTACGTCCTCTAATTACCCAACACAAAGCTGTTATTAGAACAATATCTAACTCTGGCCCCAGACATCACTCGGTACCCTTACTCAAATCTTTGAATATGTTAGATATTAAGTCACTGCACATCCTCTCATGTGTACTCTACATATTTAAAACTCTGAACTGTAATGCCAAACCTGACCTTAAAAGCTTCCTAGAAGGTTGTAACAGATCCCATGGGCACCACACCAGAAACAAATACCTATTTGATATTCCAAAAATACGACTTTACCAAACTAGAAATGCTCTACAAATCAAGGGACCCAGAATGTGGAATGACCTCCCTAATCATGTCAAAGGCTGTACCTCTCTCAACCAGTTTAAGAGTAGAACTAAGTACTACCTAATTAACTCTATGTAACCTACCTTACCCCCTAAATGTCAACCCATGTCTTGCTGTTTTAAACAATGCTCTTTGTTGACCAACTTGTACAATTGCTGGTTTCTGCCATGTCCCCCCCCCCTTTTTTTTTAACGCAATTTATACTTTAATCTCAATTATTATTAAGTTTTAGTCTAAGTGTCTTTTTTTTTCTCCCACACCATGCCCGAAACGCTATGCGCACTAGTGGCTTTAGGTACTGTATGTACTAGCTCTATCTATAAATCCAACATTATGTTTATAACTTATCATCTATGTATGTACTTTTACCTGAATAAAAATTTGAATTTAAATAGTTGTGGATGTGCCGTGAGAGGCAAGTTAGGCTGTGCTCTCCTGAACGAGTCATTCGCTTGGTGGCGCCGACTTCTAAAATGCCATATAGTAAGCCCGGAAAAAATATAGTGTAGACAGGAAAATATTTAGTTTTCTTTCATTTAAAATACAATATGTACATACAACAAAGCAAGGAAATATCCTCACCTACAGAGACACTACCTGAGCACAATTAGCCTCAACAATAATGGTATACAATCACTCCATGGACCAGTGTACAGGGACATGGAGCCGCGCAGGGCTCCTCCTCCACACCACTCCCACTGGCAGTCTCAGTACCCATACAACGGCGAAAACATGCATGAAAGAAGCACCCACTGGGAGCATACTTTCATTACTCCATGTCCAAAATACTCTCAACATTGCAAACTTCTTAATATTGTAAACTATATATACATCTTCATCACTGCTAATGTGCCTATATCACGTACAGTATAGCAACGACAGGAATATACTAGGATCATCGAGGTCTTCCCTGCCAGCGACTGACACAGCAGGCGAGCCACCGCAGTCGCCTAAGAGGTATAACTATTTACTGCAAGATGAACATCGCCACCGCTGTAGAAAGAACGTGCTCAAACGTATCACCCTTTCTGGGAATCGAACCCAGGAGCAATCGGTTGTTGTGTGAGCCGACTACGCTAACTGCTAGGCGGTCGCATCACAGCACATCAGTGCAAGGTGAGCAAGTAGTCAAGGCGAGGCTCAATATGGCCCCAGACGTGACCCTGCCTCTCACTGGTCGGGCCCTCCTTCATGTAGCTAGGGTGGTGGCCAGGGTGGTGGTGGTGGTGGCCAGGGTGGTGGTGGTGGCCAGGGTGGTGGTGGTGGTGGCCAGGGTGAGCCGTGGCCAGGGTGATAGTGATGGTGGCCAGGGTGGTGCCAATTATTTATTATTATCCAGCTATGTACAGGTCATCACAGCTTGCTATGCAGCTGGATAGATGACTGCCCAAAGCTGGTAGTCATCGCATTTTCCTTATCCCAGCAGCCCCTTTGTGGCAAGTCCCAATAATGTGAAGGGTGGACGTTTAGACGTCTTTTTGGCAAGCATGACCTGGGATGCCGAGTCCTTCAAGTGGGGTCCCATAGTCTCTCTTGGGCTTAGTCTCTATTACACCCTTGGGTGTCTTGGGGGTTCCTATCTAGCAATCTTCTACTGCTCTCCCATATATGTCAGTTGTTGGTTTATGGTATGCGCATTGATGCTTTCTCACTTGTTTCCAGTGCCAGAGAAAGATTCCCCCACACCTTAATTTCATTCTCTACCTTTCCTGACTCAAAATCCATATTACTTGTCCAACAATCCATATGACCACCATATTCTAGGTTTGCCAAGTGTTATCAAGCCAGTTTTTTATCGAGCCAAGCGATGATATGTTATTTCTTGCAGGTACAGTATTCTTACTAATTTTGTTTAATTACTTTTGTAGTATTTTGTCAACAGTGCAGGTCTGCAATTAGAAAGTTTTGCTATCATTTTTGAAAATTGGAACTATTTTTTCTATATATACTAAGATTCCTGTACATAAATATGCTTGAAAAATACCCAAATACCCAAACACCTTTACGGTGTTACATTGCAACTACAATCTCCCTTTGCTGGATATTGACTTCATAAATTAAGGCCCAAATACTGGTCCCAAACTGGCTGCTAAATCCACCCAGACGCTGAATCAAGGACCTTAAATTGGGTGGATATATATGAATCTCTTGACTCTTCCAACACCTAATGACAATCTCCAATGATTTCTCCAAGCCCAAGGCTTCCCTAAATTCACTCAATTCAAGACAATTACAGTGCAACCTAGACCCAAACCATATAATTGTCACAAATTTCTTCAAGCTATTAAATCATAAATCTTGTTTAGCAGACAGGGTAGGTTGTGTAGAGCAGAGATGAGATGATGACGAGAGTGATGGAGACATTAAGTAAAAAAAACTCCAAACACCAAAATTTAATTGGCCCAAGAAAGTGAAATCTACACTGTCATACTACTAGTTAGAAAAGAGCCACATATCTATGGTTTATCCAATAATGTCACCAGACTTCCTAGATATTACTACTGCTTGGCTTAGGCTCGGCTATAAATACCCCCTGGGAGTTTGCACCACCTGCTTATGTAGATCTGACCAAATGTAAACCTCAGGAAAACTATTTGCAGATCTTACAGCACTATGTAATCAAATAGAAAAATGCAAAGAATTTAAGAAAACTACATCACTAATACAACATAGGCAAGTACTAATGTTCAAGAAATGTGCGTTTAATCTGGGATGACATATTACTCAAATATCTAGCCAAATACAGTATCTAGTTTACTTTTTTTTTAAATAGTACAGACAAACTGTAAGCTCACACTGCCTGCAAGTTTCTTGGTTATCTCCCAAATAACATTTACTATTCCGTACTGTTATTAAACTACTTACCATGCAACTATCATAAATTTGAGATTAAATAACAACTACTGTAATTAATGTCCAGTTCCTGACCCATTATACGACTAACCTTTCAGTAACATATGAAGGTTATATGTATCCATAATAAATTAAACTAAACTGAGGTTGCACAAAGGCACTGTGATGATGTATATCGTAAGTGACTGAAGGATCCAATAGGTGAGAATATGTGCAATAAACATCACTGGCTATTTGGATGAAGGACATATGGAACTGCACAAAATACAAAGTCTTCTTTTCCAACAATAGCCTACCTATTTTTAAAAGGTTAATTTTAAAATTAATTGTAAACTTTTGCCTTTCCAATGATACACCAAATTTATTACCAGAGAACACACATTCACTGCAGACGTCCATAACGGTGTCAAGAATTACACATATCTTCCAGCTTGCTTCTGACCAAAATGATACCTGCCCATCTACCTTACCTAACTTAGAACCTAACGTAATACAACTGCATAATGTCTTGTAGGAGCGGCTGTAATGGGGAGACTTGCAAAATTCCCAGCAGCAATGCTCTGCATGTAGGTTGATAAAAATTAATTACATTATCTACCTCCTTTTCTGTTGTCAAGGTTTTGAAAGGGGATTCGTACCCATGTGAACCATCATAGCACAGAGCAATTATGAGGCATTGTAATCCATATTGATTGAACTTCGCTATGCACAGAATACGACCTGTAGTCTCAATATTTGATGAACAGTTAATATGCACCAGAGCAACAGGGCTTTGTAGTCATATTGATTAACTGTCAATTGCCACAGAGCAACAGGGCATTGTATCATATTAATGTAAATGTAAATACCTGTAAAGTATATCTACATAATATATATATATATATATTATTTATATAAAACAGTTAAAACGATAAAGAACCGCCCAACCTGTGTGTGTGTGTCAAGTGGCTTTTGCACGAATGTACAGTATTGATGAACTGTCAATATGCACAGAATAACAGGGCATTGTAGTCGTATTGATGAACCATCAATATGACCAGAGCAACAGGGCATTGTAGTCATATTGATGAACTGTCAATATGCACAGAATAACAGGCATTGTAGTCGTATTGATGAACCATCAATATGAACAGAGCAACAGGGCATTGTAATCATATTGATGAACTGTCAATATGCACAGAATACACAGTTGTTTACTCATTGTATTGTCGTTTATTGAGAGACCATCAGATCTGCTACAGAGCAACAGGCAGTGTAGATCATAATGTGGTGAATTGTCAATTGCAGAGTCCAGGGCCGTTGTAGTCTGTATGATGATTACTGTCAATTTACAATCAGCCTAACATGACGTTTTTTTGTCCCGTTGATGAACTGTCAATTAACACACAGGGGTAACTAAGGGCGTTTTAGTCCCGTTTGATGACTGTCAATATGCACAGGGCCACATGGAACGGCAATCGATGCTGAGCTCACGAACAACCGGGTACACACTCGAAACAACCCCCATTATTTACACCATCACAGCTGGTTTACACGGTTTACGCACCTCCCCGCTGCTCCTACACACGCAAAGATGAGCCCAGGTCAAACTATATTCACGCCAAATGATCACTCCATCAGCACAAGTGTAAACAAAAACTTGTCTGACGATGAGGGTCTAACTAGCAGACTGACCCAAATAGCTAACACTTGGGGGATTTCGTCCAGTTTACCCGAGCCTCTACAGGCCCGTAAGAACACCAAAATGACCCTGAGCTGGGCTGTACCACATCGTAAGTTTAAGTTCTCTTCGACTCTCTCTTTCCCTTCCGTAATTGTCGCTCTTCTCTGGATTTCTCCTCTTCGTTCACTTGGCTTCTTTCGCTTAAGCAGCACGCCAGTGTTTGGCTCGAGTCACTATAGTATCAGCGTTAAATTTTGACTGTACTTTCGCCTACATTCTCTCGTTACTGAAACTAGCCTCCTTCCACATTTTCTCTTTCCCCACCTTTCTCCACAGAGGGGAAGCGGCGCGTAATCGGGGAATTTTCTCATTTTTTGTTATTTTCCTTCACACAGGTCAAATCAAGCCAAATAGGGGTAGGTGTTTGGTGGAGGGCATGAGTGTGGTCTATCCTACCCCCAGTCTTTCTTTTTTCCACCTCCCCGCTCGCTCAATTGCCCCTCACACACACCCCACTCTATATATACACGCTAAACTCCAGCCCTCGGGGGCCGCCGTGACTTGGTTAAGTGCACTTCACGGGCTTCGGGCCGCCACAAAGGCCTCCTAGGAAATAACCGATAAAGTGAGCCGCGTTGCCGGGCGAGAATCGTGCTCGGGGGAACAGCCGCCCTCTTCGAGCTCAATTTGAGAAGTGTACACAGAACGTCGCCTTAACCCGCTGTGGCCGCTCCTGCCGCCCCCTCGGCCCCGCCTCCCGCTCTAGCCGCCTCGACAATTTCATCACTTTGGGACGCCCAGCCCCATTATAGCCCGCCCGGGGTATTTCTATGGGTTTAATTTCTATGAAGCGAGAATAGGCGCTCGTGGCATCGACTCTGACTTCCCATCATCCCCGACTCAACACGCGAGGAGAGGAATGCGCGTGTTTACTCTCACGGCGCGAGGCACTCAGCTCTCCCCCCCTGAGGGCCCACCCCCATCCACCTCCTCCACGTAATGCTTTACAATGGGGGAGGGAGCCACTCTCACCTCTACCTCCCTTAATGTACTTTAAAATGGGAGAGGGGGCCACTACTCACCTCACTCCTTAATGTACTTAAAAATGGGGGCAGGGAGCCACTCCACCTCACTCCCTTAATGTATTAAAATCGGGGGAGGGAGTCCTCACTCACCTCATTGTAACGGGGGAGGGAGCTCACTCACTTCACGTCCCTTAATGGATATTAAAAATGGGGGAGGGAGCCTACTCTCACCTCACTCCACTTAATGTCTTACAAATGGGGTGACATTGTCTCTCTCAAC
>WNGS01169498.1:61228350-61239167 GCA_020271785.1 Procambarus virginalis
GGGCTCACCATAGCCCGTGCTACTTGGAACTTTTTGTTCCAAGTAGCGAATCTTAAACAGCAACAACAACGAGTCTCTCTCATGTCCCATGAGGTGAGCCCCAGTACGGACTCACCATAGCCCGTGCTACATGGACATTTCGTTCTGAGTAGCTAAATCTGAAACAACAACGAGTCTCTCAATTCACTCCTTTAAATGTACTTTCAATAGAAGAGCCTCTTCCACTTCACTCTTTTAATTAATGTACTCAAAATGTGAGAAGAGTTACACTCGGCTCACTCCCTAAATGTACAGTACTTAAAGTGCCTCTCTTAGCTGATCACTTTAGCTTTAAATGAAGAGGGGAGCCTCTTTAACTTCAATCTTTTAATTAATGTGATTAATTCTGCAACTGAAGCCCAAGCTTTTATTGTTATTATTATATAACCCGCTTTATCGAGGCCACCCAAGGTCGACTACTGACCCTCTCCAGGATGCAACTCCACAACACTTGATCAACGCCCAGGTACCTATGTATTGATAAGTGAACAGAGGAATTAGGCGAAAGGAAACATGCCCAACCTGAATTTACCTGAGGGCCACTAATACGAGGACAGGAAGCCAGCGGCTTGTCGAAGGTCCCCCATTTGCCTTGATCTTTTCCAAATGGATTTTAAGATTTAACAGTTTTGGCATTTACGACTTCGGCGGGTAGGCAGTTCCACGTATTTATAACCCTGTGGATGAATGAAAGTTTTAATCAGATCTGCCCTGTCATGCCTGGTTTGCAGTGTTGTTAGCCCTATGGCCCTCAACCGTTCCTAATACATGAGATGACTTAGCTCTGGAATTCTTTTTGTTGCCCGGTGTTGCACTTTCTCCAGAGCAGCTATGTTCTTCTGAAGATGTGGTCTCCTTGCTTGGATACAGTAATCCAAATGGGGCGCACCAGAGATTTATACAATTGAATCAATACCTTCTTTTCCTTAAAGTCAAAGGTACGCTTGATCATTCCAAGAGTTTGGTTAGTTTTTTTTTGACTGCTGCTCCTACCTGTTATGCAACCTTCAGTGAATGGTGGATTTTGACTCCAAAGTCCTTTTCTTTATCAATGGCACCCATTACTGTCCCGCCCTGGATTTGAACCCAGGATTCACGATTGTGAGTCGAGATGAACCCGACTGCATTACTGACACTAACCAAGAGACAACAGATTGGATGAATCTAACATGACAATTGGAAGGGGAACAATTTCAGGACCTGGTACAGGACACTTTCTCGACTCAGGAGCATGTGACAGAGCCCACCTGAGGTAATAGCATTCTAGATTTCGTGCTAATACCAGAAGAAGAATAACAGACTGATCGGATTCTGGTAGGGGAGAAGCTCTTAAGTTCGAATACAATTATAGAAACTCAGATAAAAGTCCTGGACAAAGACATTCTAAATTACCTTCTAAGAGACTATCATAGAATGAGAAAAGAATTGCAAAATGCCGACTGGATGGAGTTAATAGGGCATCAAGACATTGAATCATCAAAGGAAAATTTCACAAAGGTCATCTCTGAACTTGTTCAAAAATACGTGCCAAAAAGGAGAGGAGAAACGAAAATGGATGACACAGGTAGTAAACTAAAAACTAAGCACATTCTCTGGAAAAGGTATCAGTCCACTAGGAATCCACTAGACAGGAGTCCACTAGATAGATTATTAGATATACATATATACTTTCTCAACCCAAAGTACCTTGTATATAAATAAATAAAGTAAAACAATTAAGAAAAGATTCATTGTTCTATGCCCATACAAAACATAAAACAAAGACAAAAGACTGAGTAGGACCATTAAAAGATGAGACCAGCCAAGTGATAATAGACGATAAAAGGGCAGCAAACATTAAATACTTTACATCAGTGTTCACACTAGGAAAAACAACATCCACATTACCCAGACAGATGTTTCATAATGTATCACATGAAGGACAGGAGGGAAAATTACAAGCACATGAAATATATGGTAAAGTGCAAAAAGGGATTTAAATTCAAATTCAATTTTTTATGCAGGTAAAAGTACATACATTGATGAAGAGTTACAAACATAATGTTGGATTTATAGATAGAGCTAGTACATACAATACCTAAAACCACTAATACGCATAGCGTTTCGGGCAAGGTGTGGGGGTGAAAAAGACACTTAGACTAAAATTTAATAGTAAATGAGATTAAAGTATAAAGTGTGTTAAAAAAAAAGGAATAGAAAAAGGGGGGGGACATGGCAGAAATCAGCAATTGTACAAGTTGGTCAACAAAGAGCATTGTTTAAAATAGCAAGACATGGGTTGACATTTAGGGGGTAAGGTAGGTTACATGGAGTTAATTAGGTAGTACTTAGTTCTACTCTTAAACTGGTTGAGAGAGGTACAGCCTTTGACACGATTAGGGAGGTCATTTCACATTCTGGGTCCCTTGATTTGTAAGCATTTCTAGTTTCTTTAAATCGCACTCTTGGAATATCAAATAGGTATTTGTTTCTGGTGTGGTGCTCATGGGTTCTGATATAACCTTCTAGGAAGCTTTTAAGGTCAGGATTGACATTACAGTTCAGAGTTTTAAATATATAGAGGACAAATGAGAGGAGGTGCAGTGACTTAATATCTAACATATTCAAAGATTTGAGTAAGGGTCCCGAGTGCTGTCTGGGGCCAGAGTTAGATATTGTTCTAATAACAGCTTTGTGTTAGGTAATTAGAAGACGTAAATGATTTTGGGTAGTAGAACCCCAAGTACAAATGCCATAATTGAGATAAGGATAGATGAGAGAGTAATAGAGCGTCACCAGGGCAGGGCGAGGTATATCAGATCTTAGAAAGAATGCCATCAGTTTTAGAAACTTTTTTTACTATATTTAGAATGTGTCCCTGGAAATTCAGCTTGTTATCGATGAGAACACCGAAGAATTTACCATCTACTTTGTTACTGAGTTGGATATTGTTTATTCTTAGATTAATTTGATTTGAGGATTTATTACCAAATAAAATATAGAAAGTTTTGTCAATATTAAGAGTGAGTTTGTTAGCTGTTAGTCAAAAATGGACTTTATTAAGTTCAGCATTCACTGTGACATTTAGAACAAGAGGGTCAGGACTGGTGAAAATGAAGGTTGTGTCATCGGCAAATAAGATTGGTTTGAGGTATTGTGAGGCATTTGGAAGGTCATTAATGTAGATGAGAAAGAGGAGAGGGCCAAGTATGCTACCCTGTGGAACACCAATGTTTATGGGTAGTGTAGGAGAAATGGAATTATTCACAGAAACATACTGGAGCCCGTCAGTAAGGTAAGACTGAAGGTATTGAGGGAGTGACCTCTGACTCCGTAATGATGTCATTTAAAAAGAAGGTTTTGGTGGTTGACAGTGTCAAAAACCTTATGTATGTCAACAAATAAACCATCAGGAAACTCATTTTTATCAAGAGCTGCATGTATCAAGTTAATCATACTAATTAGTGCATCGTTAGTGCTTTTTTTGGGTCTGAAGCCATATTGGCAAGAGCTAAGTATATTGTGTTTGGCTAGATAAGAATAAAGCTGCTTGTAGATTAGTTTTTCAAATATTTTTGACAAGTATGGCAGAATTGATATAGGTCTGAAATTGTTGACATCAGTGAGATCATCACATTTGTGGATTGGGGTTACTCTCGCTTTTTTTTTAGAATATCTGGAAAGGTTTGGAGTTCAAGTGACTTGTTATAGAGCAATGCAATGGCAGGAGCTAAAAATCTGGAGGCTTTTTTGTAAATTAGAGATGGTATCTCAGCAAAGGCACTCGAATTTGTTTTAAGAGAAAGGATTATCTCATTGACATCATTGGAATTAGTGGGAGATAGGTACAGAGACTCTGGATAGTTACCTGTAAGGTAGTCCTTAACATTATTTCGAGAGGATGGAATATCATTAGCAAGGGATGACCCAATGGATGAGAAGAACCTATTGAATTCAGTAGCCGTATCAGAGGCTGAAAGCCCACCATCGCTATTGGATAGGAGTATTGTTTTTTTATTTAAAATCTTTTTTGATCCAAATATTTGGGAAATAGTGCTCCATGTTTTCTTAATGTTGCCTTTTATTTGGGTAAATTTATTTTCGTAGTATTTTATTTTGGCTCTCCTAATTATTTTAGATAGCATTGATGAGAAAATCTTTGAAATTTCTTTGGAGACAACTCCTAACCTATACTTCTTCTCAAGGTCATGTTCTTTATTAATAGATGTCAGTATCCCCTTTGTAAGCCATGGATTATTTAACCTTTTAGTTGTGACTTGTTTCGTTTGCATAGGACAGTGGGTGTTATAGAGGCTGTGAGTTTTCTGAAGAAATGTTTGCACAGCTAGGTTGATGTTCCCTATGTTACCTAATTCAGTCTTCCAGTTGATATTAGCAGCAGCAGCAATAAAATTGCCTATAGAAGTTTCATTGTGCAGCTTAAAGCTCAACTTCCTTGCTTCTAGAGGTGGTTTATTAATGTTGGTTAGGATAAATGTTGGGTAATGGTCTGTGGTCCTATCAATGGTTATCATTATGTTAGTCCAGATGTGGTCAAGAGCAGAGGCAGTACTATCAGTGATTCTAGTAGGTCTAGTGATTAAGGGTATCAAGAGGCAGGAATTCATACAGTTGAGGAATCTAGCAGCAAGAGGGTTATCAGGCTCGCAGAGGTCAATATTAAAGTCCCCTTAGATAATTAGATTGTATTTGTTGTCTGTTATCTAGTATTAGATTTCTGAGGTTAGAGTTGAATTCAGGCACATCAGTGTTAGGAATTCTGTAGACTGCTCCCAAAGTCAGGACAGCCTCGCCACCCTTGACTCTGAAATCGGTAAAGATATACTCTCCACAGGAAGAGAAGGGAACTATCAGGAGAAAGCGCCAAGCCATTACGCCTATATAGCACTGGGAAGGGGGGTCTGTATAAGGATTTGGGATGGGACTGAGGGAGAAGGAATGGTGTCCAACGAGAGTCTCTAGTTTTAACTGCTTTTAGGCATGTTAGTTCTTGGTGGTAGTAAAGAGCAGTATCACTACCTCTCTGCTCAACAAACAGATAAAACAATGCTCAAAACAAATAAAGCAAAAGGTCGTCCTAAATGGACATGATTTTTTTTTCTTCCTCACCTTGTCCGAAACGCTCTGCGTATTAGTGGCTTTAGGTATTTGTATGTACTAGCTCTGTCTATAATTAATCTGAAAGCAGGCGAGGAGTCACAATAACGTAGCTGAAGTATGTTGACCAGACCACACACTAGAAGGTGAAGGGACGACGACGTTCCGGTCCGTCCTGGACCATTCTCAAGCCAATCGACTTGAGAATGGTCCAGGACGGACCGAAACGTCGTCGTCCCTTCACCTTCTAGTGTGTGGTCTGGTCAATATAATCAGAATGTTTATAACTCTGCATCTACGTATGTACTTTTCCTAAATAAATTATTATTATTATTATCTGACTGTAAAAAATGTAGTGAGTAGTGTACCACAAGGGTACATCTTGGGACCAATGCCAGATCTAGGTATAAGTTAAACAAGCTACAGCTTAGAGTCTCACAAAATTTATAATTTTGTAGCTTTTAAAATTTTATCTGTACTTTAGTTTTTGAGACGGCTTGTGTAGCAAATTTGCAAGTGTAGAGTAACATAGCTTTATATGTAATTAATTTAAGTAATAAATATGCAACCAGTAAATGCATTTATTTTTAAATAATTTGTGTTTTTCGCTTGAAATGCCATGGTATTAAATAACTAAAAGATATTGTATATATGTGTTTTTTTATATTTTGTGGCTATCCGACGTACTGTTTCGGTACGCACCATTGTGAGAGCTTCTGGCGTAACTGTTAAATAACAGGACTCCAGTGTTCGTGTAGCTTACGGCCTTAACAAGTCTAACTCCAGAGGACTCTAAGGTTCGTGTAGCTTACGGCCTCAGCAAGTCTAACTCCGTCACTCCTAGGAGCCAACCCTCTTAGTCATACACATCAGTGATATAGATCAGAATATTACAAACCACGTCATCAAATTTGCAGGTAGCACTAATATCTATTGCAAACTAGGAAGCGAAACAAATATTGAGGCTTTACAAAGAAATCTACATAAACTCTACAAATGTTCGGAAATCTGGAAAACGTTTTTTTTCTAATATTGAAAACTGCAAGACCTTGCAATTAAAGCATACCAGTGCATCACAACTATCAAATCGACAATACTACCATGCAGCAGACCGAAAACAAGCCACCCTAGAAACATCTAAGCAAACCTTTGACTTCAAGGAAAAGAAAGTGATTATGCCGTTGTAGATGCCTCATGTGCTCCTCCATTTGGACTACTGTACGCAAGCATGGAGACCTCACTTTCAAAAGAGACATATTTGCTTTGGAGAAAGTTCAACACAAGATAAAATAAAATAAAATGTTTATTTAGGTAAGGTACATACATACAAGGGATTTTACAAAGAATGTTTGATTTATAGATAGGGCTAGTACATACAATGCCTAAAGCCACTATTACGCAAAGCGTTTCGGGCAGGAAAGACAAAACAAAAAATTTAAATTTATCCTAGAACTAAACTGACTCGTCAACCAGGAACGGGTGATACGGCTGATTTCGAAACTTAAAATACTGAACAAGTTGGAAGATATTAATCCAGATCACTTCTTTAAAAAGGTCAAATGTAACACATACAAGGAACAATAGCTTTAAACGAAGTAAGCCTCAATGTAGCACTCAAACCAGCTTTGTATTTTACCCATGGGTTGTAAACCCGTGGAACCGCCTATCCGCCGAAGCCGTAAATGCCAAGTTATTACTTAAATTTAAAATCCAGGTGATAAAATCCTCAGGAACAATGGGGAGGGGGGACTTATGACAACGGGATCTTTGACGACCACCTGCGGCGTGGAGACTACTGCGCTACTGGACCCCAAACATCAAATGGAAGCTGGGTTCGTAGGCAACTTTCTTTAAATTTTATTTACTTTTATATTTTGTTCTATGGTTAATGCATCTTATATACTGTGTTGGATTTAAGCTTTGGTTACGTTAATTAGGTAAAACTATTTCTTATTCAAATAGGTAAACTCGCCCTGACCGCGTTTCCTTTCAATTTGATCATGGAAGAAAAGTTAATTTCTGAAAGACTATTGACTACCACACTTGCTGCCTGATCTTGAGGTATTTGTAGGACTATTGGTGGGGGAATGGGGGGTTACCCGGCGTCGATAGTGTGGCGGAGGCCCCCATCTTCACTACATACTATCTTCATCACCGTAACGATCTTCACTACACAACATTTATCACTATCTTCACTACAAACGACCATTATCACTGTAACCATCTTTACTACTCACAGCCATCATTTACAATAACCGTGTTTACTACATACAACCTTCAACTCTAATCAATAAACCATTTTTACACTACTCACGACCATCCTCATCACTGCAATCATCTTCACTAAAACTGTCTCCTTCTCTGTAACCATCCTCACTATTCGGGAACTGCTACGTCACTATTTTCCCCTCTCATTCACAACTTTCGCCACCTTCTACACCCTTCACCATCTTTCTTACCCTTCACCACCTTCCCTCTCCCCTTCACCACTTTGCTGTTCTCAGCCTCACCAGGTGACTTGGTCCCGATATAAATTTTCGTCGTTGAGCGGTTTCAACGGTTTGAACGGTTTCAAACATTTAAATGCAGCTCTGTAAATAGTGCTCAAGTGTGCTATCATAGTCTAGCGAGAGAACACACAGGACTTCGTAAGGCGGAGTGATCGCTATCTTATCGCCATAGAGCAATAACTGCTGATAATATATTTGAACAGTTCCTACACGGCTTGTAAATAGCCTCGGTCACAGTGATGATTGCTAACGTCTGCCTCATTTATTTTATATATAAGTCATTTTATTTCTTATCTTTTTTTTGTACTGGCTTTTATCATCATGTTCGTAATAAAATAATTATTCGTTCATTTTTAATTAGCCTTTAGCTTCAATTTTGTTTCCTCTAATGAAGTGATAATACACGACAACTGCAGTAATTTGGTTCATGTAAAGCCTTAATTCCACTTGCAAACAGCTGTGCAAGAGCTATATACATATATATATATATATATATATATATATATATATATATATATATATATATATATATATATATAGGAATATATATATATATATATATATATATATATATATATATAGGAATATATATATATATATATATATATATATATATATATATATATATATATATATATATATATATATATATATATATATATATATATTCCTTCACTCCGTCCAATCCCAGATCCTTGTCCTAATACCTTCCAAGTGCTATATAATCATAATGGCTTGGCGATTTCCTCCTCATAGTTTTTTTCCCCTTGAACTGAAAATACTTCCCCCGATTTCAGACATCCTGAAAATTGCAAAGGGAGGGGGGGGGGCGTTATAAACGCTAATATTAGCGTTTTAACTAATTATTAACGCTATTATTAGCGTTTCAACTAATTATTAACGCTAATATTAGTGTTTTAGCTAATTATAAACGCTAATATTAGCGTTAAATTGGCCCCCCCAGTGGCACTGGGGCCAATCCCGACTGGCCTAAGACACTCACATATAAACCCCCCATATGTCATCTTTGAAACTTGGGTGAGACTAGCCCCAAGCGTTTGTCCTCCTTCGGACAAACAAACAGACGGGCATTCAAAGTTCATGTGAGAAATATTGAAAGATTTATGAGCAAGTGAGTGGGAGTGTTTAACGTACATGGTGTCTGAGCGAGCAAGGCTTCCCACCGGAAATGCAGTGATGTGACTAAGGCGTGGCGTGGGGAGGGGGTAGGCGTGTGTGGGGAGGGGGGAGGCGTGTGTGGGGAGGGGGAGGCGTGTGTGGGGAGGGGGAGGCGTGTGTGGGGAGGGGAGGCGTGTGTGGGGAGGGGGAGGCGTGTGTGGGGAGGGGGGAGGCGTGTGTGGGGAGGGGGGAGGCGTGTGTGGGGAGGGGGGAGGCGTGTGTGGGGAGGGGGGAGGCGTGTGTGGGGAGGGGGGGAGGCGTGTGTGGGGAGGGGGGAGGCGTGTGTGGGGAGGGGGGAGGCGTGTGTGGGAGGGGGAGGCGTGTGTGGGGAGGGGGGAGGCGTGTGTGGGGAGGGGGTGTACTGCCCAGCAGTATCTTGGCCTTAGCAGTTATGGATAACTAATATAATGGTCGCTAACAATTGGGTTCGTTCTCGACTCATAATCGGGAATCCCGGGCGGGACAGAAATGGTTGGCCACGTTTCCTTTCACCTGATGAGCCTATTCAGCTACCCGTGACTTATGCATCTGTTGTGGGTTGCAGCCGGAGAAGGGTCATCTAAAGGAAGCCTCTTAGACCTCGATAAGCTTAAAAAGACTTCCTGTCCTGGACTATGGGAAAATCTCAAGGTGAACCAATGTAGTTCACTACCATCGCAGCATCTTTGTAATTACCCCTTAAATTACCCTGTAAACTGCTCTTTAACTTCAAGTTTTTCCCTATGCACCTCCTCTGAGCTTATTATAACTGCAGATGTCTCTTCTTGTCAGTGTCAGCAATTCCTACCCAGAATCCATCGCCACTAGCACAAGCCCTAACTAACACTGGGCCAAAACAGCAGGTAGCTCTTCTTCACACTGTAATACACGGGTATGGACTCACACTGTAATACACGGGTATGGACTCACACTGTAATACACGGGTATGGACTCACACTGTAATACACGGGTATGGACTCACACTGTAATACACGGGTATGGACTCACACTGTAATACACGGTATGGACTCCAGGAGGAGGTACATGCTTGGGGCAGGGGTCAGAAGGAAGCAGCATGGGACAACACATCTGGCAAATTAAAAACATTTTAACACAGTGTGACGAGATCTGGAGCAGAAACGTTGTATCTTGATGTTGGAGCATGCTGATATGTAGGTGGTAAGGAACAGGCCGAAGCTACTGCTATGCAGGAGAGAACCGTAACAACAGTTTTAAATAATAAAGATAGAATACCACAAGTATCTCTCTCCCTCAGTCTTCTGCCTGCTCCAGCGCCTGATAGACAGAACTCTTGGAGGGCTTGACAACACTCACAACAAAGCCATGAGGATCATCCTTGGATGTACCTGTGCTGCTAACTATTTAATGTGAAGAAAAATTAAATACCACTGAAGTATTAGAATAAGATTAGAAGTATTAGAAGAAGATCGTGTTACAGAAATAAATGTTATAATCGATGCACAAATGGTTAAGACAAAGCAACCAAACACCTGCACAGAAGCCCTCTAAACCGTTATCAGGGGTTACCACGCCTCAAAATGGACTACTAAAACTGCAGCTTATCCCAATATATCAGGTTCCTAATCTCTGCCAAGAGAGACAGCAACGCCGCGGCAAAAATCGTACATTTCCAAATATATTTTCCTCCCCACTCAAGAAGCCAATTAAAGATCATTCCAAGGTTCGGTTTGAAGAAAGTACTTTTTAAACCAGAATGATCACTCTCGAAGCACAATGGCCATGCTAGAACAGAGAGTTTGGGCTTGTTTCTTTTCTAATATCTCTTCATCCAGCAGTAAATAGGTATCAGGCTTTCTGTCTCTAAAACGGATACCAAAACCATATATTGTAAGCTACCATGACTTGAAAATTAAAATAAGACGTGAATTTTATTGTTTTTTTATTATTATTAATGCAACTACATTTGGCAATGAAGTCATTATGCTCGGCATTGTTCACTGTGAAGACCTTCTTCCCCTTTATGGCTCTACT
>WNGS01169498.1:61243095-61268765 GCA_020271785.1 Procambarus virginalis
CAAAGATTGAGAAAGACGCAAGGTTCGTAAGTGTTTGCGTAACTGCTTCGCGAGTCTGGCCCCAGGTGAATAAAACCATATAAATACCAGCAAAGCCATTATGGAAACAGTCATAAGCCAATCCGCTTGCATGCCTATTGCTTGCTACCCAACCTGCTTACACGCCTACTTCCTTGCATGCCTATCTGCACTTATTCCTACTAGGTTGCAAAATGACTCATGCCTACTTGCTTACAAGTCAATCTACATGCATGTCTACTTGTATGCCTCCCTGTATTTAGCATTCATGACTCAAGAAGATTCAATATATAATCTTTGTGAATGCAAGTAAAAATAGATACAATGCTGTACGGCAGAACAGTAACTTTATTTTTATATAACAATGAATATGTTGTACCACTCAAGAATTAAAAAAAAAAAAAAACTCCCATTCTTTTCCTCCTGATAAAAATCTCTGGTTGCAACAATCCATCACACCAATAAATTATGTCTGGTCTATTTTGCCAAATCAAGGTTGCACTTAAGCATATTGAAGATTTTCATGAATTCTTTCGCAATACTGTACTCTTCTGTTTACAGAGCATGTTTCTTTTCACCTAGTGCCTCTGTTCCCCCTAGCTGTAAATAGGTATGCGTTAAGTTAGTCAACTGTCTTGGGGCTGCACCCAGGGGAGGGTCAGTATTTCAACCTTGGGACAGGACCTCAATACAAGTATACATGTACACAGGCTTCCTGTCCCCCCCCAACAAAACTATTTATTATTAGGATTCAAAATTATTCCTTGATCCATCGGTTGACAAGAATGTAGCAAATAAACTTTAATTAATCAGCTCATCTTAAAGTGGATGTGACAGGTTATCAAAACAATACCACTTTATTATTTACTACTAAATACCACTTCACCAAAGACCAGCAATCCTGGCCTCTGAATGGGTTCTTGGTTTTTCTATTGTCTCTTTGGTTCTTGATTGCCACTTCAGCCCATGACTCCTTTTTGAGCTCTCTCTTTGTTGTCCCTCACCTCTGATGGTGTTGTTGGGAAGCTTTTTGCTCTTCTCTGGAAGTGGGAACTTTATTTTTTAGGTCTGGGTGAATGGTTTTAAAGTCTGCAGCCACCTTCTTTTCTAGCGCAAATTGGGATGATTGTCTTCCAGGGAAGATGGGGGTGTCCTTTGGTTATTCTTTGCTTGCTTGGCTAAGGGTGCATTGTTTGTTGTTTCTGGTTGCTGCAGTCTGTGATGTCATACCATCCAGCCAGCCTGCAGTCTGCCTTCGGGCCCACATTTTCCAAAGGTTTGTGACTTTGTCTTAAGCTGATATCTGAGCTCTGGAGGTTTTTGAGGTCTCCTGGGGTCCTGGTGGCTTGCTACTAAGTCAGTGTTGTCCTGGGTAGGGTTTCTCTACAGGTGTTCAGTCTCTCCAGAAAACCAGCATTAAATGTAATCAAATGCCCTTTGGAAGGCATTCCATGGCTCCCTGGACAATCCCTCACTACCACGGGTTTTTCTTAGGTTCTGGACATTGTTGGCATTTGGTGCTGCCAGCTCTCGTGTTGCCACCTGGTGGTGGTCAGATCTTACTAAAGGTTTTGGCAGTAGACCAAATGCTACATTGTTTACTTTCTGTGAACCTTGCAGTTGTCTATTTTGCATCGTTACCTTTCTGTCAGGGATGTGGGGGTTGTTTCTTTGGTGAGGGTGATCATGAAACCTCCCAGTTCCCTGTACCTCTGTAAAAGGACCAAGTTTTGGACTCTGTACTTCAGTAGGCTATCAAGGACTTGCAAGGATTGACGTGACTTATAGGTGTGTAGCTATTGCACTGAGGGAACCACCAAGGCCTGGCCCCAGCTTGGGCTCGGGGAGTAGAAGAACTCATGAAACCTCCTCCAGGTAAGGCCCCCCAACTCACAGAAAGAGGCATTTTATTACAGCCAACAGAAATGTGACTCAGTGACTTTGAAGCTATCTTGCCGAGATGACTCCCCGCTACCGAATCATCACCCATGTGAGTCCTGTATGGCCTACTGAGAAGCAGACCCAGAACCTGCCCCCCCCCCTCCCCCCTCACAGAACTACAGGGAGCACAAGATTGTTACAAACACCCTCACTGGGAAAAAGTCCAGAAAGTAAGCAAAGCAATACAGATAACTAATGTCCACAGAAAATGAAGCACTGATACAGCCAAATGATTCTGCAAACAACTTTCCGAAACAAGCCAAAACCGCACCCCGATCCCCCTAGTTACGACTGGCCACCACTCGGTGGCAGGACCCTGGTAGCTCCTGGCTCTTGTGTTGTCTTGCCTCAATAAGGAGCTGATAGACTACAAACCATTACATCAAGTATGGGGGATTGAACAGGGAGCCACCAAGGCCCTACCAGAAAAAGGCATTACATTCAATGCTGGTTTCCTGGAGGGTCCCTTTGTGACTCCCTGAAACTATTTCACAACTGAAAAGATGGAAAACTTGGGACTGACCAGGGGGGAGGAGAGAGAAAAGATCTGTTCACATGAAAAAAAAAATGGAAGGGAAAACCTGACCCAGGGCAACACAAGCCCAACTGGGACCAGGGACACTGACCAGATAATGAGCCACCAAAAACCTTGCAGACTACCAAAATCCAGGAGCCTGAAAAGCAGCCAACAACATGTTTGAGAACACTGGCCAAAGCTGTGAACTGACTGGAGGCTGGCTAGACTCGATGATACCATGAACAACCTGGGGTGAAACAAGCCCTGGAACAAGGAAACAAGGAGACTGGATCAAGAAACAGAATTATCACAGAAGCAGACTGGGTAGTGTACAGGAAGCAACAAATCATTGCCATCAGACAACAAATGATGCACCCAAAACTAGACAGTTGGCCACCAAAGAGCCAGGGAGATCACCTTGTCCAATTACATCTCCAACCTAATACCTGGAGCAACAACTGAATTGCATGAGAGAGAGGAACCCCCACCTCAACTAGTGACGTCAAAAGACATCCACCATGAAAGCCTTGCGATTAGGGAATGGAGTCACATAAGAAGGAAGCCGGTGGTTCCATACCAATGTGAAGAGGTCCCTCTTGGGAGCAACTGAATGCAGTGCAGAAGTGGAAGAGACTACCCCAGATAAATCCAAGCTACACTTAAGACAAACACAACCTGGGTCCCAAGAGCCTCAGCCACCTGGCACCCAGAGCAAGGGGAGGAAGGAGGGGGGGGGGGGGGGGGGGGATGCCACCAACAAAATCAGGCAGATAATTGAAGCAGCAGCCAAAAATAGCACACCAGCAGAATTGCCAGCTCCTCAACAACTCCAACATTACGAGAGACCTGGGGCAAGATTCACGAAGCAGTTACGCAAGCACTTACGAAGCTGTACATCTTTTCTCGATCTTTGGCGGCTTTGTTTACAATTATTAAACAGTAAATGAGCTCCGATGCACCTGGAGGCTGTTTATAATAATAACAACTGTCGATTGGCAAGTTTTCATGCTTGTAAACTATTTAATAAATGTAATAAAGCCGTCAAAGATTGAGGAAAGATGTAGACGTTCGTAAGTAGTTGCGTAACTGCTTCGTGAATCTGGTCCCTGATGGGCAAATTTGGTCTGCCTAGAATGATGCATTATATGGAGGTTCAAACTTTTAAGGGTGCACCATATTACAATTATTTTGGTATTGTTACCTGCATATGGACTTTATCTGATACTTTGTAAATTATGGTTATTCTGCAACTTTTTTATCATCATCTTTACCCTTTTCTGACCTTCATGAATAGGAAAATAGTAGTTATCAAGCAAGGATGAACAAATATTATAAGTCAAGCTGTTTAAAAGATATTAATAACTTTTAATATTATTCTTAATTAGGAACTAAGTTTTTTGTAATTCAATCCTGATTAAACAATCTTTAAACACAGCCACTTTCCATAAAGAATATTTTCACTACTAATAAAATTTTGTATGATCACTAAACTTCATAAAACTAAATTTTTAAACCACTTGCATAAACTGCATTCAACGTTTTTCTTTTAAAATTGTTCCTGCGGAAAATGTCCAGTCACCCGAGAGGACTGTCCGATTTTGCAAAACGTAATCTGAAGCCACATACTATACCTAGAAAAATGTACACATCCTATAATACTATCCCATATATACTGGAAACTAAAACAAAATTTGAATTAGAGAGAGAGAAAAAAAAAAAGGTGCCTGAATGAGGTAGGTAAAAGACCGTTACACTCACACCTCGCACTATTTCTTCAATAATTTGCTTTAAATTAAGATATATGATGTTGCTTGGAAACACCATGACATGAGTGAATGCTATCTATTATTAAGCAGAGAAGGTTTGACTAATAAGCTTGATAATAGATTTCTTCTTTGTAAATTATTGATTATTCACCTTAAAAAAATATTTTTCATTATTAGTGCTATAATGCTATAAAAAAAAATTATTTTCATTTGGTTCTAAAATGCACACAATTTCTTTGTGATATTTAGTGGTTGTATTTATGCTAACATTATATATTGGGAACAATTATTGTTGGGTATTAACACTTTCGCGGGGCGATGACTCAGCATTGAGTCCTCCGCAAAACAGGGGCAAGTGGGGCGAGGACTCAGCATCGAGTCCTCCGTGCGGCAACTTTAGTGGCGTTTTCGGGACGGTCTTGCTGTGGCTTTGGACATTATATGCATATACTCTTGTAGGGAATTTCATTGCGAATACATTGATACCCAAATGAAAGTCCTAGGACCAGAATTGAGGTAACAAAGTTGAAAACAGAATACCCATTTTATTACTCTTTATTAGCGCTCAGGGGGTAACGCTCTATCACTTTCCGTGCTTGTTGTGGATGGTACGCAGGGCTTTTGGACTTTATATTTGCATGCTCATGTAGGGAATTCTATTGCGAACACAATGATACCAAAATGAAAGACTTAAGACGAGAATTGAGATGTCCAAAGTGAAGAGTGTACACATTTTATATCACTCTTGCGCACTCACGGGTAACTTTCTCTCACTTTCTCTGTTAGTTGCGGATGGTATGCCGGACTTTTGGGCTTTATATGCATTTAGTTTGTAGAGAATTCTATTGCGAACACATTGATACCAAATTGAAAAACCTAAGATGAGAATTGAGATGACAAAGTTCAAAAGAATATATACTTTCAGAATGAGAAGCGCCTTGGGGTGGCGCAGCGCTCTCTTTCACTTGTGATTATGTGGTCCTGGGTTCGATCCCAGGCGCTGGCGAGAAACAATGGCAGAGTTTCTTTCACCCTATGCCCCTGTTACCTAGCAGTAAAATAGGTACCTGGGTATTAGTCAGCTGTCACGGGCTGCTTCCTGGGGGTGGAGGCCTGGTCGAGGACCGGCCGCGGGGACACTAAAGCCCCGAAATCATCTCAAGATACCTCAAGATGTAACCGCAACCTGTTTTCATCATGTCGGCGGGTGGAGATCGCTGCTGTTTTTTATATTATATGCATATAGGCCTATTGGGAATTCTATTGCGAACACATTGATACCAAAATGAAAGACTAGGACGAGAATTCAGTTGACAAAACTGAAAAGAGTGTAAACATTTTATCACTCTTGCGCGCTCACGGGTAACTTTCTCTCACTTTCTCTGTTAGTTGCGGATGGTATGCCGGGCTTTTGGAGTTTATATGCATTTAGTCCTGTAGACAACTCTATTGCGAACACATTGATACCAAATTGAATATCTTAGGACGAGAATTAAGCTGACAAAGTGGAAAAGATTATACACTTTCAGAATTTACCACGCTCTCCCTTGCGCTCCGCGGAACGCTCGGTGCATCCTGGGGTAGTGGGGAGGTCCCACGCCCGGTGAGTCAAAGTGTTAAGATATTTGGACCTTTTTGTATTATAAAATGCATAAAAATCATTTTATAATTGTTTTATTTACTTCTTTAATATCAAAACTATTAATAGTTTTGTTCTTTATTTATATGAGATGTGCTACTTTAAATTCTTTTGGCAATACAGCAATGCTTATTTATTGTATAATATATATCTAGGTACAGTAATACACATGGTCTTTTATTGAGCTTTTTTGACCATCTTTTGAATTTTCATCATATCAACAAAAAAAGTTCTGTATTTTTTATTTAACTAAAAAAAAAAAAAACCTAATGGAATGTATGAAAAGAATGTTATTCTTAGTAGATATGTAATCAAGTTTAAAAAAAAAAATTTTTTCCTGTTTTTCCTAACCTGAAATTTGAACAAATGGTTCAAGAAGATGTCACAGTAAAATGGTTAAGTAAAGAAACCTGATCTTGAATCTACAAATGTCAGCTGAATCAATATATTCTAAGCTATTATACTTGATTGTTGAAACTTTCAGATTTACTCAATTGAATCCTGTTCCAAAATCTCCCACTCGTACCTTTCATAGTCACACCAGATTTAACACCCGGCGTTTTAGCTTTACACAAAATATTTGCTAAGTCTCACAATTACCAACAGTGTTGTAGAAAGCCTTTTAATTACACAACTTCATCCTTCCATATTAAGATTTCTCTAAAAACAGCCATATGTTGTGAAGCATTTAGCATGCATATGCTTAGGATGTGCATCAAGTGCCCCATGCAAGCTAGGAATGCCTCACAATGCCACTGTCCTGTAATTTCTCTAATGTCTCAACGGCAACGAAACATTGAAAAACAACTGTAGAAACCGCTTGAATTCAGATGGAAAGTCACAATAACGTGGCTGAAAAATGTTGACCAAACTACACACTAAAAATTGAAGATGACAACGATGTTTCAGTTGTCGTCCTGGACCATTATCAAGACAGTTGACTTTATAATGGTCCAGGACGGACCAAAACATTGTCGCCTCTTCAATTTCTGGCGAGTGGTTTGGTCAATAAACACTTGAACCTTCGAATCCGCTGCCGACACGGTTATCAAACAAGACCAACCGACACCATTTGCTTGTGCTTAACCCAACTGTGGCTTTGAAAAAAGTAAACCCCGTAAGTGAAGAACAAAATTTTATTATTTTGTTTTTCACTTACTATACAACATGGATGAGTCATTGTCAAAATGCAATGAACAATTATCATTTTGTTCCAATGATCCTATAACAAAAATTGTCTCTAGATTATACAAATACATATGATTAATATTAATAACTTAACATACTATACTGTACAGTATACAAAATATCTGTAAGATGACTGTAAAGATTTATAATTAAATATTAAGCCAGGTGGGTAAGTGGTGGGCCAGCATCAGGTCAAAGCAATTCACACTAAAGGATACTGTACAATATTTAATTAGAAATTTTTATTTTCTAAATAACAAGGGAATCGCAAGTAGGAAAATAAAATGGGAAAATGCAAATAAATGTAATAGATAACATAATTTTGGAACACTACACTTATTTGGTGGTGATGATGTCATGTGACCATAGGATTGCAAATATTTACCGAGAATTTTGTTCCTCTTGCAAGATATTTTAGCAGAATAATTTTTTTTTTTTACTTTGAGCTGTAATCTTTCATAAAGCAATGTTTCTAATTAGACCACCATGAGTAGGAATGCCTTGGAGTGCAGTTTGCAGCGTGAGCGCATTCTATATAACATACCCAAAAAGAGTGGTCCACAGCCCAAGGGTTAAGGAACAAGGAGTGCATAGAAAGAACAAAGCTTGCTCTAACACATGAAAGATATATATTTGAAGAAAGAGGGAAAAAGACAGCCACTAGTAAGAAAGAGAGAAAGCTAGATTGAATCGAGTAAGAAGTATCAATTGACAGGCCAATGTAAAAGTTGAGAAAATGTAGCAGACCACAAAATGGTGCTGCAGTGACAAACCCAGGAAAAAAAAAAATATCAATCCATGAGACAAAGGATAAAACCCTTATTTGCTCCATGTTAGTGACTCCAAAGGCCAACTCTTTTACACTTTTTTTTTATTTCATTCAATTCAAATTAAAACCATTATCTTTCTACAATTAGATGCTTAAAACTGCTTTATCATGTACCTCATTGTCAGATTCAAAGAGAATCTGATCATATTCCGAGAGAGCAACAAGGAAGATGATAGAAGTGACGTTCTCAAAGCAATGGATCCACTTCCGTCGCTCAGATCGCTGACCACCCACGTCTACCATTCTGAAATAAGAAGTGAAGGCTGGAATTGCAGTCAAATCTACTTTAAAAAAATATATACACACACACACACACAGTTTGTATTACAATAAAATCTATAACCAAATAAACCTTAACTTGAAATAAATTTGTACGTACAAATAATTTAATATCTAGCCTCAATTTTAAAATATACTATCATAAGCAAACTTTATAAGCAAAATTTAAGTGATACTCAATACACTCTCTAGCTACTGTTTTGAGTTGTATGGTACAAGCAAGTCATTAACAAAACCTCTGGACAGGTATGTATACAGTATTTACTAATATTTGACACATTTATATATATATATACTGTACATGACATGTTTACTTGTATAGGTAAGGATATATGCATACACAAAATGTATTACACAGTATACCTACACACACACAATGTACTGTATACATACATGTCTATCAATACACACATGTACGCGCATTTGTGAAATTACCCAAGTGTAGTTACAGGATGATAGCTATGCTCGTGGTGTCTCATCTTCCCAGTACTCTGTCATATGACACTTTGAAACTACTAACAATTTTAGCATCCACCACCACCTCACTTGCTCCAACCATCTACCACTATTGCAAGAGATGTTTCTAATATTTTGTTGGCACTTTTGTTTCCATATTGACATGAATCTTTGACCTCTTGTTCTTCAAGTTGCAGCTTTCAAGATATCCTCTTTGTCAATTTTGTTGATTCTTGTTACTATCAACAAAATTGATACCGACAAGAATCTTGTTAACTTCCACACTATGCTATCCTGTTCACATGAGCTTCTGATGTTAGTATTGAGAGTATGCCTACTCCCAGGTCTTTTTTTCTTACTTTCTTTTAATTTCTTTCCCTTTATAGTGTATGTACGTAATTATATGGAGGTCACCTCTCTCTCTTACCCAGTTCCATTACTTTACACTTATTGGGATTGAATTCCAGCAGACTGAAGTTTGATCTGTTCCAAGTTCCTGTTTATATTTGTTAGTGTTTATTTGAAATTGTTCTTTCACTTTCCATGACTCCTTTTCCTTAAATAATTTCTGAAATTTTTCCCCTGTATCCTTAAAGTATTAGTCATGCTGGTGAGTTTCCTCTCTCTTTCTTGTAAGAATTAATATATCTTTTCAGATCTTAAATTTTCTAACATTAGGAAAATTGTCTTTATGAGTCTTCAGCAAATCTTCTATTTTTACTACCTTGCCAAAAAATATCACCCCTGCTTATTTCTTCACTGGTGAAACCCAAGAAATTATTATCCCACATCATCTGAGGAACTGCTGTCTGCCATTTTCTTTGTTTACATGTCTCTATTGCATTTCTGGTCCTTGCTTTTATTTTCCCAGATGTCTCTCTCTCAATAGTCCTCATTTCCCTGCCCCCCTTCCTTCTTCTACCCCTGTATATTTATGGAAGATGGGACACCATTTACACACTTCACTTTACCACCACCATTCAGATAATGAAAATAATTCCTAGAGTCCCTGTGCCATGCGTCTGTGCATCGGTGTGCATTATATGGTTGTGTGTGTGTATATGTACATGTTTTGTGGACATGAGTGCGTATGTTAAGGTGTATGTGTGTGTATGTACACACACACAAATCAAGTGTATAGCAAATTAGGGTAAGTGTTATCCTCCTGTCACAAGGTAACTGATAATACACATCATTTACTAAATGCATCACATAGTCACTTCTCACTTATGCATTGTAACAGAGCAAGGGTTAACATCAAGTTAATTACTTCAGCAAATAAGGCATTTAACTTTTTTTTTTTTTTGTTATGATACAATTCCATTGAACTGAATTCCCAATATCTTTTATCTTGTATGATAATGCACAAACACCAATTAACCAATAGTTTTAATTCAGTTTGCTCAAAATGAAAAATGACTGAATTTCAAAATAATGACTACTTGAGAGCAAGTAAATATAGCATCACCTAGTTCTCAAGTACACAGCGAAATCTCAAGTAAAATCTTCCTATGAAAACGCCCAAACACACACCATGGACCTCGGATCAATCACAACCTTGCTCAAGACAATCGACTTGAGAATGGTCCAGGACGGACCGAAACGTCGTCGTCCCTTCACCTTCTAGTGTGTGGTCTGGTCAAATTACTTGAGCCATGTTATTGTGACTCATCGCCTGCGCTAATATGGCTTCTTGCCCCACTTGTTAACAGCCTGTAACCCCATTTTCAAAGTGATAATCTATTATACTCAAAGGGCCAGAGGGGCTCCAGATATTTAATTACCGTATGTAAAGATATTTGTCAGCCCCCATTCAGGTAACTGAATTGGTTAAGCAACAGAACCATACTAGGAGTACACTGTACTGAAAAACGTTTGTTCACAGTTTGCATCAGCTAGCATCGCTATTCTTATGGGACTTATTTAAATTATTATTTAATGTTTTTGCATTATTTCTGTATTTCGTTATTAAATACAAAAAGGTGGGATTGGTCAATGAATCCATACAAAAAAGCAATAAATGCATGGTTATTCATTTCTGGCAACTGTAGATATTAACTATAAATTAAGAAAAATTAGAAGATATATATAGTTTACAATGCAAAAATAATAAATATCCATAAAATAATGGCATGTGTGTACTGTGTAATGTTTCACAACGGTTGTGGAAAAGAGTGCATAACTCTTTTGTTTAAAAGTGACTCAAACTTTTAACCCAAACTAACAAAATTGACGCGCTCTCCCCTCCTCACTCCCCTTTGTCAGGGTTTACACAGCATACACATAATGGGGGTAATTAACCATATTTAATTTTTCATAAATCAATTATTCTTTACATTTTATCGACAATAAAATAGCATGGAGAGGATGATGCAAAAACAACTGCTCCAATAAATCTCGACCTGACAAAAACAAAAGCAATGCTCTCCCTGTTATTGCAGTGTTATGCAATACACAATATCTTCATTTTGTTAATGATATTCATTGTTTTCACATTACAGTATGGAACTTTATCTCTTATTTTTTCTCTATAAAAACTGCTTGGAAAGGTCCAGACTTACCCACAAATTTATGGATCAGCTGCTCAGTTAATTTGAATGTTGGGTTACATCATACACAATTGATAAATTGTATATCTGAGCATTTATATTATAAACCAAACGTACTGTATATCCTTCCCGTCATTTCAGCCACTTCTCACATGCCTTTGGAAGCACTTAAGGCTGCCATAACCCGACATACCGAAGCGATATAGCGAAAATATCATTGGGTCATACATTCATTGCCCAGAAATGTGAGAGTTGCAAGAGAGAGTGATGCCTTTGGAAGGACATGCCCAAAAATATGGTTTACAGGTGGAATAAGAAATACCAGGTGCATTTCCCATACAGTGGCCATGGCAGTAAGTTTACTCAATGGACAGCCGACTCACTTACTAAAGTCACCAACAAGTTTAGCATCCAATGCATTTATTTTTGTCCTCGCTGGCACTCTGCTGGCTGATGATGATGGTGCCCCATGTCTATTCATTTCTGAAGCAGCAGCAGCATTGCCAAAACATTAAATTCACTGAGGTCCAATGTTTTGCATTTGGGGGTTTTCCTCTTAAGCAAATGGTGGTATACTATTTTTAACATTAATCATCCCTGGAAACACAGACTAATAATAATACAAAATTACAGTACTGTGTAATATCTACAGTAGCAGATGATTCATCCTAGAGAAGTATTTTCTCAACCTTACAGAGTACCTTTGATGGATGAAGAACCAGTGTCATAACATGGCCATTCAAATTTGTTAACCCATCTTATATAAAGTTTCCCATTTTATTTGAATCGAGCTCCAAATATAAGTATATTTCTGAGAGTTCCTATAGTTAAAATATTAAATTAATAACTATTTTCAGGAGTAACAGCTTAAAATGTCTGCATATATACAGTACTGTATCAAGTGTCAACAATCATAAAAAATGTAGTTATTACTGTATTTATGAAATTTCTCTTATTACCGGAAGCAATATCTATCTTGGTATTCAAGACCTTCACCATTAATGCCCTGCAGTCCAATTCATCTTTACATTTCAACAGCACTTTAGGAAAAACTGGCTCTATACATGGTCTTGAAACAATTCTAACAGAGCATCCATTCACAATGAACCAAGCTGTGCTCACCATATCAAGCTCTGCTACAGAGGTCATATAAGAAAACAGATTCTTGATGGTAGAATAAAACAAGTTCACAAACATTTCCTACCTGATAGTCATCAGTGACCCTCTAGTAGTATCAGCTAAGGGGGTTCTCCTCCTCCGCACCACCCGTCAAGGGGTCCCCCCCCCACCTCAGAACCACTCGCCAAGGGCCGCCGTCCCCCCTCCTTAGAACCACCCGCCAAGGGCGCCGCCCCCCCCTCCTCGGAACCACCTGTTATGGGTCCCCCCTCCTCGGAACCACCTGTCAAGGGCCCCCCTTCACCCCTCCTCAGAACCACCCGTCAAGGGTGCCAGACAGCTGGGTGGACAGCAATGCAGGGCCAATGGAATTTAGAGTATAACACTCCCATTATGCTGCCAAACTGCTTCAAGACTCGTCTTGAAGGAAAACTAAGAGCTAATCAACCATTTTAAACATTACCATTCTCAGTGACCCATAATTAGTCAAGATTGACCTCATTTGTTTCAGATGCATTGTGGCTCTTAACCAGTATTTTCCCTTCAGCATGGCAGCCTTCTGAACTTTGATAATTTTCTTTAACTAATCATTCCTACTTCCACCAGATATTCAAATGCTAGAACAGATCACTCACTGGAAAGAAGGCTTCTAATCTTTCCCTTTTATCATTTCATCAGAGTGAATATTAACACAAGTCTGGTTGGTTACTCATAACTCATGTTTGTCAGTCCCTTTACATGTTGGCTTATTAAGTTCTGACTACTGCTACTGTAGCAGGAGTCTGAAGTCCTCTACTCCTGTAATACCCAGTGGGGAAGGGGACATATTATACTGTATCACAATACCTGCTGAAATTGACCATACATGAATGCTGCAAAAATCCAGCATTAAATGCAATTAAATATATCTAGTGGTCTCCAGTGGCTCCCTGAGCCCCTCACCTAGAATCCTCCAAGCCTTGGATATCACATCAGGCTCTTACAAACCCTGAGCGTGTACTGGAGACCAGAACCAAAATTCTCCCCCCACCCTCAATAGAGACAGGGAAGTCTGGGAATACATCACACTACAGAACCAAAGGAATGACCACCAGAGAGGTGGAGCACACTAAAACAAACAACCACTTGGACAATATCTGCAATCCTGATGTGAGGCTATTTATATGCATGTCATCTTGAGGTTATCTTGAGATGATTTCGGGGCTTAGAGTCCCCGTGGTCCAGTCCTCGACCAGGTCTCCTTTTTGTTACACACCCCCAGGAAGCAGCTCGTAGCAGCTGTAACTCCCAGGTACCTATTTACTGCTAGGTAACAGGGGCATCAGGATGAAAGAAACATTTTGCCCATTTGTCTCTGCCTCCACCGGGGATCAAACCAGGAACCTCAGGACTACGAATCCGAAGCGCTGTCCACCCAGCTGTCAGGCGCCCCTGACAGCTGAATGTTGTCAAAACTATTCACTAGTTAGCACCACCTGCTCACCACAAGATGGCAGCCATGGTGACATGGCGTAGTTCCTCCCGATGCCTCACTACTATACAGGCATAGGTTCTTGGCCTTGCTCATGTTTGTTCCTTTCCAGATTCATGTGTATGATTTTTCGTACCAATCTAATGTGTATGTCCCGATTTGCCTTGTCTAGTTGCCACTGGCACTGCCACAGTCTTCAGCCAGGGTTCTCTTCTCAGCAAGGGTTTAAGAATTTGGTCTTCTCTCGAGGGGCCTTGTGCTAGGTAGTGCATGTGCCTTTGCTCCTCTGCAGGGCCCAGTGACTGGGGTAAGTTGGACATTTATTTCTTTTGAATGCATACCATGGGTGTGTTTCTGAATTTTTAGGGTCTGATGGCAGCTTATGCCTATGCCTTCCTTTGCCTCTCCCCTCTCCCCAAAGTCGGGGGTTGGTATGAATTTTGTGATGCACTCCCAACACTTAACCTTCCTGCGGGTCTTTGTCTGGGTTGGTGCCAGTGGTTAACATTTTAACATTCCGATGATGCATTATCAATAATTGATGCATCATCAGTAATTTACTGCAAAAAAGAAATAAGTATCTGAGGTTAAATATAAATAATTTTACTTAATTTTGGTATTCATCAACCTGAAATATGAAGGAAAACAGTTCACGGAGAAACAAATGATGGGCAGAATCCAGGTACCCTTTTGATATGTAGATACCGACATCTGATGGTTATCGAGGAAATTGTTTGGCCAACTAGCAATTATCTTGACCCTTCTTGGCAGTTTCTTTGAGTCTGAGCAGTACTTAGAAAGATTTGAATGTAGTTAATGAACTTTCTCTACTGACTAAAACAAAAGTCATTGTCTCCTTTGTGTCAGCATGACCCAAAGGGGACATTTGAAAAGATCCAAATTGCACCAGTACAAAATGTTGACCAACTCTAACTATGCCTAGTCCTGTCCATGGAAATAACAGCTTCCCCAAGGAAGCAACCAAGTGGTACAACTCAAAGAGAAACAAAATAAACCAATATATATAACATTCTTGAAAATTAAAGAACAGCAATAGTAAATTTATCACTGAAAGCTTGCTTTTGTTCTATGCAATAAAGATTCCAATGGTGGATAGGGAATCAAAGAATTAACCAAAACTTTGGTAAGCAACAGCAGATTCTAGAGGAGAATCTCAGGGTTACTAAAAGGTATCTGAACTACATTTGTAACTGTATCAAGCACAGGACAATATAGGTAGCAGCTGTAATTGCAATAATACTAAATTACTTGTATAATTTCTTATGGGAGACAAGTGGATGGTGTTTGTAACTGCAGTTATGGGAAACATGGGCAGTGTTTTCATTTAAATTCTGATAAACACTGAAAACAATAGCAATGCTGACATGGGGTACAAGGGACTACCTCCACAATGTTGGGTTATGGCAACGGCACTGGAATAAAAGTCTATGGCACTGGGTTCTAGCTACTCTGCTCTGGCCGACAGGGGAGGGCCTATGAATTCAAGATTGTCTAATACCTAAAGATGATTGAGTCCAGATCAAAGGGGTACTCAATGATCCCAGTGGTTGGCACTCGAGCCCTAAGAATATCCTGCTCGGTCGGTAAGAAGTCCGATGATATGATACGCTCCAAATCATCAAGATAACTGCAAGAGAAAAATAAATTTCTTTGTCGGCGTTCCTTTGACAGTGTAGAGTGATGGATGGCGATGATGAGTAGCATCAGTGAAATATGAATACCACCACCTTGCTGATGCCTTTTATGCTGGTATTTTAAACAAGTTACCTTAATTTATACATTCTTAAAAAATGACTAACCAAATGCAATTAATACAGGGATCAGCAAGGCATAAACTCATCAGTCCGCACTCTACCTACCAACCCAGGCATACACACAACACCCTCCAGCAGAACATACCTAAATCTGATTTCTTCTAGGTCAAAGGGATACTCTATAATGCCTGTTGTGGGTGCTCTCACTCTTAGAATATCTTGTAGTGTGGAAACATAGTCCTTGGCAGCTATGCGGTCTAAATCTGTTAAATAGCTGTAGGGATACAAAGATAGTTTAGCTACTACAGTAATGAAAGTGTTCAAGGATACAAAAAGCATTACAAACTACAAGAAATAAATTACAGTACTAAGCATAAAAGGATGACAGGGCCTAAATACTTTAGGACTAGTTGTCAAACAAATTGTAGAATACTAAAACCTTGGGAAGAAAAACTAAATACTGTACCTTGATGGCTCAAGATACATTCAGAAACAATTATGACATTATATTAACCGACTTCAGGTATCCTTGAAGATAATTCAATTCACACTATGCACAAAATACAGTACACAGTATTGAAGATAAAATAAATTAAATGTAAATCAAAAGCACAAAACATTAAACAATCACACCACAAATTGACTTCCTCTGTAGGGTAAGATCACCAGCTCTTAGCTAACTTAAGCTACTTTTAGTTTTCAGGGAATAAAATATATTTTATATATATCATTTTGGAAAAACTTGTGGTGTAGATTGAAAGAGAAGACATACTTATAATATGACAATCCAGTTCAGTCTGTAAATTACTGTACAGTATGTACAAATACTAATCAAAATATGTCGGTGGCCAAAATTACGTCGCCATCTAGAAATCGGCCACCTCGGCAAAGATAGTTGTATCATGTTTTCATTTGGCTTCACTAGTAAAAACAATTAATTAAATTACATTCATATTAAACCTACTTTATTTTCAACACAATTTACACAAATTTCACTTTTCCAGAGGGGCCAAAAGGTTGCTCCCTGTAGCTATCTACATTGAGAGAGCTCCACATACCTGAGTCACATCAGCTCTAAGAGAACTTTATAGCCCACTAGAAACCAGTCCCTCCTCAGAAGCACAGGGAGTAGGGGATTCTTAAGACCACCCCTCACAGAAGGGCACACACGCAACAGAAGCACAGCAAAGCACACAACTGCTTTACTTTTCTGGTTCACAGAGGTAAAAGGAAAGCGGCAAACAACCCTACAAGTGATCCAACCAGTAGTCGAGTTGAACTCCGCCAGTTTAAGCTGGACACTGCAAGGTGGCAGCACCACTGGGAGTTGCTGGCTCCCTATGTCAACAATTCTCAGTCCCCAAGTCATCCCCCCTCCCACCAAGGTTTTGGCGCCTTCTATTTCTCTCTTAGTTTGGGATGAAGCCTTCCTGTCTCATCAGGCATCTGGTGTAGAGCATGGATCTGTTCCAGGTTTCTTCACATGTGATTTCCTGGGACAGGGTGGAGCCTGAGGAGGGGTCCCTGGATTCCCTTTATCTCTGCATTGTCTAGTGCCTTCTGTGGAGGGTTTTTTGCTCATGGCAGAGAACGTCACCTATCCTCCTTTGATGTTTGAGCTTAAT
This sequence comes from Procambarus virginalis, assembly GCA_020271785.1. Classification (NCBI taxonomy): domain Eukaryota; kingdom Metazoa; phylum Arthropoda; class Malacostraca; order Decapoda; family Cambaridae; genus Procambarus; species Procambarus virginalis. Next base: position 61,260,268 of record WNGS01169498.1, read on the forward strand.
TCCATGGCTGTTCTTCCCCAGATTCGCCCATTGTTGGCATATTATATTTCATTACAACCATATAGTTATGGAAACCATATGAACATAATCGGTATATATACTAGTATATAATTAAAATGGAATTTTATACAATAACGATTATTGCATTGATATAGTAGCATTTGCGACGATAACCGCTTTAGGGCAGTAAACAACAATAAAACGATAGCAGGATTTTTTTTAGGGTCAAGGTAAACTCCACTATATTCATATAGAAATATTATACCCATATTAGCATCACTGGTATAAAAACCTGATTATAATAGTTAAAATCAACAAATAACTGCATTACACTGTGGATCAACATATGACAATAACTGCATTAAAGAGTTAAGATTTTTTTTTTTTTTTTTTTTTTGAGATATATACAAGAGTTATTACATTCTTGTACAGCCACTAGTACGAGTAGCGCTTCGGGCAGTTCCCTGGAATATGATCCCCGCCGCGAAGAATCGTTTTTACAACCAAGTACCCATTTTACTGTTGAGTTAAACAGAGGCTGCAGTTAAGGATTTGCGCCCAGTAAATCCTCCCCGGCCAGGATACGAACCCATGACAAAGCGTTCGCGGAACGCCAGCCGAGTGTCTTACCACTACACCACGGAGACTGGAAATTCACTGCACCTTTTACCTCAGTGAGGGAGCTAAATTCTGGTTTTGGTCTATGGTAGGCTGATTGCATCATCTACTCAATGTGACTCCTCACAACTCCTAAGGCTGATGTGACTCAAATGTGGGGCTATATCAGTATGGCTAGCAACAGGAAGTCACCCGAGACCCATCAAGAAAGAGAAGTTTCAATACATTCAATGCTTTTCTTCTCTTTACCAAATCGCAGCATAGGAAATTCAATGTATCTATTCTGAAGGAAATTGTATGACTAAGATTTATAATAATGAGTTTGGCCACTCAGAAAAATATTGGCCATTATTACAAACAGGTTTAACTCGGTTAGTAAGAAAACTGAATACAACATTTTTAAAAAGCAAAAAGTTTTGGTTATGGGAATATAGGCCTATTTTGGAAAAAATCAGATGACTGGTTTTATTTTGAAAATGGAGAGAATTTATTTAAAGGAGACTGTAATTACCCTCAGGGTATACACCAAAAGTGATACAGTACATATAAGATTAAATATGGAATGGAATGCAACGTCAAAGAATGAAAGACTTGTCAAAAAGGGGTTCTAGATAATGCCAAGGACCAGCTCTAGATTATGTGGACTGGTTTTAAATGATACAAAAGACCAGCTCAAGGTCATGCCGATGACTGGCTGTATCTCATGGCCGAGATCTGGCTAGCTAACATGTTCAGGGCCTTTTTTCTACCTATATGATTTGTTTTGTTTTTTCCAATTGGCTTCGACATACTTGGCACCAATGGTCGGCCATATCAGCTAAATCTAACTATATTTATTTTCAATATTTACCGTGTGTTTTTCTACAGTATTATTTACCTGAACAAAAATTAACAAAACTGATCAATAATACAGTAACTATCTAACATTAAAAAACTAGTATAATGACAGACAAGCAAAATAAATGCTCAAAAGTAAAAGCATAATATTTCTTTTCTGACATTTTTCTGTATTTGCACATACTGTACTGTAAAATACTGATATAAACTGAAGCATTTAAAATTGTTAACTATACTGTATGAGCGCTGTTATCCAAAGCCCACTGATCCGGATATTGGGTAATTTGGCCAAAATCCTTTTTTTTCCCAGGGATATCCTGCACAGGCCCTAAGCCTCTGGCTGGCCAACCAAGTGTTACTTGTTTTCGTTTTACTTAGGTGGTGTATGAGTATTTGACTCGTATGGTCGCTTCAGTAAGATTTTGCCCCATGTGTTTAACAACAACTTCTGCTCTGTTGAATCTAAGTTGAAATCTTATTGGGTTTATAACTGTGCACTGTGTTAGATAATGTTCCAGTGGTCTGTCAGGCATTTCTCCACAGTGCCCATACAGCTAAAACTTAGTCACATCTGGACAGAAATCTGGATAACAGGAGATTAGGTTATGTAAATTTTGAAGAACTACACATTTCAAGATCTACATTATCAAATAAGAATATTAACTACAACAAGGCATGCTGAAGTTTCTGCTTTAGATTATACGTTTGATTTATAGTGTGTGGAAATTTGAATTATGTTGGTTGTGGTACAAAAAAAAATTATGAGTATGTTCATTTTTGGACCTCCTTGACAAGAATTCCTGCTTATCCAGACGATTATCCAAAAAGAGGTCTATCCCACATACTCCGGATAAGTGAGCTTATTCAGTACTAACCAAGTTTTAGGCACTACATGACTTTTTGTCGATAGTGGCTTACAACTGGCAACCTTACCCTAAGCAAGCAAATTCTGAGGGGAGAAATTCCTATTAGACTTTGGGGATAAGATCTTAAGAGTAAATATGCAATTCATACTTTAACAAAAAGGGACTTCATTAGGGGTCAAAATGTTTTGTGAAAGAAATCATTACTACAAAAGGTGCCCTAAACTTGGGGATGGGCAATGGAATACACCTTCAGGTCTTTTTTTATGCACCTAGTTATTCCATATAAGTATACTGAAAATTATTAAAGCAAATAGAAAATTTCTAATGAAAGCTGACATCATTTAGAACTATGGTGAGTTTATCATTCACATTGAAAGAACTTGACCAATACTGTACAATAAATAAGTTTATATTTATATTTACATATATGTTAATCAAAATTTGGAGGAATAGAAGTAAAGTGTGCAGCATTTCATTCCATTTATAGACTTGACATTCATCACAGCAGGACTGACTAGCACAGCCCTGCTCGCTAGGATAGCTGTACCCTCAATGAATGAAGAGGTGCATGTAACATGAAGAAATCTATTCAAATAAAACTGTAGTCTTAATTCTTACACAAAATAATACACAGAAATGCACATAAATTATATCAACCTTACCTGCCAGCCTTTACATAGTAAAGAGAATATCCTCAATGTTAAATCTTAAGAGACATCCTTTATATATATACAGTCGTCATACATACATTAAAATTAACTGCAATGACATTTAGGTAAAATGCATTCCTTTTATATACTACATTTCACACAATCTGCCTAAATAGATTTACAAGAAAGGGTAATTCATTTTTGTACATAAATGACCGGAAGAGTACTGTACTAATTTAAGTAAATTTGACAAATGGAGAGAGAATTGCTAAATGTTGAACGAGATATTTTAAGTTGATGGTAAACGGGGTTAAGGTGAAAAATTAAGGGGGGTGGGATGGTTTGAGGGGGGTTTAGTTGTGTGGTCAGAAATGAGTGCAATAAAAAGAAAGGGTAGCATTCTTTATATCGCAGAATATGTTAGGGAGATGGGCGTGTTATTTCAAGAATATATTACATTAAATGTAAGGTAGGTTTAGATTAAATGTAAGGTAGGTAGATATATATGTCTATGTAGGTTTCTGTGTTCCAGTGTGTTAGGAGAATGTTAAAGCAAAGAATGAGATGGAGGTCTTGTGCAATTAACAGAATGATTGTGTGGAGAAGCTATAAGGTGGTACGAAAGTCATTATACTGATGCGATATGAATGCTGGAATGGGGGATGAATGGAGAGAAGTTGTTGGAAATGGGATGTGCTAGGCATAATGAAAGGATGACTTCATGGTCGATACATTTTTGAACACTTTTCTGGGAGTGCTCCTTCGGTGGCTTCCTGTTGCCGGATGCCCGGATAGATTTACACGTCACACCAAGCCTTTACGAGTCACTAAAAGTCTATCAGAGACTCTAGGTCAAAACCTGGTCCACTCAAAAGAGGCACAGACAGCATGGGATGCTAGATCACTAACCGAGAGAATAAGCTACCAGAAAGGACAAGAAAAAACTAAACAACAAGGTAAATATAAATTACTCTGAAAATTAGGTCATTCCCCTGCTAGTTCCCTCTCCCATCTAGGTGGCAGCTCCAGGAGCTCCCGGTCTACCTGCAGTCAACTCATCAGCCGTTCCCCTGGTGTGACCCTGTTCACGTCTTCGTGTTGCCTTCACTCTTTGGGTACCAGTTTTCCAGGTAAGAGTTGACCATTCCTTGGTACTGTCTTGCAGGGACTATTTGCTTATGTTTGTTCCAATTCTATTCCTTGCTTCATGAGCATGCATGTGCGACTCACTTGTGGACCTTGAGCAATTGTTCACCTCAAGCTGCATGGGCTTAGGGTTCACTTCCCTATGCACTTGCTGGTGTTGCCTCTGCCTACTCAGGGTTACCTGCTTGATTACCTACCCTGGTAGGTTTGATGTCTATCCCTGAGAGGCCTATGGATGTTCCCTTCCACCATCTCCAAGTAGTGCAAGGATTTTTTACATCTCTGAAGGGTTCAGGGTTTGGGCAGTCTGGATTCTCTGTATGGAGATATGCAGAAGTTTGTGTGCTTATTTTACAGTGCATCACTTACATCCTTATTAAGAGCCTTTAATCCTGAGCTGTGTTCAGTGTGTGCTGGCGAGTGGTGGCCCTGTGCCTGGTTTTCTTGCTCGGTTTCCTCTGTGGAGCTGGACTCTTGAGGTGTTCATCTTCTGTATTCTCAGGGTTTGTCTGTGCAGTTTACATTCCAGTTGTGTGTAATGTTATTGGAGGTAGTCTCATGTTTCCGTCCTATTTCCATGGAGTGGACAGTCGACATGCACTTCCATTGGCTTTACAAAAAGTTTAAGAGCCCTCAGGCGGACCTCTATATTGGTGTGAATAGGTGACTTTCGTCCAAGACATCGGTTCCCACTTGCGAGGCTATTGTAGTGAATGCATTTCGACTGGATTAGTCAGTGGGAGTTCCAGTATTTCTTCCCCACTTGGTTCAGCTGATGCCTCTGATCCTTTCCATACTGGAGACATTTGCTGGCAGGGTCTTCTGGCTTCTTGGTAGCCAGCTCAGCTGTGGTTTCCAACCCCTTCTGGCCCATTGTCCAAACCACCATACTTCTCAGCAATCAATCTAGAGTTGTTCTACAGTTTAAGGCTCTCCTTCAATCATCACATTTTGACTTTATAAGTCGGGTTTACTGCCATTTGGATGGTCTGCAGGTGGCAGACCTCTTGGTTTCTCCCTATATCTTTCATCACAGCAGAAAAGTAAGAGGTCCCTTGGCATTCCCTCTCACTATTCCTGTCACTTCGTTGCTTGTCTTCAGTTTCAGCTCTGGTGGTCTGTCCTTTTTGTCATGGTTGTTGCTGATCATCATCTTTTATGATAATATTGTCTCTCCATATCATTCAGCTCTGGTATAGCCACTTTTGTTGCCATTTGGTGTTGATGTTTTACAAGATCTTGTGCTCTTTTTTTTTTTTTTTTTTTTTTTTTTACCTCTAGCCTGCTCACTATCCTCCTGAGCCTCCTCAATCTATGGATCAGGTTTTGGATTTTCTTTCGGTTCTCAGTTGCCCCCCTTCAGTCTGGGATTCATTTTAAGGAGCCTGAATCACTGAAATTTGTAAACAATATTGAAAAACACTCAAGCTACAGTAAAACATGTTTAAAACTACTAAAGCAATGTAGCAACACTGCTACAAAACACTGGTGCAAAACATGTGTCATTTTGACGTGCATACGGTATATTATGCTATTTTTTTTTTTCTATAACCGTATTGAGCTGACCACATGGGGCTACCTGGGGTAGTTCTTTGTGGTTATTTATCTACAGGGAGCCACCATTTGGCTCATTCAGAAAACCAGTGTTGAATGTAATGAAACAGTTCTTTCTTGGTGGGTCTCAGTGGCACCCAGGTCCCTCCCTTCCTACCAAGTGTGTCGGTCTGTTGTCTAAGACACTAGACTGAGGATTGTTGATAAGGGGAGCCAGCAGCTCCCAATGGTGCTGCTACCTGGTAGTGACCGGCTGCAGCTAGGGGTAGGTTTCCTCTAACTACTTGGTGGATCGTTTGCAGAGTTTTTTCTACTTCAATTCCCATTCTCTGTGAACCTTACAGTTGTCGGTTTTGCTTCACTTCCTCTCTGCATGTTTCTAAGGCGATTGTAAGAGTTCCCTGCTTCTTGCAGATTTTGGCCTCTAGTCTCTGGTAGGCAATTAACAACTCTTAGGGTTGAAGTGACTCATTTGTGTGGATTTATCTTGCAGCTAGCTATAGGGATCCACTGAGGTCCATCCATAAAGAGGCATTAAATTAAGAGTTTTTCCCCTAGCTTTCTGGGCAGTTTCCTCTATTTTGGATTAATCTATGATCTCCATACTTCCCTCACCTCTGAGTGAACCAGATTTTGATCATGGTTCCTAATGGGCAATGTATGACTGAGATATGCCTGTACCTTAAGCACCAGAGAGCTAAGTGAAGTGAAAAATACTTCAAAACACATGCATACGATCACACTACTATGATGAACATGTGTAATATTTCAAATTATCAGTATTTGGGTTAAGCATTATTGAGACATTGGCCAAAAACAAACATTTCCTATCAATATTAAATGTAAATTTAGTCTAAAAATTGCCTACATTAATTACCAAGCTCTTAAGGGCGCAGTCCGAAAAAATTCGGTAAAAATCGAAAAATTTTGAAATATTTATAAAAATACTACAACATTGTGGCAACACTCTGGTACAATCATAATTATTTTACGATATAAATTGATGTATTTATGGCACATTTTCATGCGTAATTGTGCAGAATCAGGTGCCCGGCAGCTGTGGCGCGCGAAAGGTATTGCCTCGTACGTTCTAAACGTCAAATTTTTCGTAATAACGTCGTAAATAACGCTGTATTTATGAAGAGTAAATATACACTCATTGGCATCTCTTTCATCCCTCGTGGGGTCCGGCAGACCAGAAACCCTCAGTCACCTTGTGTGTCTCATTGAGGATAGATGCTTCGTCGATGCGCGCTCCATTCTCGCTCTTGGAATAGCGCATTGTTGCGTCTACTGCACAATGATATATATAGATGAAGCGTTAGAAGATAAGAGCAGCAAATCTGGCACACGGTCGATGTCTATATCAGTAAAAGAAAGCCGCTTTAGCGCGGAGAAGAGTAAATACAGTGACAGATGGTGGTGAGGTGTGAGGCGCGCAGAGGCGCGACACTTGACACCTCCTCAACCTCCCACAACTTTCCTCAACCTTTCTCACACACCTTCGTCAACTCTCCTAGAGCCTCCTTACACACCTTCCTAGACCTCCCTCCCTCCAACAAGCCAAGACAGACTCCTAAGGAAGGTGATCCAGCAATCATGCAGGTGCCTGTGAGTGCCCATTGCAGTGCCACCTTGAGGACCCACAATTCGGACCAATTATAATAGGTTAGCATGTTTTAGTGTTATAATGGGATATTATAATATATTGATATTATAATATAATTATAATATATATGTGCAGGAATATATATATATAAATTTCTATGGATTTTTTTTTTTTTCCCCAATTTTTTTTTTCCGTTTGTTATCGGGGGATTTGCATGGAACTTACACACCTTGCTGAACGGATGCCTATCTGCAAGGGTGCCAATTATGAACGAAATTGGTCCACGTCAAGCTCGGCTACAGGTGGCCAAACTTTGATCTTATTTTACTCAGGTAAGAAATTTTCAACTTCAAGGTGTTTCACAGCTTTCATTTTTTAATCAAATTTCATGAAAATTGCACCTTATATGTAGAGTTTGTGCTTCTACACTTGTGCGGAGCACTTTAGTCCAAAGTCCATTTATTGATTTTATAATATTTTATACATCATATATTGCATATTTTGGGTGGGGACTTTGAATAATTGTATTATTGCACTAAACACTTTTTTGATAAAACTGCTCCGCACAATCCTTTATTATATGCTAATGTGATATCAGAGTGTTATAGAAATGATTTTAGTTAACACATGTGTTCCCTGAAAGATTTTGAAAATGTTGAAATTCGTTGCATAATACGTTGTGTATTTTTTTTCTCCCTTTCTATTTAGGTTGTGATGCTGAAACTTGGACCAGTTGCAGCCCTTTCTATAACCATTCTTAAATAAATTTATAAAAAAATTGAACAACTTTTACTTTTCGGACGTTGCGCCCCCTTAATGTCAGGCAATTCTCCACAGTGCCCATACAGCTAACAACGTAGTCAACATCTGGACAGAAATCTGGATAACAGGAGATTAGGTTATGTAAATTTTGAAGAACTACACATTTCAAGATGCTACATTATCAAATAAGAATATTAACTACAACAAGGCATGCTGAAGTTTCTGCTTTAGATTATACGTTTTGATTTATAGTGTGGTGGAAATTTGAATTATGATGGGTTGTGGTACAAAAAAAAATTATGAGTATGTTCATTTTTGGACCTCCGTTGACAAGACATATCCTGCTTATCCAGACATTATCCAAAAATTGAGGTCCATCCCACATACTCCGAATAAGTGAGCTTATTCAGTACTAACCAAGTTTCTAGGACACTAACATGACTTTTTGTGTCGACG
>WNGS01169498.1:61268790-61297627 GCA_020271785.1 Procambarus virginalis
TAGTGGCTTACAACTGGCAACCTTACCCTAAGCAAGCAAATTCTGAGGGGAGAAATTCCTATTAGACTTTGGGGATAAGATCTTAAGAGTAAATATGCAATTCATACTTTAACAAAAAGGGACTTCATTAGGGGTCAAAATGTTTTGTGAAAGAAATCATTACTACAAAAGGTGCCCTAAACTTGGGGATGGGCAATGGAATACACCTTCAGGTCTTTTTTTATGCACCTAGTTATTCCATATAAGTATACTGAAAATTATTAAAGCAAATAGAAAATTTCTAATGAAAGCTGACATCATTTAGAACTATGGTGAGTTTATCATTCACATTGAAAGAACTTGACCAATACTGTACAATAAATAAGTTTATATTTATATTTACATATATGTTAATCAAAATTTGGAGGAATAGAAGTAAAGTGTGCAGCATTTCATTCCATTTATAGACTTGACATTCATCACAGCAGGACTGACTAGCACAGCCCTGCTCGCTAGGATAGCTGTACCCTCAATGAATGAAGAGGTGCATGTAACATGAAGAAATCTATTCAAATAAAACTGTAGTCTTAATTCTTACACAAAATAATACACAGAAATGCACATAAATTATATCAACCTTACCTGCCAGCCTTTACATAGTAAAGAGAATATCCTCAATGTTAAATCTTAAGAGACATCCTTTATATATATACAGTCGTCATACATACATTAAAATTAACTGCAATGACATTTAGGTAAAATGCATTCCTTTTATATACTACATTTCACACAATCTGCCTAAATAGATTTACAAGAAAGGGCAATTCATTTTTGTACATAAATGACCGGAAGAGTACTGTACTAATTTAAGTAAATTTGACAAATGGAGAGAGAATTGCTAAATGTTGAACGAGATATTTTAAGTTGATGGTAAACGGGGTTAAGGTGAAAAATTAAGGGGGGTGGGATGGTTTGAGGGGGGTTTTAGTTGTGTGGTCAGAAATGAGTGCAATAAAAAGAAAGGGTAGCATTCTTTATATCGCAGAATATGTTAGGGAGATGGGCGTGTTATTTCAAGAATATATTACATTAAATGTAAGGTAGGTTTAGATTAAATGTAAGGTAGGTAGATATATATGTCTATGTAGGTTTCTGTGTTCCAGTGTGCTAGGAGAATGTTAAAGCAAAGAATGAGATGGAGGTCTTGTGCAATTGACAGAATGATTGTGTGGAGAAGCTATAAGGTGGTACGAAAGTCATTATACTGATGCGATATGAATGCTGGAATGGGGGATGAATGGAGAGAAGTTGTTGGAAATGGGATGTGCTAGGCATAATGAAAGGATGACTTCATGGTCGATACATTTTTGAACACTTTTCTGGGAGTGCTCCTTCGGTGGCTTCCTGTTGCCGGATGCCCGGATAGATTTACACGTCACACCAAGCCTTTACGAGTCACTAAAAGTCTATCAGAGACTCTAGGTCAAAACCTGGTCCACTCAAAAGAGGCACAGACAGCATGGGATGCTAGATCACTAACCGAGAGAATAAGCTACCAGAAAGGACAAGAAAAAACTAAACAACAAGGTAAATATAAATTACTCTGAAAATTAGGTCATTCCCCTGCTAGTTCCCTCTCCCATCTAGGTGGCAGCTCCAGGAGCTCCCGGTCTACCTGCAGTCAACTCATCAGCCGTTCCCCTGGTGTGACCCTGTTCACGTCTTCGTGTTGCCTTCACTCTTTGGGTACCAGTTTTCCAGGTAAGAGTTGACCATTCCTTGGTACTGTCTTGCAGGGACTATTTGCTTATGTTTGTTCCAATTCTATTCCTTGCTTCATGAGCATGCATGTGCGACTCATTTGTGGACCTTGAGCAATTGTTCACCTCAAGCTGCATGGGCTTAGGGTTCACTTCCCTATGCACTTGCTGGTGTTGCCTCTGCCTACTCAGGGTTACCTGCTTGATTACCTACCCTGGTAGGTTTGATGTCTATCCCTGAGAGGCCTATGGATGTTCCCTTCCACCATCTCCAAGTAGTGCAAGGATTTTTTACATCTCTGAAGGGTTCAGGGTTTGGGCAGTCTGGATTCTCTGTATGGAGATATGCAGAAGTTTGTGTGCTTATTTTACAGTGCATCACTTACATCCTTATTAAGACCCTTTAATCCTGAGCTGTGTTCAGTGTGTGCTGGCGAGTGGTGGCCCCGTGCCTGGTTTTCTTGCTCGGTTTCCTCTGTGGAGCTGGACTCTTGAGGTGTTCATCTTCTGTATTCTCAGGGTTTGTCTGTGCAGTTTACATTCCAGTTGTGTGTAATGTTATTGGAGGTGGTCTCATGTTTCCGTCCTATTTCCATGGAGTGGACAGTCGACATGCACTTCCATTGGCTTTACAAAAAGTTTAAGAGCCTGGTTACCTGATACCTGGTTGATGGGGTTCTGGGAGTTCTTCTACTCCCCAAGCCCGGCCCGAGGCCAGGCTTGACTTGTGAGAGTTTGGTCCACTAGGCTGTTGCTTGGAGCGGCCCGCAGGCCCACATACCCACCACAGCCCGGCTGGTCCGGAACTCCTTGGAGGAATAAATCTAGTTTCCTCTTGAAGATGTCCACGGTTGTTCCGGCAATATTTCTTATGCTTGCTGGGAGGACGTTGAACAACCGTGGACCTCTGATGTTTATACAGTGTTCTCTGATTGTGCCTATGGCACCCCTGCTCTTCACTGGTTCTATTCTGAGCCCTCAGGCGGACCTCTATATTGGTGTGAATAGGTGACTTTCGTCCAAGACATCGGTTCCCACTTGCGAGGCTATTGTAGTGAATGCATTTCGACTGGATTAGTCAGTGGGAGTTCCAGTATTTCTTCCCCACTTGGTTCAGCTGATGCCTCTGATCCTTTCCATACTGGAGACATTTGCTGGCAGGGTCTTCTGGCTTCTTGGTAGCCAGCTCAGCTGTGGTTTCCAACCCCTTCTGGCCCGTTGTCCAAACCACCATACTTCTCAGCAATCAATCTAGAGTTGTTCTACAGTTTTACAGTTTAAGGCTCTCCTTCAATCATCACATTTTGACTTTATAAGTCGGGTTTACTGCCATTTGGATGGTCTGCAGGTGGCAGACCTCTTGGTTTCTCCCTATATCTTTCATCACAGCAGAAAAGTAAGAGGTCCCTTGGCATTCCCTCTCAACTATTCCTGTCACTTCGTTGCTTGTCTTCAGTTTCAGCTCTGGTGGTCTGTCCTTTTTGTCATGGTTGTTGCTGATCATCATCTTTTATGATAATATTGTCTCTCCATATCATTCAGCTCTGGTATAGCCACTTTTGTTGCCATTTGGTGTTGATGTTTTACAAGATCTTGTGCTTTTTTTTTTTTTTTTTTTTTTTTACCTCTAGCCTGCTCACTATCCTCTTGAGCCTCCTCAATCTATGGATCAGGTTTTGGATTTTCTTTCGGTTCTCAGTTGCCCCCCTTCAGTCTGGGATTCATTTTAAGGAGCCTGAATCACTGAAATTTGTAAACAATATTGAAAAACACTCAAGCTACAGTAAAACATGTTTAAAACTACTAAAGCAATGTAGCAATACTGCTACAAAACACTGGTGCAAAACATGTGTCATTTTGACGTGCATACGGTATATTATGCTATTTTTTTTTCCTATAACCGTATTGAGCTGACCACATGGGGCTACCTGGGGTAGTTCTTTGTGGTTATTTATCTACAGGGAGCCACCATTTGGCTCATTCAGAAAACCAGTGTTGAATGTAATGAAACAGTTCTTTCTTGGTGGGTCTCAGTGGCACCCAGGTCCCTCCCTTCCTACCAAGTGTGTCGGTCTGTTGTCTAAGACACTAGACTGAGGATTGTTGATAAGGGAAGCCAGCAGCTCCCAATGGTGCTGCTACCTGGTAGTGACCGGCTGCAGCTAGGGGTAGGTTTCCTCTAACTACTTGGTGGATCGTTTGCAGAGTTTTTTCTACTTCAATTCCCATTCTCTGTGAACCTTACAGTTGTCGGTTTTGCTTCACTTCCTCTCTGCATGTTTCTAAGGCGATTGTAAGAGTTCCCTGCTTCTTGCAGATTTTGGCCTCTAGTCTCTGGTAGGCAATTAACAACTCTTAGGGTTGAAGTGACTCATTTGTGTGGATTTATCTTGCAGTTAGCTATAGGAATCCACTGAGGTCCATCCATAAAGAGGCATTAAATTAAGAGTTTTTTCCCCTAGCTTTCTGGGCAGTTTCCTCTATTTTGGATTAATCTATGATCTCCATACTTCCCTCACCTCTGAGTGAACCAGATTTTGATCATGGTTTCTAATGGGCAATGTATGACTGAGATATGCCTGTACCTTAAGCACCAGAGAGCTAAGTGAAGTGAAAAATACTTCAAAACACATGCATACGATCACACTACTATGATGAACATGTGTAATATTTCAAATTATCAGTATTTGGGTTAAGCATTATTGAGACATTGGCCAAAAACAAACATTTCCTATCAATATTAAATGTAAATTTAGTCTAAAAATTGCCTACATTAATTACCAAGCTCTTACTAAGAATTTCCACATCACATGGTAGAACAGCAAATATAAATAACTAATTGTAAATAATTACTTTGATAAAAGTAAAGTTTCTACAATGTTCCAATGCACAGTGCAACCTCAATTCAGCAAACGTCACTTTGGTGAATCTCTGGTTTCAATACATATTTTTCAGGCCGGATTATTCATTCACTTCGTCGAACAAGTGATCGGCGAAGCGAGTGACGTGCAAATTTGCTTACAATGCAAGGCCAGAGTTCACAAACCTGTGGGGTAGTTGATGGGCTTGGTTCATTTACCCTAATTTTGGGTCATGACCTTGAATTTAAAAAATTTAATTTAAGGGGGGTTGGATTCTGAGACATGCTGGCAATCATGAAAAAATATCTTTTAGTCAGGTTCTCCTGATAGATGTCCATCATGTAATCAGTTGAAATAAAATTCTGCTCAGTGAAATTCACCCATAAGGCTTGAGAAATATTATGGAATGAATGATAACACTTTTAATTTGGCTCCAATCAAATTTTTAATGCTTTTCGTAGATGAACACAACATTACAATAAGTTGGAGCCTGCAAAAACTACTGAATATATTTAAAACAAAATTCTATGCTTCATTTTTATTTTGAGTTGGCACTGTTTTGGTTCACACAGGAAGGAGCCTTGCTTCCTTTGAAAGAGGACTCAAAACTGGCACATGGGAAATAAGCTTCCTGTGGTGAAATCTCTTACAGTCATTTGTAGATGAATAAATTAAGAGAAACAGGCATAACAATTTATTTTTTTGTTTTAAAAAAAAAATTGCAGCATACAAATGCGTTCTGAAAGAATCTCCAGTTGCAAAGAATCTCTAGATGCAAGAACCCAGCACTGCTCTCGTATAGTTCACAGAGTCGAGATTGCACTGTAGATTGGTACTGTATTAAAAGTTTCACAATTTATTCTACAAATCATTGAATGTAATTTTCAGAAATACATCATTGCAACAGTACCAAATAAAAATTAAACGATAGAAAACAATGAACGTACTATTTTGCGGAATCTGTAAGCTGGTACTCTCTGCGTCGGTCATAGCAATGTTGGATGCCTGTATCTTGCCATAATGATTTCATAGCAGTCACATATGGTTCCTCAAATGTAGTTACCGACTCATAGTCCACTGATCTTACCAAATCTGCATGTTCCTGAAATGCAATTTGGAATACTGAGCATACAGATAAAAAAAAAAAAAAGCAAGCAATTTAATGAATTATATAAATAACAATTTAAAGTAAGTACAGATGGGGCCTCAAATTTATTCCAAGTTCCAAAGAGCACATGTGAATCTTTATTTTGCACACATGCCAAGCACAGATTAATGCAAATTAGAACATATAATCATCACTAATCCATGGGTGTACCCCCTATTCTCTACAGTTTTTAGGAGTTCAACACACTACATTCTTGAACTTTATGAACTGTATACTGTATTTAGATTATGTTTTTCATTATTACAAATACCCGACATCTGAACTTCATTGTGTAATGAATCTGTGACTAGAATGTTGATGAAGCATTAAATATCAGTGCTTAAAATATATTTTATAGAGTACAGAATGAAAAAGTGAACTTTTTCTCCGAGGACTCTGAAGGCTAACCCTACTTTAACCAAAATATTGCCCTAAAAGAGCCGTTATCATCATGCGTCTATTCCAAACCGCAATGAGCCGAGAGTAGACCACAGGCTGGCTGAACTGAATCACACTACGGACAGCATGGGATAAACAGGTCTTAGAACAAGCAAAACAAGGACACCAGGTCAACAAACAATGAGACACATGGAACGTCACAATAGGTGTGCAAGTAACGGCAGACAGCAGCAACCAGGCACAACAAACTATGCACCCCTGCTAAACAAACCAGAGTCATGATGACCAAACCACATATCAGAAAATTAAGAAATAACAATAATTTGGTCCACCCTGGACTATCATAAAGTACATATAGTTGGGTATAGGAGCAGATGACCTCTGACTCCTGTTAGCAGGCAAAGAGCTTTCCCTTCCAATAGCTCAAAGAAAATCTTACCCTTCTAGTTTTCCCTCAAACATGACCTGCTGCCTGTCTGTTAACAACAAGTTGATACCTGGTTGATACCTGGTTGATGGGGTTCTGGGAGTTCTTCTACTCCCCAAGCCCGGCCCGAGGCCACACTTGATTTGTGAGAGTTTGGTCCACTAGGCTGTTGCTTGGAGCGGCCCGCAGGCCCACATACCCACCACAGCCCGGCTGTTCCGGCACTCCTTGGAGGAATAAATCTAGTTTCCTCTTGAAGATGTCCACGGTTGTTCCAGCAATATGTACACAATTACTGCTGGATGAACAGAGACAAACAGTGAAGGATTGGCACCCCAGTTAATCCTCCCTGGCAAGAACTTGAACTCAGACCAAATCACTGCAAAGCAAGCATATAACCACTGTGTCTTCACATTTAGGCTAGTCCTTCCCCGATGTTCCTTGCTTTCCAGAGAAAAGTCTGTCCAGAGGTTTCCTCTGGATGATTTTTCTTTGGCAGAATGTGGATGATGGGCAGGACAGTGGCTGTTTCTCCAGCCACGTCATTCCCCACAGCTTCTGTTATCACTCCTCTGCCCCCCCCCCTCACCATTTATATATTTATATATATATATATATATATATATATATATATATATATATATATATATATATATATATATATATATATATATATATATAATATATAGACACAGTATATATATCTATATATATATAATATATATATATATATATATATACAGTATATATATATATACAGTTATATATATACTATATATATATATACAGTATATATATATAGATATTCAGTATATAGATATATATATATAGGATATATATATATATACAGTATATAATATATAATAGTTATTTATATAGATATTATATATATATATATATAAGATATATATATATAAATGTGGTTAGGAGTAGATGACTTCTGACTCTTAATAGCAGGATTTGGAGCTTTTCTTCCACACAGCTCATTTGAATCTCTACTAGGTTACAAATACTTCTCTTGATAGTTGCATTTGGGGAACAACCAAGAAGCTCAGAAATCAGGTTTCGAGTACACATGAAGGCACTATTCTGAGCAGTACACTTTATTGCCATTCATCCAATTTTCCAGTCTTATATGAGCTTTAGTATTTTCCTTAGCTAAGATGGACAGGTAGAATATAGTAAGCGTGAGGCACTGCTACTTTGTCGAGATGTTGGTGCTCTTAATTGGTGGCATTAGGGGTAGTGGCTTAATAGGCCTTTCAGCAGTTAGCATGGGTGCTACTTGCCTAGTTAATGCTTGAAAAGGCTTTAATTTTTACAGACGTAAACTTTCTGGCTGCATTCTTGCTGAATTTAAGAATTTAATTTCCAGTCTCTCTCTTACTCCAATATGATCTAGCAGGACAATTTGAATGTATTTCCTTTGTACTATACTGTACTGGTATATAATAGTAACATGCCCAGAAACTCTGGCATAAAGTCGGAGTGAAACAACAAGATAGGGCACATGCCATTTGTGGCATGTTGCAGTACAACGATGCAATTATTAGTCTCCGATATAATTTACTCAGCCCTTGACAAAAATGAGTTTCCGATTGGACTCTTCATTGACCTGAGAAAGGCCTTTGATACTGCACCTTTGAGATACTTTGATACAACTACCTCTTATGTAAACTCCTTCATTATGGAATCCGAGGCCATGCACTGGACTATATCCAATTCTATCTTAGTGATAGGCACCAATATGCAGCCATCAATGATATAACCTCTCCCACTCTACCAATACCGTTGGAGTGCCACAGGGCAGCATCTTGGGACTCTCCTATTTCTTATATACATCAATGATCTGCCTAATGTCTCTAACATTCTGAAGCCTATATTGTTTGCTGATGATACTACCTCATCTACTCTAACCCCAACCCACATACACTAAATAATGTTATTAATAATGAATTAAAATAAGTCCACTTATGGATGTCAACTAACAAACTAACACTTAACATAGAAAAGACCTACTACATCTTATTTGGAAGCAAATTACAAATGCAATTCAGCTTCAGATAGACAATGTAAACATTAGTAATAAAAATGATGGAAAGTTTCTTGGCCTATTCCTAGACAATGACTTAACTTCAGCACCCACATACAACACATAACTAAGAAAGTCTCTAAAATAGTTGGTATACTCAAAAATCAGGTATTATGTACCTAACTCTGCTCTATCTCTCTATATTATGCACTAATCTATCCCTATCTAATTGTGTCTGTGCATGGAGTTCAACCACTGCAAACCACCTCAAGTAACAAATTCTGCTTTCAGACAACACTCAGCCCCCTTGTTTACCTCCCTAAACATGCTAACATAATCTCACTCCACAAATTCTCTTGTGTCAACTACATTTACAAAACCCTGTTCTTAAATGCAAATCTGCTCTGAAACTCTCCCTGGATAGATGTAATAGGACCCATTATCACCACACCAGAAATAAATATCTCTTTGGTATCCCAGAGTCAAACTTAATCTGTAAAACACTCTATGCAAATAAAGGGACCCAGTCTATGGAACTCACTCCCTAATGAATTGAAAAGCTGTCCAACTTTTGCGTCATTCAAAAAAAAACTAAAAAGTACCTAATTTCATCTTCATAGTTTTTAACTTGTTGCTTTAAAATTGCACTATATCTATTGCCTACCCAATCTCCCAATCTTTATGTACCCAATCCAAACATCTTTACCATTGTGATCATTGTTGTCTTCTTATATGTGCTATCAATCTGCTGTATGGTGCCTATTAATCTTGTTAAATTACCAATCAAGCTGTCAATGTAATCAATCAGAGGTTTAATATACCAATGTGCTTTAATATACTTACTAATCTCTCTCATCTCATTTTTTTTCTGGCAATGTATGTTATCATTTTATTAATTCTGCTAGAATTTACCTACTTAAAATATGTTAGATTAAGACCTGCCCAAAATGCTGCGCGTACTAGTGGCTTTACAAGATTGTAAATGCTATGCTATGTATTCTCACAAACCCAATGTACCTTCTTGTATATAAATAAATAAATAAACATGCGTATTGGGGTGATACAAAACCTCAGTCCACGAAGAAAAAACAGGAAACATTAAACAATGACCCAAAGAAAGATGGACATACCAAGAGAAAACGCCACATTATTACCAGGAGGCATGACAGGAAGCGAAAAATAGCCTGTTGAAAAGCAGAAGTGCAATAGGCAAGTTACAAGACAATTCTATCAACATCAAGGGCCCAAGACTCTTCAACACACTCCCTCTAAACGTATGCAACATAACTAGCCAACATCTGCCAATGTTCAAATGAGAACTTTATAAACACCTCCAAAGGATACCTGATCAATTCATATGTCAGACTGAGTAACTGCATCTAACAGCTTGGTTGACCAGTCAACCAGCCTCAAGTCCTGGTCAGAGACCTGGCTGCAGAAACTTCGATTCCTGGAACCAATTCAAGGTAAACACAAAGTAAGAGATGTGCCCACTAAGCTAGAACAGGCAAATCAGCAAGAGAATTGGTTGGCTTGGGCCACACCTGGTGGTAGTCAGGCACAATAGGATTAATACTTTTATATTGCCGTTTGCAGTTACCTTTGGTTCCTAATTTAATTCGAGCAGTGGCTTGTTTTGTAATGCGTATGCTGTCTGGTGGAGGTTTTCTGTTTTAGGTCATGGGGCCTGATTTGATTTGTAGTCCTGAGGTTCCAGGTTCGATTCCCGGTGGAGGCAGAAACAAATGGGCAGAGTTGCTTTCACTCTGATGCCCCTGTTACTTAGCAGTAAATAGGTAACCGAGAGTTAGCTGCTATGGGCTGCTTCCTAGGGGTGTGTAAAAAAAAAAGCAGGCCTAGTTGAGGACTGGGCCGCAGAGACACTAAGCCCCGAAATCATGGAGTTAGCCTACAGATAGGTACATAATCCGATTCTCAGTCTCTGGCTTGCTGGTGGGGTGGGCCTCAAAGGGCCTGGTGCTTTTTTAAGGCATGACTTAACAAGTGCTTAGCACATCTGGACCTACCGAGTCCCACAAATTATCCCTGCTATGAATACCGTACCTAAATATTTTAGAACCCGAGTAAATTCCTCAAAGACATCTCAGATCCAGAAAGTCAAACTTACAATGTTGGCTGAATCTCCATACGATATCTGTAGGAGATCCATAGCCCTGATCATAGACTGCATGGCCATGAAAATATTCTGAAAGACCAGCTTGATGAACCCTCTCTTATCTTCATCGCTGTAACCAGCACCATGGATAATTCGCATTTGTTTGATAAATGTTGATTTGCCAGATTCTCCAGTGCCTGTAAAAGAAAAGCCCATTTATAATTTGTATTAACCAACAACAAAAATGCATGGTAAAACTAATCAAGCATCAGGACAAAAAATTAGTAAATATCAGTACAATTCTACCAAAATTCTTGTAGTATGATATTACAGTAGGGAACTTGTTACATTTGAGCAATTATGGTACAGTATTCCTGTTACCTACAACAATAAACTTTTCAAGACATTAATGAAATTACATTATAAAGCAAATGCCAATAAAAACAGCATGTTGTAATTTGTTTTACATATGCAACCAAAAACCATATTGCTCTCACGCTATAGAGTAATGCAGGCAATCTTATGTATACATGTACCAAACAAAGAAACTGGGATCAGGCACTATTATATCAATCACAGCATTTGTCTAAAAGAAAATTAAAAAATATTGCCACAAAAGGGACAAACAAATTCAAACAACACTGTACATAATACACAAACACTGTAATATATTGTAAACAACATACAGAGCACTTTAGTTAAGCATGGAGACGTTTATAAATACAAACCTCTCACCATAAAAATAAAGCACGCAATAACCCCCACCTCCTCCACCTCCCCAGGAGGCGGAAACAATGGGGCAGTTTCTTTCACCCTGATGCCTCTGTTACCTAGCAGTAAATAGGTACCTAGGAGTTAGACAGCTGCTACAGACTGCTTCCAGGGGGTGTGTAACAAAAAGGAGGCTTAGTCGAGGACTGAAATCATCTCAAGATAACCTCCCAAACATATAAATATATCTGTACAGAGCTTTTCACCCCATACCTAGCTCCAGATTCTTTATGGTCATGACCAAAAGAATCAGGAGCAAAACAATGGGTTACTTGCCAAGGAAAAGGTACATGTTATCAGAGGCATATTTTATTGCAGGAAGCTTGTTGGGATCAGAGATCAACCCACTATATTACATGACTGAGGTAATATGCCCATAAACAAAAGAATGTCACAAAATACATTATATTTCCTCCAAGAATACCGAGTCTGTATAGTGGTACCTTGGTTTATGACTGCCCTAGATTACGATTTTTTGGGTATACGATGTCAAATTCCTCGTAAAATTTTACTTGGTGTACGACGTTTGCCCAACGACATTTGTTGTTACTTGTATGGGTCGAGCAAGCGCGTTGTTCTGCTGGGCATTGTTCTGCCATGGCGTGGTTATATATCATGCCATGGGGTCCCAAGAAAGTCAGTGGTAAAGTTAAACTAAGAAAATAGTTGTGAGTAGAAGCAGTAGAGGATGTCCTTCCTCAGTAAGAAAATGTATACAGTATGGGAAGAACTGCAAAGTTTTGTTGAAAAAACTCACTCAAAAAACCTGTAGCAGGCCCTGCATTAACCTTTTTAACGACAGCGTGATATCATGCTACAAGCAAGTGTTAAAACGAGCGTAGGGAAAACAAGTACTTTCAAGTAGGGAAAACAAGTGTCTAGACAGATTCTTAGTAAGACAACAAGCAGTGAGCCACAACCAGGTCCTAGTGGTATGCCTGCAAAATGTAGGAGAGTACACTAGAAATGGCATCAGTGCCTGATAATGGAAAGGGACTACCCTTCTAAACACTAACACCTCTACTCCTCCCCCCTCCCTTCCTCACCGTCTTCCATACGCCAACAAGAGTCCTCAATAAAGGCAAGATACACTGTAGTACATCATATGAACAGTATTCTGTATAAAATGTATTTTTAATTTAGTTTTTTGGGTGTATGGAATGGATTAACTTAATTTACATTATTTATGGTAAAATTTGTTTCGAGTTACAAAGTTTTCAGTTTACGACCTGTCTCTTGGAACGGATTAAATTTGTAAACGAATGTACCACTGTAATTATATGACTATCAAAACTCAAATCATATAAAATGTCTGATAGTTGATGTTTTATAGATATCACTATAAAAACAGTACCTCCCACTGCACAAGTGGTAGGCACAACCCCTCAGGGCTGTGAGGTCCCACCCTTCACACGCAGTGAGGTCCCACCCTTCACACGCAGTGAGGTCCCACCCTTCACACGTACCTGATGCCTTTCTGACAGCTTCTGTGAAGACCGTAATTAAATTTCACTGATGAGTGGAAAGCTGTCCATTTTTACTTGCCCAACACAGGGATCATCTTTGATATATTTCACTAGCAAGTATGATGGTTACCTTCAGTGTCTACCTTATTCTGTTTCATTTCAGGGTCCCCTTCCCTGGTGCTTCTAGTAATGACCAGAAACAACCCGAGATTATAACGCCTCTGAGATTTTGGGGTTTCTCATTTAAGACACCTCTCAGGTCTTACCTTGTCCCACGAAGCGATTTGAGATTTTGTAGATGCAGCGAGACCTGTTTAGGGGGGAATAGTACTGGAATTACACTTGTGATTATGTGTACTGTTCTTGTTCCGATACAGCTCGAGAAGATCTGAGGAACGTTGCACCATCAGTTGGCTGTGAATTTGGGAGATGTTAAAGTGATCATTTCCAATGTTCTAATGGCTCCTCATGCTTTTTTCTTGCCTGTATGCAACTGTTTCAGTGATTGCAGGCCATATATGCATTCTTTCATGCCTGGTTGATTCAAAGATCTGTTTGGTGCTGTTCTTTGTTATGATTATGATTAGGCAAGTTCTCCCTGCAGTCCCACAGTGGCCAAACACACACAGATAAAGGTTTTCTATGGTGACTGTAGTCAAACTTTGCAGATCATTTGGCGGTCCTAAAGCCATCAAATCTATATACAAGGCTAGAACGTGCTTGGGTTGCCAGAACGATTACAAACTAGGCACTCAAAGCAAGTGGATTTGACACTTAGTATAGTGTGTGCTGAGATTGCTTAGAAATAAGAATGGTTATGTTTTCTGGATTATATATACCATCTTCTGTTAACCACTGAACTGCGCAACGCACCTGCAGGCGCTCGACGGGGGAGAGTGCGCAACGCGCCACCGGGATATTATATTTTTAGCATACGATTCAAAACTCCCGCGACTACATTGGGTTTTCATCAGCTTCCTCAGGGCTCTTGTAAACAGACGCCATTTTAAAAACAAATCGTGGGCAACATTCCCGGGTGTGAGAGCCTCAGTACTGAGTGAACAACCAAGCTTGGCGCACGCAGCATGAGCTCACAGCACTGCTGTTCAGCTTGTGACCACAGCATTGCCTAATAATGTCAAAATATATATATAACTGGTATTATTTAGCCATGATAGTATTACAGAAGAGCCCGAGTGTGATAATGGCTGTGTACAATGTTCAAATATCAGTGAATCAATGCTGCTCACGATGTTCACAGCACTTATGTTACTTTACAAAATATACTTGTAGTCAATTACTCATTTACAGGATTTAGTGACCAGGATTGTGATAATAGCAGGATTGTGTTGATAATTAGCGCTGTGCATAGTATTGTGGGAGGAAGTTTGGTTAGGAAGGGAGGGAGGGAGGGAATCCAGATAGCATCACTGTGTGTGGCAGCCACTCTTTGTTTTGCTCACCATACTAGCTTAGTGGTTCGCTATGGTGAACTCACATGTACATGGGGTATATACAATGTGTGTATATAGTGTAATAACAGCAACAAGAGTATGTTGCCGTTATGCTACGCCACCTCCTCCACCATTTTGGTGAGGGATGTGGCGTCGTACTCTTAGCGTCGTCTGCTGGCTGCTGTGTGATTTCTCATGCAGTGTATGGTGGCCACTATGCTGCTTGGACCCAATACCGGCTTACTTGCATAGTTATGGTGAATAAAATATATAGATACGTATACATAACATGTGTAAATAGTGCAATAAGAACAATAACAGTATGGTGGGAAGAGCAATGTTGGCGAGTAAGGTGTAAGGAGTAATCCTTACACCTTACTTACACCACCGTGTTGGAGGAGTGAGGGAGAGCTGGCTGGGTGAGACAGCTCACACTCGAGGAGTTCTGAGTGTGTTGATGGTGAATGTATAGTGTGTGATAGTGTATAGTGTGTAAATATGTTGTAAAAATACATAAATGAACATGAAACATTGAATATATGAGCAATATATGTGGACACATTTGACACACACAACACAGTGTCTTGGGACAGTTCGGATGTTCTTCTGCCATAACATTGTGCACGTGTTCACTATACTGTACATAGGACTGGCAAGAAAAAACAAAAATTTATTTGGAAATGTATGCAAAAAATGAACATGAAACTATTTGTGGCAACTCGCGCATGTTGAGGCTGGCGGGCGACTGGCTTCGGGAGTCTATGTCACGGGCGATCACCAAATCGTGACGTCACACGCCATTTTCCGGACCTCACTGCGGCCAAAGTAATTACAATTTTTTTTTTCACATCTGTGATCAGGGAAGGGTATTTAACATTTTCAAAAACAAAAAGAATTTTTTCCCGCGAATTTATTTCCTGTGCACAGGGAGGGTACTGTATTTGGAAGGCGAGCAGCACAATGGTTAACCACTTAAATGCGCCAACCAAGAAAACTTTTTTATTTTTCCGTACCCATTCTAAATGCGTGCGAGGTTGATTGTGTATGAAATGGACTCTTAGGACTTCCAGCGAGATGCAGCCATCTTGGAAAAAATTCCCAGAATGCCCTAGGGCTGCTGGCTGGGTTAGTTCTGAGTGAGCAACCATGAGTGGCGCACACGCCTCTGGCTCCCAAACACCTGTCCAACGCGGTGTTGAAAGATAACGCTCTATCGGTGAAATTCAAACCTTATTGTTTGGAGAACATAAGGGTCATAATATTGGTGAAGCTAGGCACAATAAGGACCTAACACAAAGGTCGGATGCAAGTGATAGAGCACCTATGAGGACGATACAGCAAGCGTATTTAGTTGTAGCTCTGAGCGTCACCCTTGCAATCCTATGCTATCTCCAATTTATTTAGATGATACATAGATGAATCGTTTTCTGCGTTCAGTGATGGTGCATCTGATACAAGTAGCATAGCTAAACAGTGTTAGCAGCTTCCATGGTGGTGATTTCCATAGATATTTTCAAGAATACAGTACCTGAATCTCTTCCTGACTGACGGACACTCTTTGAGGCAAGCTGAATCTTTTCCTGTGTGGGACCATACAAAGTGATCTTTTCAAGACTACATTACAAATCGATCTTTTCCTATAATTTTTTCAATACTACCTTATGCTTTACATGCTTGGCTGCATACAGTGGCACCTCGACTTATGATAATTTCGAGTTACGATGTAAATTTGATCTAAAAATGCGACTCGACAAACAATGGTGTGGTCGACTAACGATATTTGTTGGTACACGTTCGGGTCGACCGAACGCGTGATTCCTGGTCACGCAGGCCGACCTGTCTCACTTTACTACAGCTGCCCGCTTAGTGACGATCACGCCTGTAAGAAATTCAGTTTTTGTGGTGATTTTTTGCTTTTTGAACATAAAAGTAATTATTATACATCACGCCATGGGTCCCAAGAAAGTCAGTGGTAAGGTTCAACATATGAAAACCCATGTAAGGATGACCAGAAAGCAAAAACAAGAGATCATTCATAAATATGAAGATGGTGTGCGGGTTGTTGAACTAGCTAGGCAGTACAACAAATCTCAGTCAACGATATCCACCATACTGGCTAAGAAAAAGGACATTACGAGTGCTAAAGTGGCAAAAGGCGTATCAATAATCACGAAACATAGAACACAAACACTTGAGGATGTTGAACAGTTGTTATTAATTTGGATACACAGCAAGGAGTTGGCAGGTGATAGCATTTCAGAGGCCATCATTTGTGAAAAGGCAAGAAAATTGCAGGAAGACCTTTTAAACAAAACCCCTGGAACGAGTGATGCAGAAGCGAAAGAGTTTAAGGCGAGCAGGGGATGGTTTGAGAAATTTAGAAAAAGAAGTGGCATTCATAGTGTTGTGAGGCATGGGGAGGCTGCCAGCTCAGGCAAACCAGCGGCTGAAAGATTCATTGGCGAATTTAAAAATTTTGTGCAGAGTGAGGCATACCTACCATTGTGATGAGACAGGGCTATTCTGGAAAAGATTGCCTAAGAAAACATACATTACCAAGGAGGAGAAGTCATTGCCCGGACACAAGCCTATGAAAGACCGGTTTAGTCTTGTGTTGTGTGGTAATGTGAGTGGCAATTTGAAAATTAAACCCTTGCTTGTGTATCATTCCAAAAATCCAAAGGTTTTTAAAAAATATAATGTGCAGAAACAGAAAATGGGTGATGTGGAAGGCTATTGCTAAGGCATGGGTGACTAGGCAATTTTTTACGGAGTGGGTGAATGAGGTGGTGTGCCCTGCCATCAAAAAATATTTGCAGGAGAACAGTTTGCCACTCAAGGCCCTGCGTCTCCTTGACAATGCTCCTGCCCATCCTCCAGGCTTGGAGGATTCATTGATGGAGGAATTTAGTTTTGTTACAATAAAGTTCCTTCCTCCCAACACCACTCTTCTATTTCAGCCTAGGGACCAGAAAATCATTGCCAATTTTAAGGAACTTTATGAAAGGGCACTTTTCCGGAGATGTGTCGAAGTGACGGATGCCACAATTCACCCTCAAAGAGTTCTGGAAAAAACATTTTAACATTTGAAGTGCCTTAAAACTTGTTGAAGAAGCCTGCCAAGAAGTGACTGTAAGAACCATGATCTCTGGCTGGAGAAAATTTGTGGCCTGAATGTGTTGCAGAACGAGACTGAGGGGTTAGAGCCTGAACCTGAAGTGCCTCTTGTTGAGGAAATTGTTTCTCTGGGTCAGCAATTGGGTTTGGAGTTGGATGGTGCTGATGTGGAGGAGTTGGTGGAAGAACACAAGGAAGAACTGACCACCGAAGAACTCCTAGCCCTTCAAAAGGAGCAGCAAGAAGAGGCAGCTGAGGAAATTTCTTCAGAGGAGGATGTGCCAGTACAGAATGTCCCTTCCTCAACAATTAAGAAAATGTGTGCAGCATGGGAAGGACGGCAAACCTTTGCTGAAACGACTCGCCCAAATCAAGCTGCAGTAGGCCGTTGCCTTAACCTATTCAATGACACTGTGATGCTTCACTACAGACAAATGTTAAAACGAAGGGAAAAACAAGTGTGTCTTGACAAATTTTTAGCGAGACAAACAAGCAGTGAACCACAACCAGATCCTAGTGGTATGCAGGCAAAACGTAGGAGAGAGAGAGTACCCCAGAGAAAACATCACTGCCTGATGTGATTGTAAACAGTAACACCTCTCCTCCTCCTCCGCCCTCATCACCATCTTCCATACACCATTAGGAGTCCTCCATAAAGGTATGATAAACATATGTACTGTATTGTAGTTAGAAAAAAACATTGTATTCAGTATAAAATGTATTTGTAAGTTAATATTTTGGAGGGTGGGGGAACGGATTAATTCAATCCCATTTATTTCTTATGGGAAAAATTGCTTCGACTTAATGTATTTCGACTTACGATCCGTCTCTGGGAACGGATTACCATCGTAAGTCGAGGCCCCACTGTACAACCTACAAGTGCTAAAGCTAAGGGTGTACGTGAGTGCATTATTTGCAAGCGCACAGAATGAAGAGACAGGAAGCGAAAATTTATCTGTACCTGGTGCAAAGAGAGCGAAGTCGCACTGTGCACCGTGGACTACTTCGTTGATTATTACTCACTTCCGAAGTACTGTGTAATACAGTGTGTTACTGTGTAAATAGTGTGAAACTGTACATATTGTAACTTTAGTGAAATTTTAACAAGTAATATTGAGACAAACATTTATTGTGGACACATTACTGACATGTATCACAGTTCCATGGAACATTTTGAACGTTCTACTGTACACTATCACGTGAATCCCCTGCATAGCAGTGGAACTGCCTTTTCCCTTCACCTTCAATGCCTCTGCACTGGAAGTATACATCTACACCAGCCCAGATGAGTCATCAGTCCTGCCACCTCTCCATGCCCCCCAGGGCCCGTCACGGCCTGGTACGACTCAGAGGCAAGCCGGGCGCCTCTGTTAACCGGTAATTTACCTCCACAAACAAGCAGTTAGCCGCCTTCAACTGGCAGTGGTGCAGCTTAACACAAAGGCACCGCCAGCCACAAACGAGCAGTTTGCTAGTTGACCAGATGTCCACGTTGCGTTGACACTGGATTAGTCACCATGGCTGGACTACACGGCTGTATATAAAGGGCGCCGCCTCCCTGGAGAGATCCACTACAGGCTCACCATAGCCCGTGCTACTTGGAACTTTTTGTTCCAAGGAGCGAATCTTAAACAACAACAACAACCCTGGAGAGTCAGTCTTTTCCTTAGTGCCCTAGGATCACCTTCATGTCTCTCACCCGTCGTCCGCCTTCAGCCAACACTGTGTGACTGATGCCATGGTGGTATGGTAGCTGTCTTCAGTACACCAGTATATGTATTTATGATTTGTATTCATTGCTTATAGTTTAGTTTTGTATTAATATCATATTAACTTGTTCACCTTTGCATTACATGACAGCCAAGTATTTTCAGGGGCATTTATGTTCATTAATATTTCAGTAAATTGTTTAATTATTTATCTGATGATTTTCATTTGTTTCCACCTGCGACTTACATACTGCAAGGCCAATAGCAGCATTTTTTTTATTTGTGTGAGGGAGAGCCATACCATCTTGGTTTAGTATAGCTGCGATACCACAACCAGTCACAATACATATTATAAAGGAGACAAATACTGTATGCATCATATACGATAAAAAAAATGCATTGGAAATACATAGAACAAATAATTGAAAATATATTTGTGGCAACACTCGGTGCTTGAATGGCTCGTGCGACCGTGTCTGGGCGATTCATGCACAGGCGACCAGGCCCTGATGACGTCACAGCGCACCTTGTTCACGTCCCCACAGCCAAAGTAAGTGGAATTTGGTATTTATTTTTACATAGACATGTTCAGGGTAGGGAATTTATCATTTTACGAAGAAAAAAGAATTTTTGGGAACACTTTATTTCATGCGCACAGGGAGAATTTCACAATAAACTCGGCGCAGCACGGTGGTTAAAAGCTGTCTCTTGGTATTTTGCCAAATCTAAAGTATTTTCACAAAGCTGTTGAATTCCTGTTCTGTTGTTAGTTTTAGGTTAGTCATAATTTCTTGTATAATCTGTTACTTGTCTGTCGTTTCGTTGTGTTGCTTTCCATTACAGCCAGACTTTCACATTCCCTTAGTTCATTATGTTCCTGAAAAATTAATTATTTTGTTTTTACAGATTGTGAAGCAATTGTGATCTAGGTTCTTAAAACATACGGCTGAGGAACTTAAAAACGGGAGAAGGGAACACCTTCCAGACCTGTACTGCAGGGTGGTCATTTATTTCTTATCTCTGTTGGTTGGATTGTGTGCTGAAACTCCATTTAAGCTCAGAGCCATTTTCTGGGTTCAGGGGAATTTCCCCCCCCCCGCCCCCAAGGTGTGCAATGAGGGTCATCGTTGGACCGCCATTTCAGCTGTGCTAATGTATCCGGCCGGCTATTATTTGTATGGTGTCAGCTCATTTACAAACTTGTGCTTTGCACTTCAGGCTTTTGCAGCCCTCAACTTCTGCTGTGTCTCTTCGGAGAGGGCCCTGGAATTATAGTGGTGTCTGAAATGGTGTATCAATTACCCGAATTTTATCTACAGAAGGTACGAATGTTTTTCTAAATGCTTCACAAGGTGTTTCAGCTGAAGACCCAGACTGGTCCAACATTGGGTTAAGATCAGGTGTGTGTAGCTCTCCAACTTCCAAGGAGAGGTACTGATGAAGGTACTGTGTTCCAGTTATTCCAATTATTTATTATTATCCAGCTATGTACAGGTCATCACAGCTTGCTATGCAGCTGGATAGATGACTGCCCAAAGCTGGTAGTCATCGCATTTTCTTATCCCAGCAGCCCTTTTGTGGCAAGTCCCAATAATGTGAAGGGTGGACGTTTAGACGTCTTTTTGGCAAGCATGACCTGGGATGCCCGAGTCCTTCAAGTGGGGTCCCATAGTCTCTCTTGGGCTTAGTCTCTATTACACCCTTGGGTGTCTTGGGGGTCCTATCGAGCAATCTTCTACTGCTCTCCATATATGTCATTTGTTGGTTTATGGTAATGCCATTGATGCTTGTCTCACTTGTTTCCAGTGCCAGAGAAAGATTCCCCCACACCTTAATTTCATTCTCTACCTTTCCTGACTCAAAATCCATATTACTTGTCCAACAATCCATATGACCACCATATTCTAGGTTTGCCAAGTGTTATCAAGCCAGTTTTTTATCGAGCCAAGGATGATATGTTATTTCTTTGCAGGTACAGCATTCTACTAATTTTGTTTAATTACTTTTGTAGTATTTTGTCAACAGTGCAGGTCTGCAATTTAGAAAGTTTTGCTATCATTTTTGAAAATTGGAACTATGTTTTCTATATATGCTAAGATTCCTGTACATAAATATGCTTGAAAAATACCCAAATACCCAAACACCTTTACGGTGTTACATTGCAACTACAATCTCGCTTTGCTGGATATTGACTTCATAAATTAAGGCCCAAATACTGGTCCCAAAACTGGCTGCTAAATCCACCCAGACGCTGAATCAAAGGACCTTAAATTGGGTGGATATATATGAATCTCTTGACTCTTCAACACCTAATGACAATCTCCAATGATTTCTCCAAGCCCAAGGCTTCCCTAAATTCACTCAATTCAAGACAATTACAGTGCAACCTAGACCCAAACCATATAATTGTCACAAATTTCTTCAAGCTATTAAATCATAAATCTTTTTTAGCAGACAGGGTAGGTTGTGTGGAGCAGATGAGATGATGACGAGAGTGATGGAGACATTAAGTAAAAAAAAACTCCAAACACCAAAATTTAATTGGCCCAAGAAAGTGAAATCTACACTGTCATACTACTAGTTAGAAAGAGCCACATATCTATGGTTTATCCAATAATGTCACCAGACTTCCTAGATATTACTACTGCTTGGCTTAGGCTCGGCTATAAATACCCCCTGGGAGTTTGCACCACCTGCTTATGTAGATCTGACCAAATGTAAACCTCAGGAAAACTATTTGCAGATCTTACAGCACTATGTAATCAAATAGAAAAATGAAAAGAATTTAAGAAAACTACATCACTAATACAACTAGGCAAGTACTAATGTTCAAGAAATGTGCATTTAATCTGGGATGACATATTACTCAAATATCTAGCCAAATACAGTATCTAGTTTACTTTTTTTTTAAATAGTACAGACAAACTGTAAGCTCACACTGCCTGCAAGTTTCTTGGTTATCTCCCAAATAACATTTACTATTCCGTACTGTTATTAAACTACTTACCATGCAACTATCATAAATTTGAGATAAATAACAACTACTGTAATTAATGTCCAGTTCCTGAACCCATTATACGACTAACCTTTCAGTAACATATGAAGGTATATGTATCCATAATAAATTAAACTAAACTGATTGCTACAAAGGCACTGTGATGATGTATATCTAATGACTGAAGAGCTCCATAGTGATGAATATTGTGCAATAAACATCACCTGTGCTATTTGGATGAAGGACAATAGGGAACTGCACATAAATACAAGTCTTCTTTTCCACAATAGCCTACCTATTTTTAAAGGTTAATTTTAAAATTAATTGTAAAATTTTGCCTTTCCAATGATACACCAAATTTATTACCGAGAACACTACATTCACTGCAAGATCTGTCCATAACGGTGTCAAGAATTAAATATCTTCCAGCTTGCTTCTGACCAAAAATGATAACCTGCCCAATCTAACCTTACCTAACTTAAGAACCTAACTTAATACAAAGTCTAGATAATGTGACAATTGTAGGAGCAGGCTGTAAATGGGGAGACTTGGCAAAATCCCAGCAGCAATGTCTCTGTAGTGATAAAAATTAATTACATTTCTACCCACTTTTGGGTGCAAGGTTTTAGAAAGGGGATCGTACCCAGTTGAACCATCAATATGCACAGAGCAACAGGGCATTGTAATCATATTGATGAACTGTCGATATGCACAGAATAACGACACTGTAGTCTCATATTGATGAACAGTTAATATGCACAGAGCAACAGGGCATTGTAGTCATATTGATGAACTGTCAATATGCACAGAGCAACAGGGCATTGTAATCATATTAATAGTAAATGTAAATACCTGTAAAGTATATATATATATATATATATATATATATATATATATATATATATACAGTTAAAACGATAAAGACCTGCCCGAAACGCTGTGTGTGTGTGTTAAGTGGCTTTTGCACGAATGTACAGTATTGATGAACTGTCAATATGCACAGAATAACAGGGCATTGTAGTCGTATTGATGAACCATCAATATGAACAGAGCAACAGGGCATTGTAATCATATTGATGAACTGTCAATATGCACAGAATAACAGGGCATTGTAGTCGTATTGATGAACCATCAATATGAACAGAGCAACAGGGCATTGTAATCATATTGATGAACTGTCAATATGCACAGAATAACAGGGCATTGTAGTCGTATTGATGAACCATCAATATGAACAGAGCAACAGGGCATTGTAATCATATTGATGAACTGTCAATATGCACAGAATAACAGGGCATTGTAGTCGTATTGATGAACCATCAATATGCACAGAGCAACAAGGCATTGTAGTCATATTGATGAATTGTCAATATGCAGAGTAACAGGGGCGTTGTAGTCCTGTTGATGAACTGTCAATTTACACAGCCTAACATGACGTTTTTGTCCCGTTGATGAACTGTCAATTACACACAGGGGTAACAGGGCGTTTTAGTCCCGTTGATGAACTGTCAATATGCACAGGGCCAACAGGAACGGCAATCAGCTGAGCCACAGACAACACGGGTACACACTCGAAAACAACCCCCAATTATTACACCATCACAGCTGGTTTACACGGGTTTACGCACCTCCCGCTGCTCTACACACACCAAAGATGAGCCCAGGTCAACTATTTCACGCCAAAATGGACACCTAAGCACAGTGTAAACAAAAATTGTTGACGGATGAGGGTCAACTAGCAGACGACCCAAATAGTAACACTTGGGGTGTTTGTCCATTTACCCAGCTCTACGGCCCTAAGAACACCAAATGACCCTGGCTGGCTTACCCAATAACAGTAGTTTAAGGTCTCTTCGAGCATCTCTCTTATCCTTCCGTAATTGTCGCTCTATCTCTTGGTTTATCCTCTTCTGTTCCTTGGCTTCTTCNATGAACGTACTATTTTGCGGAATCTGTAAGTGGTACTCTCTGCGTCGGTCATAGCAATGTTGGATGCCTGTATCTTGCCATAATGATTTCATAGCAGTCACATATGGTTCCTCAAATGTAGTTACCGACTCATAGTCCACTGATCTTACCAAATCTGCATGTTCCTGAAATGCAATTTGGAATACTGAGCATACAGAAAAAAAAAAAGCAAGCAATTTAATGAATTAAATAAATAACAATTTAAAGTAGTACAGATGGGGCCTCAAATTTATTCCAAGTTCCAAAGAGCACATGTGAATCTTTATTTTGCACACAAGCCAAGCACAGATTAATGCAAATTAGAACATATAATCATCACTAATCCATGGGTGTACCCCCTATTCTCTACAGTTTTTAGGAGTTCAACACACTACATTCTTGAACTTTATGAACTGTATACTGTATTTAGATTATGTTTTTCATTATTACAAATACCCTACATCTGAACTTCATTGTGTAATGAATCTGTGACTAGAATGTTGATGAAGCATTAAATATCAGTGCTTAAAATATATTTTATAGAGTACAGAATGAAAAAGTGAACTTTTTCTCCGAGGACTCTGAAGGCTAACCCTACTTTAACCAAAATATTGCCCTAAAAGAGCCGTTATCATCATGCGTCTATTCCAAACCGCAATGACCCGAGAGTAGACCACAGGCTGGCTGAACTGAATCACACTACGGACAGCATGGGATAAACAGGTCTTAGAACAAGCAAAACAAGGACACCAGGTCAACAAACAATGAGACACATGGAACGTCACAATAGGTGTGCAAGTAACGGCAGACAGCAGCAACCAGGCACAACAAACTATGCACCCCTGCTAAACAAACAGAGTCATGATGACCAAACCACATATCAGAAAATTAAGAAATAACAATAATTTGGTCCACCCTGGACTATCATAAAGTACATATAGTTGGGTATAGGAGCAGATGACCTCTGACTCCTGTTAGCAGGCAAAGAGCTTTCCCTTCCAATAGCTCAAAGAAAATCTTACCCTTCTAGTTTTCCCTCAAACATGACCTGCTGTTAACAACAAGTTGATACCTGGTTGATACCTGGTTGATGGGGTTCTGGGAGTTCTTCTACTCCCCAAGCCCGGCCCGAGGCCACACTTGATTTGTGAGAGTTTGGTCCACTAGGCTGTTGCTTGGAGCGGCCCGCAGGCCCACATACCCACCACAGCCCGGCTGTTCCGGCACTCCTTGGAGGAATAAATCTAGTTTCCTCTTGAAGATGTCCACGGTTGTTCCAGCAATATGTACACAATTACTGCTGGATGAACAGAGACAAACAGTGAAGGATTGGCACCCCAGTTAATCCTCCCTGGCAAGAACTTGAACTCAGACCAAATCACTTGCAAAGCAAGCATATAACCACTGTGTCTTCACATTTAGGCTAGTCCTTCCCCGATGTTCCTTGCTTTCCAGAGAAAAGTCTGTCCAGAGGTTTCCTCTGGATGATTTTTCTTTTGGCAGAATGTGGATGATGGGCAGGACAGTGGCTGTTTCTCCAGCCACGTCATTCCCCCACAGCTTCTGTTATCACTCCTCTGCCCCCCCCCCTCACCATTTATATATATATATATATATATATATATATATATATATATATATATATATATATATATATATATATATATATATATATATATAAAATGTGGTTAGGAGTAGATGACTTCTGACTCTTAATAGCAGGATTTGGAGCTTTTCTTCCCCACAGCTCATTTGAATCTCTACTAGGTTACAAATACTTCTCTTGATAGTTGCATTTGGGGAACAACCAAGAAGCTCAGAAATCAGGTTTCGAGTACACATGAAGGCACTATTCTGAGCAATACACTTTATTGCCATTTCATCCAATATTTCCAGTCTTATATGAGCTTTAGTATTTTCCTTAGCTAAGATGAACAGGTAGAATATAGTAAGCGTGAGGCACTGCTACTTTGTCGAGATGTTGGTGCTCTTAATTGGTGGCATTAGGGGTAGTGGCTTAATAGGCCTTTCAGCAGTTAGCATGGGTGCTACTTGCCTAGTTAATGCTTGAAAAGGCTTTAATTTTTACAGACGTAAACTTTCTGGCTGCATTCTTGCTGAATTTAAGAATTTAATTTCCAGTCTCTCTCTCTTACTCCAATATGATCTAGCAGGGACAATTTGAATGTATTTCCTTTGTACTATACTGTACTGGTATATAATAGTAACATGCCCAGAAACTCTGGCATAAAGTCGGAGTGAAACAACAAGATAGGGCACATGCCATTTGTGGCATGTTGCAGTACCAACGATGCAATTATTAGTCTCGATATAATTTACTCAGCCCTTGACAAAAATGAGTTTCCGATTGGACTCTTCATTGACCTGAGAAAGGCCTTTGATACTGCACCTTTGAGATACCTTTGATACAACTACCTCTTACGTAAACTCCTTCATTATGGAATCCGAGGCCATGCACTGGACTATATCCAATTCTATCTTAGTGATAGACACCAATATGCAGCCATCAATGATATAACCTCTCCCACTCTACCAATAACCGTTGGAGTGCCACAGGGCAGCATCTTGGGACCTCTCCTATTTCTTATATACATCAATGATCTGCCTAATGTCTCTAACATTCTGAAGCCTATATTGTTTGCTGATGATACTACCCTCATCTACTCTAACCCCAACCCACATACACTAAATAATGTTGTTAATAATGAACTAAAAAAAGTCCACTTATGGATGTCAACTAACAAACTAACACTTAACATAGAAAAGACCTACTACATCTTATTGGAAGCAAATCTACAAATGCAATTCAGCTTCAGATAGACAATGTAAAACATTAGTAATAAAAATGATGGAAAGTTTCTTGGCCTATTCCTAGACAATGACTAACTTCAGCACCCACATACAACACATAACTAAGAAAGTCTCTAAAATAGTTGGTATACTCTCAAAAATCAGGTATTATGTACCTAACTCTGCTCTCATCTCTCTATATTATGCACTAATCTATCCCTATCTTAATTATGGTGTCTGTGCATGGAGTTCAACCACTGCAAACCACCTCAAGTAACAAATTCTGCTTTCAGACAACACTCAGCCCCCTGTTTAACTCCCTAAACATGCTAACATAATCTCACTCCACAAATTCTCTTGTGTCAACTACATTTACAAAACCCTGTTCTTAAATGCAAATCCTGCTCTGAAACTCTCCCTGGATAGATGTAATAGGACCCATTATCACCACACCAGAAATAAAATCTCTGTATCCCCAGAGTCAAACTTAATCTGTGCAAACACTCTATGCAAATAAAGGGACCCAGTCTATGGAACTCACTCCCTAATGAATTGAAAAGCTGTCCAACTTTTGCGTCATTCAAAACAAAACTAAAAAGTACCTAATTTCATCTTCATAGTTTTTAACTTGTTGCTTTAAAATTGCACTATATCTATTGCTACCCAATCTCCCAATCTTTATGTACCCAATCCGAACATCTTTACCATTGTGATCATTGTTGTCTTCTTATATGTGCTATCAATCTGCTGTATGGTGCCTATTAATCTTGTTAAATTACCAATCAAGCTGTCAATGTAATCAATCAGAGGTTTAATATACCAATGTGCTTTAATATACTTACTAATCTCTCTCATCTCATTTTTTCTGGCAATGTATGTTATCATTTATTAATTCTGCTAGAATTACCTACTTAAATTATCTGTTAGATTAAGGACCTGCCCAAAATGCTGCGCGTACTAGTGGCTTTACAAGATTGTAAATGCTATGCTATGTATTCTCACAAACCAATGTACCTTCTTGTATATAAATAAATAAATAAACAATGCGTATTGGGGTGATACAAAAAACCTCAGTCCACGAAGAAAAACAGGAAACATTAAAACAATGACCCAAAGAAAGATGGACATACCAAGAGAAAACGCCACATTATTACCAGGAGGCATGACAGGAAGCGAAAAATAGCCTGTGAAAAAGCAGAAGGGCAATAGGCAAGTTACAAGACAATTCTATCAACATCAAGGGCCCAAGATCTTCAACACACTCCCTCTAAACGTATGCAACATAACTAGCCAAATCTGCCAATGTTCAAATGAGAACTTTATAAACACCTCCAAAGGATACCTGATCAATTCATATGTCAGACTGAGTACCTGCATCTAACAGCTTGGTTGACCAGTCAACCAGCCTCAAGTCCTGGTCAGAGACCTGGCTGCAGAAACTTCGATTCCTGGAACCAATTCAAGGTAAACACAAAGTAAGAGATGTGCCCACTAAGCTAGAACAGGCAAATCAGCAAGAGAATTGGTTGGCTTGGGCCACACCTGGTGGTAGTCAGGCACAATAGGATTAATACTTTTATATTGCCGTTTGCAGTACCTTTGGTTCCTAATTTAATTCGAGCAGTGGCTTGTTTTGTAATGGATGCTGTCTGGTGGAGGTTTTCTGTTTTAGGTCATGGGGCCTGATTTGATTTGTAGTCCTGAGGTTCCAGGTTCGATTCCCGGTGGAGGCAGAAACAAATGGGCAGAGTGCTTTCACTCTGAGCCCTGTACTTAGCAGTAAATAGGTAAATCCATTTTACTGTCATTGTTAATAATGTCCAATGCAGGTATTTTTCACAGTACC
>WNGS01169498.1:61304243-61320928 GCA_020271785.1 Procambarus virginalis
TGTGTAGTATTTGAAATGGAATTAAGACATGAAACCAAGTTAGAACTATAATAAATAGTACAAAGATGAATGGTAAAGTACAGATGGGAAATGCAAAATGGGGCAGTCCTCATTTTGTTACTAACAATGTTAAAAGATCTGTTTTAGGCCATAATAATTAATGTATATCTTCAAGGATTGGACAGTGTAAGAAACTGAAATAAACCATGGGGAATCTGAATGGAAGATATTGCTTTAAATAACTAATTAATAATTATTATTTTGTCGAGGACAGGCAGCCTATAATATATACGTTAGGCTTGATGTGAGATCCCCTAAGGACAAACTACTGACCTTCCCCAGGATTCAACCTCACAACAGTTCAACTCCCAGGTATCTATTTACTGCTAGGTAAACAGAGGCATTAGACAAAAAGAAATATGATCGACCATTTCTGCTCTGTCCTGGATTCAAACTCAGGATTCAGAATTGTGAGTCAAGAATTAACCCAACTACTGGAAGAAAAACAGTCCAAGTGTAATGGCTTGAATGAAGATTATTTTTTTTTCTTATTAATATATGAATATTGAAGGCAACTTTCTTTTCTCATAGTACAAGAAGTGACAACTGCTTCACTTTCATGACAATATATCTAAGCTGTATTCTGAATTACTTGTGGTAACCCCAACCACAAAAAAAAAGGAGTAATTACTTAGTTAATATGCTCGTGGTGTTCCATCTTCTCAGTACAGCACTGTCATAACGCTTTGAAACTACCAACAGTTTTGGCCTCCACCACCTTCTCACTAACTTGTTCCAGCGGTCTACCACTCTGCAAAAGTGAACAGTCTATATTTTTTCGGCAGATTTGTTTTCTTAGTTTGAGCCTACGTCCTCTTGTTCTTGAAGTTGCAGTTTTCAAAAATTCGTTTTTTGTCAATTCCAGTTACTATTTTGTATGTAGTGATCATATCACCTCTTTTTCTTCCATATTCTAGCTATGGTATATTTAATGCCTCAAACCTCTCATAGCTTGTTTTTCAGTTCCAAAAGCCATTTAGTTGCATGCCTCCACATTTTCCAGTTTACTGATGTGCTTCTTGAGATAAGGGCACCATACAACTGCTGCATGTTCCAACTTCGGTCTCACAAAGGTCATGAACAATTTCTTTAGTATTTCACCATCCACGTACAGTATTTAAAAGCACTTGTGAAATTGCAAAATGTGGCATAGGCTTCTCACAAAGTGTTCTTTATGGGGTCCTCAGGCGACGGCTTTCTATTTAGAACCACCACTAGATCTCATCTGAATTTTTTAAAGTTTTTTAGCTTAATGCAAGATAGAGGAACGACCATTCTGTATGACTATCTCCAACATTGGTGGATTCTCATATCAATGTTTAAGGAAATGATGACAGTATGGCTTGCATTAAAACATTTCTTTTAAGGCACTCGGTGCTGTATCTACACTCAAACAATGCTCAGTGGTGCATTAACCCTATTAAGTTGGCTCTTCCTTGTCTCTCCCATTCTGGGATTGTAATCTAGCTGAAGCATCTCCTCTGGCTTGAAGCTTTCAGTGCTAACAGCTGTTCACAATCTCAAAATGCCAAATGTGTTGACGGATAGCCTCTTGCTTTCTATGGATTAAAACGATGTGAGAGGTGGATGAACCCTCCCTGTCTGAAAACATCAAAGACTTTTGCCATGATCAAAGTGAATCTGCTCACATCCACATGAAACCACAAGCTGTCCATGTATATGCTTCCTTCTATAACCGAGGCACCTCTGTGCTAAATAATATACGTTTCTTCCACTTAGAATGTAATTGTCCAATAGTACCTTGTCTGGTACTACTATACCTTTGCTGTTCTATTCTTTTCATTGTCTTTCCTTATTTGCCTCTAGTGGTAGATCACGTCCAACAGAATTACTTCCTATAGGGTTGCTCAGTTTTAGAACTTTTTTTTTTTTTTTGGTAGAAAATGCAATACTGTAGCTTTAAGGTGTCCTCATCATTGAAAGGCCAAACACTTTACCCACACTAGAATTTTTTAATTATCAAGTTGATGTTATGCTCTTCATGGAATTTTGGAGCTTCTCTTTTGGTCAGAGATGCCTTACTGCATCTTCACCTTAATCCCTTATTCCTAAGATTAATTACTTTCCAAGTGCAGGCTGTGTTGATTCATCTATCATTTTTATCTTTAAATTGCATCATTGTTCTGGGATACGGTCATTCTTCCTTCGAGTATCCTGTCCTCGACCCCCGTTCTATGATACCTTGCTCTAAAGTAGTCTAGCTTATCCCAATGCTCATGATCTGGTGAAATGAAGTATTCATAATGAAGGCATTCTTTTCTGATACATCCAGCGTTAATATTAGCATTCAATTTAGTCAAGAATTTTTGTTGCCTTTCCTTGTGTTAAATTATATGAATAGAAAAGATGTATACCAACAAAAATAGTCAGGATAGACCAGGTAGGAGAAACACGAGATATCATAACATACGTGAAGGTTATATTTTACTAAAGAAAAGTGATCATGGCAGGGAGTGAAGATGAAGGCAGGTTACTTTACTGAAACTAAAAAGCTAGGGAAAACTGTTCTGAGTGCAAAGATTG
Organism: Procambarus virginalis; assembly: GCA_020271785.1. NCBI lineage: Eukaryota > Metazoa > Arthropoda > Malacostraca > Decapoda > Cambaridae > Procambarus > Procambarus virginalis. Next base: position 61,306,848 of record WNGS01169498.1, read on the forward strand.
ACAGAAAAATAATCAGGTGCTCAAACATTAAGGAGTCTAATCAAGCAGTTTACAAGTACAATATTACACTATTGTTAGCTACAAGATTTCTTGTCTTCAATAAATTAAGGTATAATATTCATTACTTTTTAAAATTATATTAGCAAACCAGAATATTAACAAAAACACAATTCAGATATGATTGGTGTGGTATGACAATGAAGAATTAAGAGTTAGGCCAACAGAAATTAAAAGTGTGAGCAGCATGCGTGTGATGCTCAGAGGATTGGTAGAGTAAGCAACGAAATTGTCACAAAAATTTGTAAAGTGTAAAAGTTGATAAATTGTAAGACAAGTGTGTTTACTGACATTTTTGGTCTTGTTGAACAAATGGATGGTTAATGACTTAAAGTATATTCGTATGAATTTGAAGATGTGAGGGGAAAAGACCGAGAAGATAGGAAGACACGTAGCTTGCGTGTGAATGGTCCACTATTAGTGGCACGGAGTAAGAAGTGGAAGTGAACACGTTTGTATATGACAACTTATGACGATCACTTTACATCCAGTTACATAAAGTGGCGGGCATGCTGACATGAATGACCTGCTGTGTGTGTGCGAGCCAAATTTTCTGATGCTGTTTACGGTCTGACATGCTGCTGATTTCATAGGTGGATTTTGTTTTTTTATCTTTGCTCTATTTCTCTTTAAGCTGTTCTCTAATCTTGCTTTAGCTTGTGCATCTCTAAATCATGAAGAGGAAAATTTAATAATAATGATGAATAAAGAAGACGGTAAATAAAAGAAATGAAATGCAATGTTGCAACTACTTTAGACCCTACTTTTCTTTAACCCTTAAACTGTGTAAATCATATATATATATGCTTTCAGTGACAAAACCGAAACCGCGCATGTCATATATATATGATTTCATGTCTAGCGCTATAATTTAAATGCCCCGCCTGGGATAGGGGCAGCTATAGTGCAGCCACGACCAATAGTTGCCCGATGCCACATAGAAAAAAAATCCAGGCCAACATTCTTGGGTGTGAGAGCTTCAGTATTGAGCAAGCCACCAAGGCAGACACATGCAGCACGAGCTCACAGCACCGCTGTTCGGCTTGTGACCACAGCATCGCCTACAAATGCCATAATAAATATGTTCCTGCTATTATTTAGCAATGATAGCATTACAGAAGACCCCTGACTGTGATAAAACTGACCAGGATTCTGATAATAGCAGGATTGTGGTGATATTTAGCGCTGTGCTCCATAAAGGGAGGAGTAATGCTATGGGAGGGAGGGTGGTGGCATCATCTTCTGACTGTGTGGCCATCTTTTATTGACTGCACTCGCCATACCAGCTTAGTGGATCGCTACGGTGAACACAAATGTAGATACTTATATATAACGTATGTATAGAGTGTAATAACAGCAATAGGAGTAGGTTGGGAGTCACCATTTTGGTGAGGGTAGTGCGTTGTCTGCACGACTTGTGTTGTTTACTGGTGGCCACTATGGTCTTTGGCCACCATAACAGCTTATTTGTACAGGTATGGTGAATAAAACAGCTAGATACTTATATATAATGTGTGTATATAGCATAATAACAACACAAACAGTATTGTTGGAGGAGAAATATTAGTGCGCCTGGCCTTGAGGGCGGCCACCACCAGCTGACTGTGTGAGTAGCTACATCTTTGTGCTTTTACTCACCACACAAGCTTAGATGTACAGTTATGGTGAACAAAACATGTAAATACTTTTAATAACATCTGTGTATAGTGAATAAATGCAAAAACAGTATTGTGGGAGGAGAATGTGGGCGAGTGAGGTGTTGTTGTGGGAGGGAGTGGCAACGAGTGGCTGTCTGGTGTGTGGCGGTCACTCCTCATTGCATTTTGACTCGCAATACCAACTTAGTGGTTCGTTATGGTGAGCAAAACATGCAGATACTTATATATAACCTGTGTATATAGTGTAATAACAGCAAAACTATTTGTTTATTGTTTTATGAACATAATAAGTGAATCACTAATATGCACACCATAATTTTGAGTACAGCGATAGTTCACACATTTTATTATATAAATATATTACAATTCACTGTATTGAATACTTTTACTGCAAAAAAACTAAGAAAAAATCAATCAGAGACATTGAAATAATTAGGTAATAATGTATTTGTGGCAACTGCTGCCTGACAGCTCGAGCGGAGTAGACCTCGTCTGGCGAAGGGTCTGTCAACGCCCCTTTTTTGGCAGATTTCCCTACCCTATTGCGGCTAAAATATGCCACCTACAATTTTTGTGTTATTTTTTCTGTGATCAGGGAACGAAAATGAACACTTCTATAAGACGAAAGAGTTTTTGGAATTATTTTTGGTTGCGCCTGTGGGTGTTGAATCCATTTGGGCTCCCTAGCGGTTTGAGGGCTAAGGCTATCGTGCAGTGGGTATTTTCTGTATACACATCCAGGGTTATATTTAAATGGATTTGACACTATCATTCATGTGCCTAATAGGTAAGGTACATTGGGCTAACTCAAAATAATAAACAATTTCTTCTAAGCAATTTCAGAAATCATGTAAAATAATGTTTGTAATAATTATATTTCAGTTTGCACAGACAAGAGCCTTAAAGTCACAAGTGGTTTTGCATTTTATCTGTAAAATCCATTTCATCACTGAGGCCAATAAAATAAAATAAAATCACTCGCCAATAAAACATCTAACAAAATACTCACTGATCCTTCACATTACCTTTCAGTTCTATAATAAAGTTCGAGTGCAAGCTGAATGCCATTCCAATATTGACTTAGTTAGGCTTCCCACAGCAAAAAAGTTAAGCTTTCCCTCATTGAATACCACAAAGCGTTTTGCTGCTAAATGAATACCTTAACCGAGGTCTGATCACGTTTATCCATATTTGCCCGTAACACTCCAATTTACTCTTTCCCAGTCTTCTAAATCTACAAATGCTAAATGTTATTTTGTTCTTTATACTATAATTTTGTTTATGCAGAGGCAAATTCTCCACTTTTCTATAAAAACAAAAAAAGTTTTGCTTTCCTTATTTTACTGTTGCTTTCTTCATCTGCTCAATATTAACTATGTCACACACTTTTCCTGGCACACTCACCAGAATTGTTCCCTCATAATTACTACACTCGTCACAACCATCTTTGCACTTGTACAATAGCACTGTTTACTTGTGTTAAGTCATCTGCAATACTGTATTATAACTGCTCCTCAGAGCTTTACTTGCTCTTAGCCCAATTATAGCTTCTCTTCCCTCCTCTCTTTATATTTTCTTGACATTTTCCCACCATTTAATTCTACAACCATACATGATATCATTGTTTGCCTCTTATCATTAAATGACATTACCACCATAATATACTACTCATTCAACTACTTTATTACCTTTTTTTTTTACCCCAACTTCATTCTTTCCCCCTCCCACCCTATCTTTAATTACTTTTTCAATATAACTATTTTTCACATATTTATGTACTAAAAATACTTTTCAACAGCCCATCTGTTGAAAATTAAAATAATTTCTTTATCCGTCACAACCAGACCAAAAATTGTCAGTACAAACTGCAAGTAATCCACAAGGGTTATCCTGGCTAATTTCACCATTGCTGCACAAGACAAAATAAAACCTAGGAAAACACAAAGCATCACATTGAGAAGATATGTAATAACCTGTGAGCAAGCTCTGGCCAAACTCCTCAATGACACTGGCCATTCAACCCATGAACATGTTAGTACCAGAATTTGTCAACCCTCACATACCTCGGTATCCCCTTGCTCAATCACCATAATATACACACCACCATTGTCCACGCACTGGCGCTTTTTTACCATGTCCTATAAGTGTAAGAGACCATAGGACCATTAACATCATAATCCTAGAAGTATTTTTATTTTAAGACTATTCTTAACTTATTTTTCAAAATCGAAATTGAAATTGCCTACTAATTATCCACAATTTAATTTGTTTGCATGCTGACATTGGGCCCAAGGTAAGGTAATTATCAAAAGAAGGCACCAAACTGGGAAGGCTACATTGGGCCCAAACACAACCTGTTACCAAACTTTTGAAGCAGTTAACAATCGGCTAATCAAAATTGCAACTACAATACTATACAGTACTAAAAACCTTGCAAAAAGAAGTTCCCCAAAAGAACAATAGTGTAACTGTTCAACTACAGTATCAGATCTCTAAGCAAACGTGTTAATAATGCCTTACAAGGAGGTTTCGGTGTAAATTATGAATACCTGTATGTTTAACATACCTGGAACACGCAGCCATCCATAATCTGACACCGACTAAGAAATAGGAAAGGTACTGAAATCTTATTATTCTGTAAATGTGCAAGTTTGTAGGAAAATCACACACATGTACAAGAAAACTATGGTAAATATACATTCACCAAATATTGTACAAACCATTTTTCAACATCTCAAACAATCATGCATAACAGTCAACAAGTTTTTTTTAACGCTGCACAGTAACTGGCGGAGACTAACACTAATCAGTGCCAACCTAATTATCCTCAAGTCTACTTTCCAAAATTATGTGTACTTCGGTGAACTAATAATCTCTATTACTAAGCCCACCAAACTTACTAAGACTTCTTATGTCATAAAAGACCACCGGCAAACTAACAAATGTAGCTAACAAACAGATCACCGCTCCGTCTTCTTTTCCAACACTTCATGAAAAGCAAATCAAATTCATAATGGGCAGCAAAGCTTCAATGTGTAACGTCATTGAAACTGTTATAAGACATACTAAACATTTGCCTCCACACTCAAAGCATTAACATAGAAAAAAAAACAAAAAACAATAGGAAGTATTTTCCAGACAGTGGGAAAACAGAGAAAGGGGGACACAGTTAGGTGGGAAACAAATCAATCATGAAAATAAGTATAGTTCTTGTATGCATTTCAGGTGGCAAGGAAATGAAATATAGAACAGAAAATATGGAAACACAATTCCGTTAAAATGTGTTGGTCAACAGCCAAATCTGGCTCTCCGTACAAACTGATAGTTAAACATATAAAGTACAGAACTGCACTGTTTATAAAATTACAAATAAAAACCATGACTTGAAAATAGGCACGTCTAGATTTATTAAAACAATACATGACATCAGAACAGTTTCAAACTACAGTACATATAGCTTCCAAAGAATTAACAGATTCTACACTTTTAACCAGTATATAAACAGAATAAGTTACTTAGAGATATGCCCCACAACACCTCGTTCAAACTAAAACTGTATCCTTCATATGATTTTGTTAAAGATCTTTCATGAAAAATGGGATACTTAACAAAACCAGGAAGATTCCTTTGTACTGTTTATTAACAATTAAATTTCCATGCAAAATAATGTATACTGGTAAAAATTTCAAATCTTAATTCTCATTGGTTATGTCAAATGCCAAAGATTATATGCAAGATGGGACAGCTTAAGCAGAGCTCTCATCCTGTAATTACACTTGGGTAATATCACACGCACAAAACCAGGCATTAGCATTATAATGTCAGCATTTGCTATCAACCCGTCCTCGCAAATCTAATAAATCAATATTGACTTAGTTGCGTGCATAGGTGACATACTTAACGTAATAGTTTCCCTTGAAAAGCTTCATAGAAAACACTGCCCTTACCTAACCTTGTTAGTATGTTAAAATAAGCATCTTATAGCTTCGTAATTACAATTGTTACTTAACCTATTATAGGTATAGGTTAGGTAATAATTGTAATTACGAAGCAATAAGATGCTTATCTTAACATACTAACAAGGTTAGGTAAGGTCGGTGTTTTCTATGAAGATTTTCAAGGGAAACTATTATGTTAAGTATGTCACCTATGCACATATTTAATAAGTCAATATTGACTTATTAAATTTGCGAGGACGGGTTGTAGCTATTGCAGTGTACACACAAAATGTCTCAATCTATTGGAAAATTTATAAAATGGAGAACTGCCAAACACCCACTTTATCGGATTTGTGACAAGGATTATTCCACTTTCCTGAAGATAGCAGAAATTCTGAAAACCATTCCTAATGCAGATGGTTGAGATCCCTTAGTGACTGCAAGCTCAGAAATCTCAGATATTTGGAAGCAACAGATAGCCAACAGCCATACAGTATGTGTGTATGCACAGGTGAATAACCAAACAAAGAGGTATTGATAGAGGGGGAGGGGGGAATGTACGAGTGGAGATTCGTGGCAAAAAAAAAAAAAAAAAAACGAGAAACAAGAGACTCGTTGAAACTCCAGTCCCAATTATTTGAACAGTCAAAACAAAGTACTACTATCAAGACAGACCCATGGAAAAGAAGCAAATTTGAAATGTGCTTACATCATGCATGAGATGTGTGTAAATACTGTCTGGGCAATCAGGAAGAAACAAGAGTAAGTATATAGGTATGATCACAAATAAAACAAAAACCTACTAAAACAATGCTCCAGAACGTGCAGATATTTCCACCCAGAACAGTGTAATAACTCTCTAAATGTGTGTGTGCTATAATACGATACTACTCAGCATTTCATATCAAATGAACCAGGGGCCAGATTCACGAAGCAGTTAGGCAAGTATTTACGAACGTGTACATCTTTCCTCAATCTTTGATGGCTTTGATTACATATATTAAACAGTTTATAAGCATAAAAACTACCCAATCAACTGTTGTTATTGTTATAAACAACCTCCTGGTGTTTTGGAGCTCATTAGCTGTTTAATAATTGCAAACAAAGCCGCCAAAGATTGAGAAAAGACGCAAGGTTCGTAAGTGTTTGCGTAACTGCTTCGCGAGTCTGGCCCCAGGTGAATAAAACCATATAAATACCAGCAAAGCCATTATGGAAACAGTCATAAGCCAATCCGCTTGCATGCCTAATTGCTTGCTACCCAACCTGCTTACACGCCTACTTCCTTGCATGCCTATCTGCACTTATTCCTACTAGGTTGCAAAATGACTCATGCCTACTTGCTTACAAGTCAATCTACATGCATGTCTACTTGTATGCCTCCCTGTATTTAGCATTCACGACTCAAGAAGATTCAATATATAATTCTTTGTGAATGCAAGTAAAAATATGATACAATGCTGTACGGCAGAACAGTAACTTTATTTTTATAATAACAATGAATATGTTGTACCACTCAAGAATTAAAAAAAAAAAAACATCCCATTCTTTTCCTCCTGATAAAAATCTCTGGTTGCAACAAATCCATCACACCAATAAATTATGTCTGGTCTATTTTGCCAAATCAAGGTTGCACTTAAGTATATTGAAGATTTTCATGAATTCTTTCGCAATACTGTACTCTTCTGTTTACAGAGCATGTTTCTTTTCACCTAGTGCCTCTGTTCCCCCTAGCTGTAAATAGGTATGCGTTAAGTTAGTCAACTGTCTTGGGGCTGCACCCAGGGGAGGGTCAGTATTTCAACCTTGGGACAGGACCTCAATACAAGTATACATGTACACAGGCTTCCTGTCCCCCCCAACAAAACTATTTATTATTAGGATTCAAAATTATTCCTTGATCCATCGGTTGACAAGAATGTAGCAAATAAACTTTAATTAATCAGCTCATCTTAAAGTGGATGTGACAGGTTATCAAAACAATACCACTTTATTATTTACTACTAAATACCACTTCACCAAAGACCAGCAATCCTGGCCTCTGAATGGGGTTCTTGGTTTTTCTATTGTCTCTTTGGTTCTTGATTGCCACTTCAGCCCATGACTCCTTTTTGAGCTCTCTCTTTGTTGTCCCTCACCTCTGATGGTGTTGTTGGGAAGCTTTTTGCTCTTCTCTGGAAGTGGGAACTTTATTTTTTTAGGTCTGGGTGAATGGTTTTAAAGTCTGCAGCCACCTTCTTTTCTAGCGCAAATTGGGATGATTGTCTTCCAGGGAAGATGGGGGTGTCCTTTGGTTATTCTTTGCTTGCTTGGCTAAGGGTGCATTGTTTGTTGTTTCTGGTTGCTGCAGTCTGTGATGTCATACCATCCAGCCAGCCTGCAGTCTGCCTTCGGGCCCACATTTTCCAAAGGTTTGTGACTTTGTCTTAAGCTGATATCTGAGCTCTGGAGGTTTTTGAGGTCTCCTGGGGTCCTGGTGGCTTGCTACTAAGTCAGTGTTGTCCTGGGTAGGGTTTCTCTACAGGTGTTCAGTCTCTCCAGAAAACCAGCATTAAATGTAATCAAATGCCCTTTGGAAGGCATTCCATGGCTCCCTGGACAATCCCTCACTACCACGGGTTTTTCTTAGGTTCTGGACATTGTTGGCATTTGGTGCTGCCAGCTCTCGTGTTGCCACCTGGTGGTGGTCAGATCTTACTAAAGGTTTTGGCAGTAGACCAAATGCTACATTGTTTACTTTCTGTGAACCTTGCAGTTGTCTATTTTGCATCGTTACCTTTCTGTCAGGGATGTGGGGGTTGTTTCTTTGGTGAGGGTGATCATGAAACCTCCCAGTTCCCTGTACCTCTGTAAAAGGACCAAGTTTTGGACTCTGTACTTCAGTAGGCTATCAAGGACTTGCAAGGATTGACGTGACTTATAGGTGTGTAGCTATTGCACTGAGGGAACCACCAAGGCCTGGCCCCAGCTTGGGCTCGGGGAGTAGAAGAACTCATGAAACCTCCTCCAGGTAAGGCCCCCCCAACTCACAGAAAGAGGCATTTTATTACAGCCAACAGAAATGTGACTCAGTGACTTTGAAGCTATCTTGCCGAGATGACTCCCCGCTACCGAATCATCACCCATGTGAGTCCTGTATGGCCTACTGAGAAGCAGACCCAGAACCTGCCCCCCCCCCCCCCCCCTCACAGAACTACAGGGAGCACAAGATTGTTACAAACACCCTCACTGGGAAAAAGTCCAGAAAGTAAGCAAAGCAATACAGATAACTAATGTCCACAGAAAATGAAGCACTGATACAGCCAAATGATTCTGCAAACAACTTTCCGAAACAAGCCAAAACCGCACCCCGATCCCCTAGTTACGACTGGCCACCACTCGGTGGCAGGACCCTGGTAGCTCCTGGCTCTTGTGTTGTCTTGCCTCAATAAGGAGCTGATAGACTACAAACCATTACATCAAGTATGGGGGATTGAACAGGGAGCCACCAAGGCCCTACCAGAAAAAGGCATTACATTCAATGCTGGTTTCCTGGAGGGTCCCTTTGTGACTCCCTGAAACTATTTCACAACTGAAAAGATGGAAAACTTGGGACTGACCAGGGGGGAGGAGAGAAAAGATCTGTTCACATGAAAAAAAAAATGGAAGGGAAAACCTGACCCAGGGCAACACAAGCCCAACTGGGACCAGGGACACTGACCAGATAATGAGCCACCAAAAACCTTGCAGACTACCAAAATCCAGGAGCCTGAAAAGCAGCCAACAACATGTTTGAGAACACTGGCCAAAGCTGTGAACTGACTGGAGGCTGGCTAGACTCAATGATACCATGAACAACCTGGGGTGAAACAAGCCCTGGAACAAGGAAACAAGGAGACTGGATCAAGAAACAGAATTATCACAGAAGCAGACTGGGTAGTGTACAGGAAGCAACAAATCATTGCCATCAGACAACAAATGATGCACCCAAAACTAAGACAGTTGGCCACCAAAGAGCCAGGGAGATCACCTTGTCCAATTACATCTCCAACCTAATACCTGGAGCAACAACTGAATTGCATGAGAGAGAGGAACCCCCACCTCAACTAGTGACGTCAAAAGACATCCACCATGAAAGCCTTGCGATTAGGGAATGGAGTCACATAAGAAGGAAGCCGGTGGTTCCATACCAATGTGAAGAGGTCCCTCTTGGGAGCAACTGAATGCAGTGCAGAAGTGGAAGAGACTACCCCAGATAAATCCAAGCTACACTTAAGACAAACACAACCTGGGTCCCAAGAGCCTCAGCCACCTGGCACCCAGAGCAAGGGGAGGAAGGAGGAGGGGAGGGGGGAAATGCCACCAACAAAATCAGGCAGATAATTGAAGCAGCAGCCAAAAATAGCACACCAGCAGAATTGCCAGCTCCTCAACAACTCCAACATTACGAGAGACCTGGGGCAAGATTCACGAAGCAGTTACGCAAGCACTTACGAAGCTGTACATCTTTTCTCGATCTTTGGCGGCTTTGTTTACAATTATTAAATAGTAAATGAGCTCCGATGCACCTGGAGGCTGTTTATAATAATAACAACTGTCGATTGGCAAGTTTTCATGCTTGTAAACTATTTAATAAATGTAATAAAGCCGTCAAAGATTGAGGAAAGATGTATACGTTCGTAAGTAGTTGCGTAACTGCTTCGTGAATCTGGTCCCTGATGGGCAAATTTGGTCTGCCTAGAATGATGCATTATATGGAGGTTCAAACTTTTAAGGGTGCACCATATTACAATTATTTTGGTATTGTTACCTGCATATGGACTTTATCTGATACTTTGTAAATTATGGTTATTCTGCAACTTTTTTATCATCATCTTTACCCTTTTCTGACCTTCATGAATAGGAAAATAGTAGTTATCAAGCAAGGATGAACAAATATTATAAGTCAAGCTGTTTAAAAGATATTAATAACTTTTAATATTATTCTTAATTAGGAACTAAGTTTTTTGTAATTCAATCCTGATTAAACAATCTTTAAACACAGCCACTTTCCATAAAGAATATTTTCACTACTAATAAAATTTTGTATGATCACTAAACTTCATAAAACTAAATTTTTAAAACCACTTGCATAAACTGCATTCAACGTTTTTCTTTTAAAATTGTTCCTGCGGAAAATGTCCAGTCACCCGAGAGGACTGTCCGATTTTGCAAAACGTAATCTGAAGCCACATACTATACCTAGAAAAATGTACACATCCTATAATACTATCCCATATATACTGGAAACTAAAACAAAATTTGAATTAGAGAGAAAAAAAAAAGGTGCCTGAATGAGGTAGGTAAAAGACCGTTACACTCACACCTCGCACTATTTCTTCAATAATTTGCTTTAAATTAAGGTATATGATGTTGCTTGGAAACACCATGACATGAGTGAATGCTATCTATTATTAAGCAGAGAAGGTTTGACTAATAAGCTTGATAATAGATTTCTTCTTTGTAAATTATTGATTATTCATCTTAAAAAAATATTTTTCATTATTAGTGCTATAATGCTATAAAAAAAAATTATTTTCAATTTGGTTCTAAAATGCACACAATTTCTTTGTGATATTTAGTGGTTGTATTTATGCTAACATTATATATTGGGAACAATTATTGTTGGGTATTAAGATATTTGGACCTTTTGTATTATAAAATGCATAAAAATCATTTTATAATTGTTTTATTTACTTCTTTAATATCAAAACTATTAATAGTTTTGTTCTTTATTTATATGAGATGTGCTACTTTAAATTCTTTTGGCAATACAGTAATGCTTATTTATTGTATAATATATATCTAGGTACAGTAATACACATGGTCTTTTATTGAGCTTTTTTGACCATCTTTTGAATTTTCATCATATCAACAAAAAAAGTTCTGTATTTTTCATTTAACTAAAAAAAAAAACCTAATGGAATGTATGAAAAGAATGTTATTCTTAGTAGATATGTAATCAAGTTTAAAAAAAATTTTTTTACCTGTTTTTCTACCCTGAAATTGGAACAAATGGTTCAAGAAGATGTCACAGTAAAATGGTTAAGTAAAGAAACCTGATCTTGAATCTACAAATGTCAGCTGAATCAATATATTCTAAGCTATTATACTTGATTGTTGAAACTTTCAGATTTACTCAATTGAATCCTGTTCCAAAATCTCCCAACTCGTACCTTTCATAGTCACACCAGATTTAACAACCGGGTGTTTTAGCTTTACACAAAATATTTTGCTAAGTCTCACAATTACCAACAGTGTTGTAGAAAGCCTTTTAATTAACAGTAACTTCATCCTTCCATATTAAGATTCTCTATAAAAACAGCCATATGTTGTGAAGCATTTAGCATGCATATGCTTAGGATGTGCATCAAGTGCCCCATGCAAGCTAGGAATGCCTCACAATGCCACTGTCCTGTAATTTCTCTAATGTCTCAACGGCAACGAAACATTGAAAAACAACTGTAGAACCGCTTGAATTCAGATGGAAAGTCACAATAACATGGCTGAAAAATGTTGACCAAACTACACACTAAAAATTGAAGATGACAACGATGTTTCGGTCCGTCCTGGACCATTATCAAGACAGTTGACTTTATAATGGTCCAGGACGGACCAAAACATTGTCGCCTCTTCAATTTCTGGCGAGTGGTTTGGTCAATAAACACTTGAACCTTCGAATCCGCTGCCGACACGGTTATCAAACAAGACCAACCGACACCATTTGCTTGTGCTTAACCCTTCAACTGTGGCTTTGAAAAAAGTAAACCCCGTAAGTGAAGAACAAAATTTATTATTTTGTTTTTCACTTACTATACAACATGGATGAGTCATTGTCAAAATGCAATGAACAATTATCATTTTGTTCCAATGATCCTATAACAAAAATTGTCTCTAGATTATACAAAATACATATGATTAATATTAATAACTTAACATACTATACTGTACAGTATACAAAATATCTGTAAGATGACTGTAAAGATTTATAATTAAATATTAAGCCAGGTGGGTAAGTGGTGGGCCAGCATCAGGTCAAAGCAATTCACACTAAAGGATACTGTACAATATTTAATTAGAAATTTTTATTTTCTAAATAACAAGGGAATCGCAAGTAGGAAAATAAAATGGGAAAATGCAAATAAATGTAATAGATAACATAATTTTGGAACACTACACTTATTTGGTGGTGATGATGTCATGTGACCATAGGATTGCAAATATTTACCGAGAATTTTGTTCCTCTTGCAAGATATTTTAGCAGAATAATTTTTTTTTTTTACTTTGAGCTGTAATCTTTCATAAAGCAATGTTTCTAATTAGACCACCATGAGTAGGAATGCCTTGGAGTGCAGTTTGCAGCGTGAGCGCATTCTATATAACATACCCAAAAAGAGTGGTCCACAGCCCAAGGGTTAAGGAACAAGGAGTGCATAGAAAGAACAAAGCTTGCTCTAACACATGAAAGATATATATTTGAAGAAAGAGGGAAAAAGACAGCCACTAGTAAGAAAGAGAGAAAGCTAGATTGAATCGAGTAAGAAGTATCAATTGACAGGCCAATGTAAAAGTTGAGAAAATGTAGCAGACCACAAAATGGTGCTGCAGTGACAAACCCAGGAAAAAAAAAAATATCAATCCATGAGACAAAGGATAAAACCCTTATTTGCTCCATGTTAGTGACTCCAAAGGCCAACTCTTTTACACTTTTTTTTTATTTCATTCAATTCAAATTAAAACCATTATCTTTCTACAATTAGATGCTTAAAACTGCTTTATCATGTACCTCATTGTCAGATTCAAAGAGAATCTGATCATATTCCGAGAGAGCAACAAGGAAGATGATAGAAGTGACGTTCTCAAAGCAATGGATCCACTTCCGTCGCTCAGATCGCTGACCACCCACGTCTACCATTCTGAAATAAGAAGTGAAGGCTGGAATTGCAGTCAAATCTACTTTAAAAAAATATATACACACACACACACACAGTTTGTATTACAATAAAATCTATAACCAAATAAACCTTAACTTGAAATAAATTTGTACGTACAAATAATTTAATATCTAGCCTCAATTTTAAAATATACTATCATAAGCAAACTTTATAAGCAAAATTTAAGTGATACTCAATACACTCTCTAGCTACTGTTTTGAGTTGTATGGTACAAGCAAGTCATTAACAAAACCTCTGGACAGGTATGTATACAGTATTTACTAATATTTGACACATTATATATATATATACTGTACATGACATGTTTACTTGTATAGGTAAGGATATATGCATACACAAAATGTATTACACAGTATACCTACACACCACAATGTACTGTATACATACATGTCTATCAATACACACATGTATGCGCATTTGTGAAATTACCCAAGTGTAGTTACAGGATGATAGGC
>WNGS01169498.1:61325036-61347038 GCA_020271785.1 Procambarus virginalis
ACAATTCCAAGGGTTTGGTTAGCATTTTTGACTGCTGCTCCTACCTGCTTTGCAACTTTCAGTGAGTGGTAAATTTTGACTCCAAGGTCCTTTTCTTCATCAATCTGCTGCAATGTAACGTTATTATTTTGGTAGTTGAGTCATGGGTAGTTGAGATCATACCTGATCAACCAGGCTGTGACTCATACGTCAGGCTGCGAGCAGCCCGTCCAACAGCCTGGTTGAATCAGTCCAGCAACCAGGAGGCCTAGTCGATGACCGGGCCGCGAGGACGATAAGCCCGGAAGCACCTCAAGTTCCTCAAGGTATGGGTTGCTGTGCCCCACATGCAAGGTTTTGCATTTGATGATATTAAAAGCATTTGCCAGTCTTCTGACCCTTTGTAGAGTTCATGTAGATATCTTGTAAGACTTCAATACCTCTTTATTCCCACTTTACCACAAATTTTTGTCATCAACAAATTTGATCATGTGGTTTGTAATATTCTCATCTATGTCATAAATGTATATGACAAAAAGTGTTGGCCCCAAAATAAACCTCTGTGGTACCCCTCTTGCCACATTTCTCCATGAGGTTCATTCTCATTTAGCACAACTCTTTGTTTTAATCATTGTTTACCATTCTAGTACTTTACAATTTATTTCATGAGCCTAGCCTGTAATTTCTTTGCCAGTCTTTCATGTGGTACCTTATCAAAGGCTTTTGCAAAATCCATGTACACTACATCAACCAGAAGTCCTTTGAGTAGCTGGTTATGGTTTCCAAAAATGTGTGCAGGTTTGTATGGCAGGATCTATTTTTAACAAACCCATGTTGTATCAATTTTATAAGATTGTTCATTGATATATGGTGAATGATTCCCCTTCCTTAGGATTCTCTCCATGAGCTTGCAGATGTGTGATGTCAAGCTGATTGGTTGGTAGTTTTCTGCTGAACTCTTTCTGTCTTTTTGAAAATAGGGGTAACATTTGCATATTTCCAATCTATGGGACTATCCCTTGGTCCAGAGATTTTGTGAAAGTAGTTTCAGTGGAAGGCATAGTTCTTCTGCCAGTTCCTTTATGCTTTGAATTGGATTCCATCCACTCCTTGGTCTTTTGAGTCTTTTAGTTCGTCATGGTCTTCCTGATTATGTCGCATGTAATGGGTATATCCTTAATTCATTCTCTTCACCTACTTCAAACATTTGTGTGGGTGATGTGATGTCATCTAATCTTTCAAGTGTGAACACTGATGTAAAATAATCAGTGTTTTTAATGCCTTTGTATCATCCACTATAGCTTGGTTAGTCTCATCCTTTAAAGGTCCATCCAAATCTTTGTTTGGTTTTACTTCTTATATAAGCATAAAACAATTTTGGATCTTTCCTTATGTTTTGGGCAAGTTTTCTTTCGTAGTTTCTTTCGGCTGATCTAGTTTCTTGGGTGGCTGAGTTTAGTGCCCTTTTATATATCTCATAATCAATGATGTTCATCATGTATTATACGTTCTCTAGAGGTTCCGCTTGGTTATCAATGCTCGTTTTACTACCTGTGTCATCCATCTACTTTCCTTTCTTTCCTTTCTCCTTGCTTCTTGCACCCCATGTATTCCCTTGCATATAGTATTCTCCTGCTTCTTGCACCCCCTGTATCGCCTTGCCTCTAGTATTCCCCTGCTTCTTGCACCTCATTGAGGGAAAGGTGGTGGTCACCAGGTGTGGCCTCTGATCCCAGGCAGGCTTACAGTGACTCACAAAGGTCTGGCATTGATTGAATTGGGTGGAGCCTTCCATTAGCTAGCTCAAGCAGTCACCACAGGAACCCTCCCAGAAATAGATTACTGTATTTATTAATGTGAGAAATCTAATAAATATAGTTTTCTAATGCCAAGAGCAATAAATAACAATAAATTTGCCTCGTTCTTAATAAGTGAAAGTGTGTTTTGGTTACAATGTACTGTATAGACATAACTTTTCATTATTTTTTTTGCCCAAATAAACCCATTCACACTGTCTCCTTTAAGAAATTTAAATACAGGAGAAACAGATTGTTTATTAGTGTGTGAATCATAATTAAATTTTAAATGTTACGTGTACTATATATAATTTTGTCATACTTTATATTTTAGAGACAGGCTGATTGGAACGTCATCCACATGCAGACTGTACAATATCATACTTTCTTACTAAATATTTGTATTAATGTAGAATGTGATTAAACTAAGTTTTACTTGGAAATAAACACTTTTTATATGGTGACCAAACCACCCACTAGAAACTGAAGAGACGATGGCGTTTCGGTCCATACTGGACCATTATCAAGTACAGTAGCTTGTTAAGAGACGAGGGAAGCACGTTCTTCTTTTTCTTTCTCTTCTTTTTCTTACGCTCCCATTCTTATTCCTATTGTTACACCCTTTATTACACCTATCCCCTCTGCTTGCTTCTTCCTCTAAGATTCTCCTCCTCACCTCTCTCTTGCCTTAACTTATGTCTATGCCTTCCTCGTCTCTTAACAATCGACTTGATAATGGTCCAGGACGGACCGAAACGTCGTCGACTCTTCAGTTTTTAGTGTGGTTTGGCCAACATTTCTTCAGCTACGTTATTGTGACTCATCATCTGACTCTTTATAATGAAATAAGACCAAATAATGGAGTATGATGCCAAAGGAAATTAAAGTAGCACTTAAATCATCAACTTTCCTTGGCATCATCCTCCACTTATTTTGCCTTTCAGTTATTTTATTTCTAAATGAGCTTATAGTCTAAGTAAAATCCTGTTTATTCATGTTCTATAGTTATTATCATATCATAGTTAGCTACCTATGTGCTTTAATATACTGTACCTACAATTGTCTCTCGTCTTTTTTTTTTCTTGCCATGTAACTGTTTTCACTTTTTTTTTTATAAATTTTGCAAGTATTTACCTAATTAAAATTTTCTTAGATTAAGGACCTGCCCGAAACGCTGCACGTGCTAGTGGCTTTACAAGATTGTAATTACCTATTATGTATCCCCACATTCCCAATGTACCTTCTTGTATATGCATAAATAAATAAATAAATAAATAAATAAATAAATAAATAAATAAATAGTAAGAAAGTATGCCACGTTTCTATTTATTTATATAATTCTAAAGAGCTTTGGATGATTGAATAAACTGGTCACCTGTCGCCCTGCCTCACCCAGTTAGATCGTGCCACCCTACCTCACCCAGTCAGATAGTGCCACCCTGCCTCACCCAGTCAGATAGTGCCACCCTGCCTCACCCAGTCAGATAGTGCCACCCTGCCTCACCCAGTCAGATAGTGCCACCCTGCCTCACCCAGTCAGTGCCACCCTGCCTCACCCAGTCAGATAGTGCCACCCTGCCTCACCCAGTCAGATAGTGCCACCCTGCCTCACCCAGTCAGATAGTGCCACCCTGCCTCACCCAGTCAGATAGTGCCACCCTGCCTCACCC
Source organism: Procambarus virginalis (assembly GCA_020271785.1). Classification (NCBI taxonomy): domain Eukaryota; kingdom Metazoa; phylum Arthropoda; class Malacostraca; order Decapoda; family Cambaridae; genus Procambarus; species Procambarus virginalis. Next base: position 61,328,482 of record WNGS01169498.1, read on the forward strand.
AGTCAGATAGTGCCACCCTGCCTCACCCAGTCAGATAGTGCCACCCTGCCTCACCCAGTTAGATCGTGCCACCCTGCCTCACCAGTCAGTGCCCCCCTGCCTCACCCAGTCAGATAGTGCCACCCTGCCTCACCCAGTCAGATAGTGCCACCCTGCCTCACCCAGTCAGATAGTGCCACCCTGCCTCACCCAGTCAGATCGTGCCACCCTGCTCACCCAGTCAGATAGTGCCACCCTGCCTCACCAAGTCAGATTGTGCCACCTGCCTCACCCAGTCAGATAGTGCCACCCTGCCTCACCAAGTCAGATAGTGCCACCTGCCTCACCCAGTCAGATAGTGCACCCTGCCTCACCCAGTCAGATAGTGCCACCCTGCCTCACCCAGTCAGATAGTGCCACCCTGCCTCACCCAGTCAGATAGTGCCACCCTGCCTCACCCAGTCAGATAGTGCCACCCTGCCTCACCCAGTCAGATAGTGCCACCCTGCCTCACCCAGTCAGATATGTGCCACCCTGCCTAACCCAGTCAGATAGTGCCACCCTGCCTCACCCAGTCAGATAGTGCCACCCTGCCTAACCCAGTTAGATTGTGCCTTCATCATATTTTAAATCATCATCCCATCCACACAAATTGAGTACAGTATATATAAATAAGTAAAAATGATAATGCCTGAAGCAACAAATAGCAACAAATTAAACTATCCTTACTATCTTACCTTAAATTGAAAGATTTGATAAATAAATTACATATCCTATACAGATGCAGTACATAAGAACATAGGACTAAAGAAAACTGAAGGCCTACATTGGCCCACACAAGGCAGCTCTGATTTATAGCCAACCAAACTCATTCATATACAGCATATATATTGTATACATGTTGTACACACGGTATATACACACATACGTACTCCAACTCTAAAGAACATGATTTGTACTCGACCCTCCCGCAGCAACCAAAGTTCCATCACATCTGAAATTTGCTGTTACGTTACTTAGTATTTTAGAGTGAACATTATTGTCAATATTAGTGCAATAATAGCTATATTTTCTGCACATTTTCATACCTAAATTACTTACTTGATAAATAAATGTTTTTATATTTTGCTGACTGTGTTTTATAGTTTTAGGTACAGAATTCTGTTACAAGGAATATATCAGCTCACTCCACTGGCAGTCTTTTGTTGCAGCCTGACATACTACCCAAACACATCCTTCCATGCATTGCATCTAGTTTTCCGGTAGACCGGGTTCCAAGCAAGCGGAAGTTGGCTGTGTACATGTGCACTCACATACACACATGGTACACATACTGTATATAATATGATTTAACTTTTTAAGAGTTGTTTATTATTTTATTTAAGAAATAAAGAGCTTTGGTCACTGCCTTTGTTTTACCTCATTACTTTGTATTACTCATTATTTTACTATTGTATTTACTATTTTGTATGACTCATTATTTGACTATTACTCATCTTTTGTAAAATACTGGACAAAGCACCCCTGACTTGAATGTTCAAATAGCATAAAATTATGGTTAAAAATAAACTACAGTATATATACAGGTACACACAAATGCAAATTAATATATGTCTGACTTGTCAAGAAGTTTCATATTATTCTCCAAATACTTTTTATTCAATGCTACTAGATTGTATAATTATAAAAAAAAATTATTTTCAAATATTTGGTAATTATAAGTGTAATTATTTTGGTACATGAATCAAATCATGAAAGAGCTTTCCTGTTGTTTTATGTTTGTTTAGCTCAAGGATGCAGGAATTCTTTATATTTTATCAATAAATAATTATTGCTATATTTAAAGTTATAATAATTAGGAATTATATAAAACTTTCTCAAAACAGCCAATGACATAAAACATTAACTTTACTTCATAATAAATATGTATAAAACAATAATAAAAATATTTATAAAACAATAATCACAATAATAATGATTATATTACAAATGCAAAGCATTAATTAGAACTAACTGCATTACTTAACACACAAATTACAAATCTTTATAATGATGAATTACAATTACAAAATTGTTTTAATATACTGTACAACCCTCACCAGAAAGTACCAATATAATTACTAATACAAAACATGGAAAGGGGCCCATCATCTCCAAGTGGACCAATCATTTTAGTGATATTTATTGGATGTTTTTGTTTCTACATACAGTACTGTACATGCTTTCTGCCATGACAAATGAAAATTTCGTTACAAATTGTACTTTTATCTCCATACAGTATATTTTTGAAGATAAGCATTTGGCTCTTTTTGGATAAACAATAATCTAAACTGAGTTATTTTATTGTTAGCCAATTCATGAATCATCTTCTGTACACTATGAAATATATTTTCATAACCAGTCTCTTGAAACTTTGTATCAATGTCTACTACAATCTGCCTCACCCAAACTGGTGGGGTGAGAGAGATATTCTCTCTCAAAATTTATAAATAATGCATTTGTAGAAAAAAATTGTAACTAGAATCTAGAGAAAACAAAACCACTTTATAAGCTAATCTTTTTGGGTAATGCCTCTCTCAGAAACTGGCTTTACCCTATAGTATTGGAACTGACTAGTGCACTGACATACTGCCAGGCTCGGAGTCATTCTCAACCCATGAGGGCAAGTAACTTTGGAAATTGTTTTATAATTCATTTTGTTTTGTTGGGGACAGGCACCCATGTGTATATATACTTTATGTTTTATATTGAGGCCCCCAAAGTCAAACTATTGACCTTTTCCAGGATACAACTCCACAACAGTTGACTAACTCCTGGCTACCTATTTACTGATAAGTCAACAGCGGCATTAAGTTAAATGAAATGTACACAACCATTTCGTCCATCCTAATAAATAAGTATGGTGCCCATATCAACACATCATCAAATTAGAAAAGCACATCAGCAAATTAAACAATGCAAAGACATGCAACTAAATGGCTTCCAGAACTGAAAGACAAAAGCTACGTGGAGAGGTTAGAGGCATTAATATGCCAAACTAGAATATAGAAAAAAAGAGGTGATATGATCATTGCATACAAAATAGTAACAGGAATCAACACTATTGATAAGGAAGAATTCCCTAAGACCTGGAACTTTAAGAAAAGAGGTCATAGATTAAGGAACTAAAAAGCTACCAAAGAAGTAGAAAATTCACTTTGCAAACAGAGTGGTCTCCTCCTCTCTGGACCCCGTCAGTCCGCCTCTGGTCTGTTCTCTCGCTCCCTCTCTCTCTCCTTACTAAGTTTACCCATGCCCCCTAACCCTGATTTTACTGACCCTCCTGACCTGACCCTCTCTGACCCCTGATCCTGAGATTCTTTCATAAACTGTGTTCCTCTTTACCTTATTTCTTTCTTGTTCTCTATTCCTATTCTATCTCTTTGATAATGTCTATTCTTCATTCTTGAATATTCGTGGATTTTATGCCAACTTCCATGAACTCCAACTTCTAATTACACAGTTTACACCACTTTGTGTTTGTCTCCAGGAACCAATGCTTGGTGCTCGTCCTGGTCACTTTCGTGGTTATTTCTTTCTTTCTCCCCCCCCCCAGCTCTTGCTGGGGCCCATAACTCTACTGCTCTCTTAATTCGATCTGATATTCCCTTCGTCCCCTCCTTCTTCCGTCCCCTATCCATTGTTCTGCTGCCCGTGTTTTTGTGGGTAAATGGTATACAGTCTGTTCCATTTATCTCCCTCTAATGTCCCTCTTTCCCTTCCTGATCTTAAGCACCTCCTGGACTCCTTGCCAGAGCCGGTGCTTCTTTTGGGTGATTTCAACTGTCGACATTCCCTATGGGGTGATGTTCTGACAAACACCCGAGGCCGTCTTCTCGAACCGTTCGTCCTCGCTTCATCTCTATCTCTCCTGAATTCTGGTGAGCCCACTCATGTGGACTCTCGAACTCGCACCCTTTCCTGTCTTGATCTTTCTCTCTGCTCGTCGTCCCTCTACTTAGATTTCACGTGGCAGGTTCTTGATGACCTCCATAATAGTGATCATTTCCCCATCCTCGTTTCCTTTTTCTCTTTCCACCCTCCTCTTTCCTTCCCTAGGTGGCAGTTTGCCAAGGCTGACTGGTGCCTATTCACCCTCCGTGCTACTCTCTCTGACCTCTCCTTTCTGCCTCTTCCTCGCTCCCTCCTCCTTTTTTATGACACAGTCTTCAACGCTGCCCTCAGCTCTTCCTCCTGGGGCACCCGGAAGTGTGTTCCCTGGTGGAATGCGGACTGTGCTCGGGCTGTCCGCTGTAAGAGTGCAGCCTGGAAAAAACACCGCCACCGGCAGACGGCTGATTCTTTTATTCTGTTTCGGAAGGCAAGTGCGGTGGCCCGTAGGACCATCCGTGCTGCTAAACGTGAGAGTTGGAAATCTTATGTTTCCACCATTACATCCGATACTCCTCTACTGCAGATTTGGAAGAAGATCCGCAAGATTGCAGGCAAGTTCGTTCCGGATGTCTCGCCAGTTCTCCACCTCCGTGAGACTCTTGTGGCGGATCCAGTGAAGGTCGCGGCCGAACTGGGTTCCCACTTTTCTTCTGTTAGCTCTGGTTCTCATCTTCCCAGATCCTTCCTTCTTCGTAAGCCTGTTCTTGAATCTTATCCTTTAGATTTCCACACTCATCTCCGCCTTCCCTATAACGACCCTTTCTCTCTTTCTGAACTTCAGTCTGCCCTGGCCCTCTGCGGATCTACGGCAGCGGGCTCGGATGACGTTCATTATGAGATGCTTCGCCATCTCCCTCCGTGCACGGTTCATTATTTACTGAATCTGTATAACCGGGTCTGGGAGTCGTCGTCCGTCCCTGAGGACTGGCTCGATGCTGTTGTACTCCCTATTCGGAAACCAGGGTCTCTCGGTACGTCCCCTCAGGACTTCCGCCCTATTGCTCTCACGAGTTGTGTTTGCAAGCTGTTTGAGCGTATGGTAAATGTCCGTCTCATGTGGTTCTTGGAACGCCATCACCACCTCTCTCCTTCCCAATTTGGTTTTCGCAAGTGCCGCAGCACGACTGATGTCCTGGTGAACTTGGAGGTCTATTTTCGTACTGCTTTTGCTGCGAAGACCTCCGTTGTTGCTGTCCTTTTTGACCTGGAAAAGGCTTATGACACGACTTGGAGATACCATATTCTGTCCCAACTTCGTTCTTTTGGCCTTCGTGGTAATCTCCCTCTCTTCCTTCAAAACTTTCTCTCTCCTTTCGAGTTAGGCTTGGTGCCACTCTCTCTGCCTCTTTTCGGCAGTGTGAAGGTGTGCCCCAAAGTAGTGTTCTGAGTACTACACTTTTTCTGGTTGCCCTCAATGGTCTCCTTTCCTCCGTTCCTTCTGGCATCTTCTCCGCTCTTTATGTTGACGATCTTACTCTTTGCTGTCGAGGTGATGATTCGCCTCTCCTTCAACGGCGGCTTCATCTTGCGATTGATGCCGTGTCCTCTTGGGCCACCAATCATGGCTTCAAGTTCTCTACTACTAAGACTTGTGCCATGACTTTTACTCGGAAGCGGGTCGTTCTTCGTCCCTCTTTGTCACTTTATGGTCATCCCCTTGAGTACAGGGATTCCGCAAAGCTTTTGGGGTTATTCTTTGACACTCGTTTGTCTTGGTCGCCCCATGTCTCTTACCTCCGTGTGGAATGCTCTAAGGCTCTTAACCTACTTAAGGTTTTGTCCCATACTTCTTGGGGAGCGGATAGGCGCACGCTCCTCTATTTGCATTCGTCTCATATTGTCTAAGCTCGATTATGGTTGCCCTGTATACTCTTCTGCTTCTCCTTCTACTCTTCGCCGTCTTGATCCTTTGCACCATACTGGGTTGCGCCTCAGCTCTGGTGCTTTTCGTTCCACTCCTACCCTCAGTTTGTACGCTGACACTGGCTTTCTGTCTCTCCAGGATCGCCGTGATCGTTACAGTCTTCGCTATCTAGCGCGATCCTTACAGCATCCTCACTCTCACCTCTATCGTGCTTTGACTTTTACCCCTCCTGTAGTTCCTGTTCCTCTTCACCACCTTCCTCTTTCTGTCCGTTTGTCTCGCTTACAAGATTCTCTTTCGGTTCGTCTTACTCATATTTCTCCTCGTATTGTTCCCTCCTTGCCCCCGTGGTGGGTCCCCCTTCCCAAACTTTGTACTTCTCTGAACCGCATCACTAAAGCTTTTACCCCTCCTACAGTTCTGAAACGCCTCTTCCTTGAGCACTTTTCTTCTCACTCCCACTCCGTTCCCATCTTCACCGACGGGTCAAAGTCTGCTGATGGTGTGGGCTACTCTGTTGTTTTTCCTGACCAGACTTATATGTGTCGCCTTCCTCCAGAGGCTAGCATCTTCACAGCAGAACTCTATGCTATTCTCTATGCTCTTCGTATCCTGCTTTCCCGGGGACAGTCCTCCTTCGTGGTAGTATAGTTGACTCTCGTATAGTGCCCTCATGGCTTTAGGGTCCTTTAATCCCGTCCACCCTGTGGTCATCGAGATTCAACATTGGCTGTTTCTTATCTCCAGTAAATTTACGTCGGTTGCGTTTTGCTGGGTTCCCAGCCATGTTGGTGTCTCTTTAAATGAGCGTGCGGATACTGCCGCTAAGGACGCTATCCGCACTTGTCCCGTCTCCCGTAAAGGTGTTCCTTATTCTGACTTTTACCCAGTTATTCATGCCTCCATCCTTGCCCGTTTGCAGCGTTGTTGGTCTTCTGTTATTGGTAACAAACTGCGTATTCTCAAGAGTCGTGTGTCCCAGTGGCCTTCCTCCTGCCACCATAACCGACGGTGGGAAACGGCTCTTGCTAGGTTACGTCTTGGCCATACCCGTTTAACTCATGGTCACTTAATGGAGCGCCGCCCTGCTCCTTATTGTCCGAATTGCATTGTCCCTCTTACGGTCGTACATATCCTTGTTGAATGTCCTGACTTCCAGGACGAGCGTGTGTCTTGTTTTCCGACTGCCCCCCTGCAGTCGTTTGTCCCTCGATAGAATTCTTGGCGACTCTGATACTTTTGATATCGTTCGCCTTATGCGTTTTTGTTCTCGTATTGGCATCCTTGGTGATATTTAGCGCCCTCTGATTATCCCGCATATTTGATGGTGCTACATAGCCTTCCCGGTTTGGTGCCTTCTATTGATAATTACTTACTTACTTCCACCATGGCGAATGACTGTCGATCCGGTGTATATCTTCGTTGTAGTATCCCGCCCTCACAGGGACCAGTTCTGGAAGGCTGGCCCCAGGGCGGGTGTGGGAATGTGAACGCTGTCCACTCCGAGGCCGACTCCCCAGGGTCGACCCGATGTCGGTCGTTGTCGCTGTGGTGAGCCCCTCGGGTGTGGAGTGGAGGTGTCTGCTTAGAAGCGAGTGTAACAATTATATGCTGTGCTTAGTATATTATCCTGCAATGTTAAATGGGATTCTTGTAATGTTATTTGTCTATTTGTACTCACTGATTTTGTGCGCCCATTGAGGGACTTGAGGTAGAGGGGGGTAGAAATAGCCTAAGCTACTCTATCCCTTTGAGCTGTATTTCTTGCTTATCTCAATAAACATACTTGAACTTGAACTTGGGTGTGTGAATAATTTTGTTGACAGTTTACATTTGGTCAGGTCTACATCGGCAGATAATGAGAATTCCCAGAGATACTTGTAACCGAGTCTAAGCCGAGCAGTAGTAACATCTAGAAGTCTGCTGATTTTATTGGATGATCCATATAGATGTGTTGCTCCTCTTGCATGATAGTATGATGATAGATGGAATTACTGGTGTCAATTTCACTTTGCCTCAGATCTACAAGATCTTGTTGAAGTTCTTGGTGTACTGCTGCTCTCAGATTGCTCATTGACAATCCAAGGTTACACTCAACGGCTCCTTTAAAGGCAGATTCTTTGGCTAACTTATCAGCTCTATCATGCATTCGGAGGCCAACATGAGATGGAGACGACATGAAATGGACTCTGTTACCATCCTTAATAATTTTGTTGTATTTGTGTCTAGCTTCGGACACGAGGATGTTACAGTTATGTCTTAAAGAGTTGAGAGCATTTAAGGATGATAAGGAGTCACTTACAATTAATGTATCAAGTTTGGAGACTTGTACACATTTCAGTGCAAGGAACAAGGCAAATAGTTCAGTCTGAAGGGTAGAGGCCCAGTTGTTTATACGGACTCCCCACTCAAAGTACAAGCCATCGCCCATTGTCAGGACAACGTCTGCACTTCCAGCTGCACCCGTGGTGCGGTGTAAGGAACCATCAGTGTATATGATTTGAGAGAGAGAATGCTCTGTGGACAGAGCATCAATATGGCTTAAGGCGTTGAGCTTTGCCTCAAGACGAAGCTTGGGCTGATCTCTAATTTGCTTCTTGGGTGGAAAGGGAGGGATTAAAACTGGAAAGGGTGTAACCTCTCACGGTGCAGGAAAGTGCCGTTGTTGTTTCTCTTGGTACAAATTGTAAATCTGATACGTTCTGAGTTTAGTTCCAGTTTTAGTTATAAATTTGGAACAATGCTGATCCTTTGAGAGGTACAGTCTTTAACACTTTAGTGTTTAACACTTTAACGTTCAGTGACACGCCTTAAGCGTCCTCATATAATGCATTGACAGTAATAAAACAGTAAGTGTTATACCATTCGGAAATGCGGAATTTGAAGTGCATGTGTAAATTTTCAGGGATATAAATTATTTTTTTCAAAGCTTAGGGATTTTACATTATTGATGGTGTATGACCTGAGAATGGCAAAATGATCACTAACTAATGCATGAACAATTGTATCCCCCGACAGCATTATTGATGAGACCGTGACCAATGACGTCACATGAGGTGTGTGACGTGGTAGAAATAGATAAGCTGACAAAAATACCTCTCAAAGGGATAGCTAGAGTAGTATTCTATCCCAACCCTTTCCACTACCACCTACAGGATGGGTATATATGGGGTGCATAATAAATTAACTAAATTTTGAGATGTATTTTTTCTTGTCTCAATAAACATACCTGAATTTAAATTTTATAAAGAACTAGAAGTAATAGTCAATCGAAAACAAAATAAAGTTTTTGAATTTGAATGTATAACAAACTGTAGACAACGATTATCGTCAGTCGGTCCGACAAGCCACAAGAGACCGACGTGTTGACGGCACTGCGTGTAACTCCTACAAGAGCAAACCTCAACACCACGATGCCTAAGGTATTTAACTAATCCTTGAGTTGATTTTTTCAATATTCTGAACAACGCTCACAAGTTTTAACAAGTTGACCAGACCACACACTAGGTGAAGGGACGACGACGTCCTGGACCATTCTCAAGTCGATTGCCAGTATAGCAAGTTGTAACACGTTCTAATACGTCATAAACACGTTAAGCATAGATGTAACAACTTTATTACAAGTTGTAACAAGCGGAAAATAGAGACAGTTACGGTATGTTTTTCTAGGGATATTGGAACAATATCTAACGTACTCTGGCCCCAGACAGCACTCAGTATTTCTGAATGTTAGATATTAAGTCACTGCACATCCTCTCATGTGTACTATATATATATATATATATATATATATATATATATATATATATATATATATATATATATATATATATATATATATATATATATATATATATATATATATATATAAAACTCTGAATTGTAATGTCAATACTGACCTTAAAAGCTAATTAGAAGGTTGTAACAGAACCCATGGGCACCACACCAGAAACAAATACCCATTTGATATTCCAAGAGTTAGTTTAGTTTAGTTCATTTATTATGCACCCCATACCCATCTTGTGGGTGGTAGTGGAAAGGGTTACAGAGGCACATAGGCTCAGGGACTGAACCCCACGATTCATTTAGCTAAGCAATTTACAATCTTGATGAGCTAGTTACAAAATTCAATATAAGTCGTCACATCAACAATGGGGTTCGAGATCGACCTCAAGTACAGGTTCTAAATTAAGCAACTGACATATGTGGAGAGCTAGTGTCACAATTGATATGTTTGTCCTGCACACCGCCCCCCATCCAGTGGGCAGCGATGGATAGGTTACACTCACTCAGTTACTACCTACAGTTAGCAAACTGGGGATATTTGGCTAAAATTTCTGGTAGATCATTTTGAATTAAATATTTACACATTGCTGGAACATTGGTTATAGAATTGTCTCTAAATTCACGTATCTTTTCGCACTCCATCACATAGTGACGGAGGGTGTGCAAATAATTTTGTTGACAGAGTGACTTAATCAAACTAGAAATGCTCTACAAATCAAGGAATCCAGAATGTGAATTGACCTTCCCAATCATGTCAAAGGCTGTTATAACTGAAGGTATGAACTGAGTGATTGTAACCTATCCACCGCTGCCCACTGGATGGGGGGGCCGGTGTGCAGGACAATTCAATTTCTTTCTTTATTATGCACCCCATACCCATCCCGTGGGCGGTGGTGTGAAGGATTATAGAGGTACATAATCGGTTCAGGAACTGAAGGACAAACATATAAATTGTGACACTAGCTATTACATATGTTAGTTGCTTAATTTAGAAAATGTACTTGTGGTTGATCACGAACCAATTTTTGATGTGACGACTTATACTGAATTTTTTAACTAACTCATCAAGATTGTAACTTGCTTAGCTAAATGAATTGTGGGGCCCAGTCCCTGAGCCCATTATGTGCCTCTGTAACCCTTTCCACTACCACCCACAAGATGGGTATGGGGTGCATAATAAATGAACTAAACTAACTAAACTCTCTCAACCAGTTTAAGAAGAAAACTAAGTACTACCTAATTAACTCATGTAACCTACCTTACCCCTAAATGTCAACCCAAGTCGTACTATTTTTAAACAATGCTGTTTGTTGACCAACTTGTATATTGGCTATTTTCTACCATGTTCCCCCCTTTTTTATCTTTTATTTTTTCTTTCAATGCAATTTATACTTTAGGCTCAATTATTATTAAGTTTTAGTCTTAAATGTTTTTTACCCACCTCACCTTGCCCAAGACGCTATGCGTACTAGTGGCTTTAGGTATTGTATGTACTAGCTCTATCTATAAATCCAACATTATGTTTGTAACTAATCTTCTACGAATGTACTTTTACCTGAATAAACATTTGATTTGATTTGAGGTAGGACATTTGCTGGCACTTGATGAAGGCCCCCCTCCTCCCTGCTCTGTAATTTCCTTCTATTTCTAAGCACTTCCATCATGTTTTTCACTCCATTAAATGTCACCCATAGGGGGCAGTTCTTGTCTTTCTCATATTTTCCTATTCTTCTAAAATCACCGACATTTTCCTTTGAGCTTTCTCCTAAACCTACTATATTCTCTATGATTTTCATCTCTTCTGCTCCTCAGTCCACCCTAGATGAAATTTCCTTCTATAAACATCCAAAATTTTTTATGAACTTCTATCTGTAGTGTTTTGTACTAGTTTACTGTTGGTAACCAGTTCTTTCCTAATTGCTTGCCTAATTTCTGCTTCTTGTTGGTCATTTCTGGTTTTGACTTAAGAACACACTTCCTTGATTGTCTCGTTTTCTTTTACAACTTGTGCATACGTCTCTTTTTATTTCTTCCTTATACTTTTCTAGTTCGTTATTAGCCTCCTCTATTTGAGTTGCCAATGAANGGCATAAGGTTGAGAAAATTACTATAAATTGTTTTAAGAGTATCAAAGCCATTATTATGCAGAGTATTTTGGACAAGGCAGATAAAAGTACTTTTCTGCTTACTTTTATAAAAGTACAAAGCTAATAGTACTTTTCATTGGTAATTATGCCATTTGGTATATAATAATGAAAGCAGTTTCTTTTATGAAAAGAGATATAAATATGTTTTAATTACAGTATATATCACCTGTAAGACTACTCTAATATTTTAATAGGATTCTCTTAAGATTGATGACCAAACCACACATTAGAAAATGGAGAAACGACGACGTTTCGGTCCGTCCTGAACCATTGTTAAATCGTATTTTCTTTAGATTTCACGGTAAGATATAGGGGGTAACATTCTTACTGGCACAACAGGGATCTTTTAAGACAATATTGTCTGATCATAATAGTACTAGGGGAAACATTGGAGAAAAACCTTGGGTACAATCCAGGTGCCCAGATTTAACTACAGAAAGTTCACTCATAAACACAAGCTTTTTAAATCTTGGCATCACTGGGACTGTCATAGTGTTCTCTTAAACGGCCACCACCACATATTGCTAGATGGCGGCACCTACATCACATATCCTTCTGACTCATCTCTGTGTCAGAAGGTCCTTGTTTACCTCCAGGTCTAGCCTTGACTGAATTCATAGTTGTAGTGTGTGTTGTTGCAGACATAGGCTGCCACTGTCTTGTATTATACTGTATTAATTGTCAAGATTTGGTTAGGATCAACCAGCAACTCTTACCCTGGTCCCTGGGCTTCTCCACGGAACAACCGTGGACATTTTCAAGAGAAAACTGGACAGTTTTCTAAGAGAAGTTCCGGACCAGCCGGGCTGTGGTGGGTATGTGGGCCTGCGGGCCGCTCCGAGCAACAGCCTGGTGGACCAAGCTCTCACAAGTCGAGCCTGGCCTCGGGCCGGGCTTGGGGAGTAGAAGAACTCCCAGAACCCCATCAGCCAGGTATCAACCAGCTGTTGTGATTGGACTGTTTGGTGACCGGTTACCTTTCATGACCTGTTTGTCACCCATTTCTTGTTGCCATGATGACTGTTTGAGGATGGGCAAACTGACACTTTATGTAGACAGACTGGATCTGTATACATGCAATTTTATGATTCCAATGGTGACCCCTTTCTCTCTAATATTCCCCAAATGTGTTCAAGATTGATACCACTTATGGGTCCATTCATTCTACCATTTGTGACCTGCCTTGTCTAACGCAGTCTTGCAGACCCCTTTCATCGCAATTGCCAAGCCTTCGTTTTGTTCTTTTAAAAAGTCTCTCGCCAGTGGCTTGCTTCCCAGTTTGAGTTGCACTTAAAGGCAATTTGGCTGTTGATACTTCAGCTGCAGATCCTAAGCATTTTTTTTTATTATTATTTTTTTTTTACTGTGAAGTTACTAGCTGGTGGGGAAGTGGAGGCAGGATTCGGCTTATCCTGCCTCTCGGAAGTTAGGGGGTTGTTGACCACCACATTGCAGTTTTCCATTAAGTCCTCTTATTATGTGTGTGTTTGGGAAGGAGGAGATGGGAATTCAATATTATTACAATATGTTGTAATAAAACCACCCTTTTCACTTTGTGAAATATAGTAGCCCAGCAACACCCTTCTTGATTTTTTCAGCGTTAAATGGTAATAAACTATGTAACGTGATACCATAGCTATAAAATGTTAATACAAGTGTCTAATAGGTATGCTTAGAGCCAAGTAAAGATTAAACCAAAAAAATAAGTAGCCAGTTTTTATAAGTCATTTTTACTGCATAAATCCCTCAAGATATTTCTTGAGATTTTGTGTGTGTATTAGTCCTCATAATGGTGGAAATTTGAGAGAAGAAAATATATAGATACTTTGATGGCTCTTTAGCGAGTACAGTAGCAGGAACATTGTAGAGACCTTATCGTTTTTTAATTTTGTATAGACTTTTATAGGTACGTAAAAATGTAAAGAAAATTATTTACATTTGGTTAACTACTATAAAAGAGTGAATGGCAATTCCTAATGAATATTCAGATTTCTTGTGTTTTAAGTAGGTGCTCTGATTAATAAAACTAATTAATGGGTTTACTATAATCCTCAGGAGAGAAACAGGATCATATTGGGGCACGTGAATTCGTTCTCAAGATGTATCTTGCCCAAAATCCAGATCCAGACCGAATGTGTTATTCTCACTTTACGTGTGCTACAGGTCGGTCAGATCATAAGAATTACAGCTAGCAGGCCGTAATAGTATTGCAAATGTTAAATTAATTATGCTAATACTTTTGATTTGCTTAATTGTAATCTGTACCTTGTGTATTAGTTTCAGATCATTTTGCAGTAGAATGGGAACTATGGGGCACATAATGTATGTAGGTCAGTGGAAGTTATTTGAATTTTGTACAAATGGCAATTTGGAACAGTCTTATTATTTGTTATCTCTTAAGCTGGTGGACAATTATAGTTTGTTTCTAGCGTGTACCCTAAAGAACATACTGAAGTGACATGTAATAATTGTAGTTATTTTTTATCTAACCAGACAAAGTTGCCGACCATACTTTGTATAGCATATTTTGTAGTGTAATTTCTCTTAGTTTAAAATAGAATTTTGTGCGAGGCAGCACATGAACTTTGTTGGGAAAACTAACAGATATAATGGTAGACCTTGCACATCATCGGTATTGCAGTTTGTTAATATGGCAGCCAATGTGGCAAGTACTGTAGGTAGTAGATATCAGTTGCTTATGGAAAGTGCTTCTGTGGAAACAGTATGAATGAATCTTGCAACTATTGTATTTAGTTGTGTATTTTTCATTTGGTGTACCTGTACACCACCCGTTTTTCAATATACAGTACAGTACTGTACTACTCTTCACGTCAGGCACTATTGAGCGGATAACTTTTATTTTACTTTGACATTATATAAAGAAAGTAAAACTTGTTCATTGTTCCCACCGTTTCAGTTAATATCTATAACTTGACTAAGTTGCATTTATGCAGTTGCGTTCCAGTTCTGTAACATTCTTTCATTGGTATTTTTCCACCATTTCTAATTTGACCTTCAGCTAACTCAATATATATTACTGTACTTTTCCCCACACAACCATCTTTTGTTATTCTTAAATTAGTGAAAAAATATGCAAAAAATTGTAATATTTGAAATACTGTTTTCTTTAATATATTGTTTCAGTGCTGGATCTTGTCTTCTTTTTAATTTATTCTATTCTATATATGAGACAAGGTGGAGCTTTGCTGAGCTGTGCAATAATAATTTCTTGAATGTATCATATTTATTGTGAATTATCAGGTAAAGAAGGATACAATAACTTTGTTGTTAAATATCATGCTTAATCTTGCAAAGGGTAGGAAGGCTCTGCAGTGTTTCCTTTCCTAACTTTTCTTTTTAACCCTAATACAGAAAGAACGTTTATTTTTTGGAGGAGCCATATGGTGGCTCCCTGAAGCTAGGTTGCTGAGATAGCTTCCATCTTTATTGAGTCAAATCAGTCAAAGAAGTCCTATATTGGTTGTCAGGGACAAGTGTCAGAACCATGCCTCCAAAACAGAGGCACAGGGACCAGAAGAGTGTTGCAATTGTCCGTACATTGAAAACGTCCAGAAAGTAAGCGAAATGTAAGCCAAGCTATGCAGACAACTGCGAGGTTCACAGAAAGTGAAGCACTGAAGCATCCAATTAAATTTGCAAACAATTCACTCAAAGACTTCGATTAAATTCCCCCCTAATTGTGGCTGGCCACCAACAAATAGCAGCACCACTGGGAGCTCCTGGCTTCCATGCAAGCATAGCCCCAGTCTGGGCTGAAGACCTCAAACTGACACCTGGTAGAGGGACAGGGAACCTGGGAGCCACCAAGACCCTATCAGAAAGAGTGATTTCATTACATTCAACCCGGGTTTTCTGGAGGGACAAGGAAGGCAGATACAGACCCTGAGCACTGTCAGGTACCCCCTCTAGTATGTACTGTATACAGTATATAGGTAGAAATGTCCATCTGTCTGAGGATGGAGGCCAGACAAGGGAAAAGAAGAGATGTGGGAGGGTAGGGAGATGGGAGGGAAGATTTGAGGGGGGGAAGGGAGATCAACAATGTATGGAAACTTGCTGCTGTTATGCCTTTGCCAATACTGCATGGTATAACTTGGTTCTGGGCATGTGGCTTGTGGCGATTAGTGTATATGGCCTTTTACACTTGTACATTTGGTACGCAGCTGATGTTCTTCTGCCCATTCCTCTTAACAGATATTCCCCTTACATATCTAAGCCCAGTCTGTGTTAAATGTAATGAAATTCACTTTTCTGTTGGGCCCCCAGGGGCTCCCATTCTTGCCTTGTCCCTTCTTAACCCATGAGTTGGTGGCATGGCTGCAACTTCAAGTAACTTGGGCTGCCATTTGTTGATGGTTAGGCACATATCAGAATTAGGATATTTTTTGGGTTGATTTTCCCAAATTTTATTGTTCATCTCTTATCCCGTTCCCCTCGTCACATAAGTGAGCCACATTCTGGTCCCAGCCTGTGGTAGGTAATGAGTAGGTTTTGGAGGGTTTGTGTTACAGTACTGAGTACCGTACTGTACAGTACTCAGTAATGATGAGCTCAGGAAGGCACGGGGTGCCCACCAGAAAAGTGCATTTCATTTACATTACATTTTTTTCCAGGCCTTTGACGTAAATCTCATTTAATCTTAATATTGATTTGAACAGGTAATTATGATTTTCAGACAGACAGAGTCACCTACATACTACTGTAGTACTTCTGTTGTTGGAAATTTTAAAACATATGTACAAGTAGCTGTAGCTAGATCATTTCCTTTCAGGCCCACGGAAGGATGCCATTGCAGCCCAAGAGTTCATCCTACGGATGTTTGTAGAATTAATTCCTGTCCGTAAGAAGAGTATCTATTCTCATTTCACATGCGCGACAGGTAAAGAGCATTAACCATGATGATGGCATGACCCGTGTTCATTGCGCATTTCTGAGCAAATTATCGGGGATTCTATGTTATTTATGTGGAATCTTCTAATTTATTTTAACTCTTGCTTGGAACTCTGAAGGCAGCACTCATCACTGAACGTCTTCACTCTCATTCCTGAATTGTCTAACACATTTGGGCTTGAGAAGTTGAGAATGAAGGGTAATTGTTTTGTATTTAACTGTTTAACATGGTTTTGCAAAACAGTTGCTCTGATATGTCTTTAAGCTTAATATTGATTTCCCCCCTCCCCGCTCAGCTCGTTGCTGCTGTGAGGGGGGCTTAGTGGGCGTCTGCTGGAGTGTGATGCTCCTTGGGACAGTCCTCTGTCCTTTTGTAGCCTTGTGCTCCTGCTGCTGTCCTCTCTAATTTTGCTGAGCACCTTTTCCTTCTGTTTCGTTTTTCTCCCCCCTCTTCTCCTATCTGCTTGCCGTTTCCTGCCGACCTTTTGCTTGTTTTGGTTATTCCTTTGAACTTCTCTATTTTGACGCCCGGGTGCTTGGGGAGGCATACTCTTGCACCCGTAGAACTGTAGTACCCAACGTCGAGAGCGAGGGGAACCTTTTATTGTCAATCCCCCTTTCGTCACTGAACCCGATCTCGACGGACTGTCGGTTCTTAAGGTGGCGTTTGTGGGGCGTATACTCACGACGCACCCCTGGGGGCCCCCGGCATGATCGGCGATAGCTTCTTGTTGGGTGTCCTGCCTCTAATTGTGGCTCCATGGTGGGTGTGGGGGCACATTCGTGAATGAATCTTCTTTTCGTAGCGATGATAAATACTATTCCCCCTGTTTCTGCTTTAACTTCTCAGGCTCGTGGGGTGGGCGACCAAGCCCCCGAGTCGGTCCGTGTTGGAAGACCGGGCTCTGTAGCCTCCGCTACATTGGGCCCCGACCTTGCTCCTCCTTTGGCTTCTCTGACTCCTCCCCTCGGCTCCCCTCCCTCTGTGGTTGGGTCGAGCCCCAAGCCCCAGTGGTGACTACCTCGTCCCCTGACGCGGCTTCGTCTCTCATTGTGACTACTGCACCTTTTACCCCCGTGACTTCCGGGGTTCTCATCGCCGTTCCCGCCAAGGCCGCACTCCCACGATCCCTTCCCGTAATAGTACTTACAATGCCTTGTTTGGTCCCGCTACATGGGCTAAATACTTTGATCTCCACCATCTGGATTCTACTCCTCCTGACGATTTCTCCCTCCATAAACACCTTGTTGATTCAGTAGATGCCTCTGTTACTTTTAACTCCACCAGTTCCGGTACGCGTGTCGTCGCTGCTCCTTCTCAGGATGCAGCTACTCGCTTAGCCGCTTTGTCCTGCATTGGGGAGACCCCTGTTCGGGTCTCCAAAAACGCTCGGTTAAATGCCAGTGTTGGCACTGTTCTCCTCCCACCCCATGTTGCAACTGGTGTTCGGGACCTCAATGATTGCCATGAAGATATTAAACATATCCTCGAAGCCCAAGGCCATTCTGTCCTCCGGGTGGACACGTTTACTCGACCCCCTCGTGGTCGTCGCCGTCAGCCTCTTCGAGTTGTCAAAATCACCTTTGATAGTAGAACCCTTCCGCCCTCTGTTATTCTTGCTGGTGCCAGATGCTCCGTTCAGGAATACATTCCCTCTCCTAGAATTTGCAATAAGTGCTGGAAGTTTGGGCACGGTGTCCTCAAATGCACCAGTACTGTGTATCTCTGCCCCTTGTGTGGGGACGATAGTCATTCTAAGTCCGAGTGCACTTCTCCCCAGGCTCGCTGTCTCAATTGCGGTGAAGCCCACCCAACCTTCTCACGCTCGTGTATGCACTACAAACTCGAGGAAGCCGTCCTCAACTTGAAGCACCGTGATCGTCTGTCTTTTCCTGAAGCGAGACGCCAAGTTCGTCGTCTCACCCCTTTCGTGGGG
>WNGS01169498.1:61355594-61371414 GCA_020271785.1 Procambarus virginalis
GACGGTGAAGTGGAACTCGAAAGCGGGTTTGAGGGGGAAATGAGAGGCATCTGTGTGAGGAGGACACGACATGAGAGGAACGGGGTAGGGAGCTATGACGAGGGTTGATGGGAGGGAATGATATGATGGACGAAGACTGTCGTGCAGGCGAGGAGTCACTATAACGTGGCCTAAAGTAAGTGTGACCAGACCACACACTAGAAGGTGAAGGGACGACGACGTTCGGTCGTCCTGGACCATTCTCAAGTCGATTCTCAAATCGATTTGAGAATGGTCCAGGACGGACCGAAACGTCGTCGTCCTTCACCTTCTAGTGTGTGGTCTGGTCAAGAGGACTGTTGTGTCGGAGGGAAAGATATCGTGAAATTGTAATAAAACTCCCGGAGGAGAATGACAAACTGGCGAAGACAATTATACATAAATATCTTCATATTCTGGACGCTGAATCCATCGTCTGCTGTAGTGGTGGATATGTGGGCCTGCGGGCCGCTCCAACAACAGCCTGTTGGACCAAGTTATCACAAGGCGAGGCGGGCTGGGGAGTACAAGAACTCCCGAAACCCTATCCAGTTATGCTCCAGGTAGGCGATGTGTTGCGCATTCTATTGAGGAAGACGGGTGGTGGAGGAGTTGTGTTGTTAAAGATCGCTACCTGGAACAAAGTCCAGTAGCCACGGGCCTATGGTGAGCCCGTAGTGGTGGAGGAGCCCTGTGTGATTGAAATGTTAGAGATGGGGACACAGATCTTAAGAGCTATCAAAATGATGTGCAATGTTGTTTATGCAGAAAGCCTCACCTCTCTAGTGTGTGCAGAAACAATGTTCAAGTGGAACAAAAATTGCCCCCCCCCCTCTTGCCAACCACTTGGGCTGGACGGTAGAGCGACGGGTCTAGCTACATGCAGGTCAGCGTTCAATACAGCCCGACCCACCCTTAACCCTCGTTAAAGCTGAACAAATCCACAAGGGCCGTGACGAGGATTTCGAACCTGCGTCCGAGAGCACCAGACGCTGCCTTAATCACCTGAGCTACGACAGGGTCAAAAGTTAAAGCTCATTTAACCTCGTTAAAGCTCATTTCTGTTCTCGCAGATTCATTCTCCTCCAATTGACAACCCTCACAACCCCCCCCCCTTTTCTCCCCCTCATTCCAAACCCCCCCTTATCCCCCCTCCAACCCTCCTCCCCCCCTTTTGACCGCCTCCGCCCCCTCTCCCCACCCACAGAGTATGACGCTGGTGGAGGGGACGGCGCTGTGGGGGTCGCGTCTTGGCGCGTCCATGTGGCGTTGACTCATCATAACTACTATCCCTCCGTCCTCCGCCGACTGTCCTTCGCCCTCCTTCCGCCCTCCTGACGTCCAGGACGGAGGCTTCCTCACGGCTTTGGAGGGGGCGGGGGCGGGGGGGGGCGCACCTCCAGGGCCACCGCGGGGTCCCCGTCTGCAGAAGAGAGAGAGACAGAAAGGTTATTTACTCATAAATATTTCGTTTTGTATTATTTTAATTACTGTAGTCACAAATGCATCACAAGTAAACTGGACCAACGCTTGACTTAGTCGACCTTGCTATACCGCTCGTTTCCCAGCACATGCACAGGAGTCACCATCAAAATACGATTTACAAGCTAAACATAGTTCCTGCAAAAGCCTGTAGAGACAGATTGGCTAATTAAGGTGCGTGCTATCGGAATATGAAGTAATATCAGCTGCTACCAGTGAGCTGTTGCCACACACGCTGCAGGAGACCAAAGGAATTAAGGACAGCTTGGAAGTAGGAGACGAAAGGATTTTCAGGACAGCTGAAAACGCATCAGGCGGGAGGAAGCTCCACGCTTGCGCTACAGGCAACAGCAACACCGTAGAAGGTGTCGGCGATACAGACAGATTCAAGAGGAGCTGACGGCCTCGAGTTTCTTCCGAGAGCAAAAGTTGTGAGACGAGACCGCGCGTCTTTCAGAGAGACAAAGACGACTCGAACTAAGGTCAAGTGAATGAGAGAAACCCACGATATTTATTTTTCTGTGGTGGTGGTGTTGGGTGAGTCTGTGTCACCGCCACCTGATGTTGTCTGAGAGGGCGGTGGGTGGAGGGGAGCAGAGAGGAACGAGGTGAAAGAGAGATACGGGACCAGAGAGAGAGAGAGAGAGAGACAGAGAGAGAAGAGAGGAGAGAGAGAGACAGAGAGACAGAGAGAGAGAGAGATGAGAGCAGAGAGAGAGAGAGAGAGAGGAGAGAGAGGAGAGAGAGAGAGGGAGAGAGGAGAGAGAGGAGAGAGAGATGAGGACCTTGGCACACTACATGTCTGCTGGGGGCTCCAGTTACGAACCTCATGGAAAGGGAACAACAACACAGAGAGAGGAAGCCAAAGCAGAAAATCGCATGATAATAGAAGACATAAGAATTGGACAGTCACCATATGTGAAGAGACGAGAGTACCGACCAGAGACGGTCACTATGAACAGTCAACTGACAGTTGAGAGCTTTATCCCTCCTCACTATTGACAGCTTTATCCCTCCTCACTTTTGACAGCTTTCCTCCCCCGCTCCTCAAAGGGCAGGGAACACAGACCCCTTGAAGGAGGAAAGCGGCTGGCCTGCTCCTCCGTCCCAACTTTCTAACGGGAATATATATGATAATATTTATAAAAATTAACAGGGCACAAAGTAGTGAATATTTTGTTGTCATCTCAGTAATAGAATATTAATAATAAAATAATAAGAAATCAATAATAATGGCTATAAATTAAAACTCAATTCAAATGGTCAAAATACTTTTTGAATTAGAATACAACAGATGACGTTAGGAAGCAGTTGGGGTCGACGAGGTTAGACGGCACTTAATAATAGCTGTTCACTCGTTGTGTAACTGAACTTGACAAGTATAGAACAAGTCAGACATGTGACTGAACCTTAATATGTAAGATTAAGCCTGGCTGCTCATCCCGGTCACCAAGGCGGCTTTTGATTAATCACTTTTGATTAATCACTGACTGGAGAAACTCAAAGGTTGGATCACCAGGTTAAATTATAGTTCAGGGATCGTCATTATTTCATGTTACAGGCATTTCCACGAACGATGGGAAGGAAGAACTTTTTACCGTGGGAGCAACGTTCAGGAATCCCAAGGGTACAGTTACAAGAAAAGGTGTTTGTGAGTACAGAGTGGCCGTCCTGAAATCTGTACCGTGCACAAGCATTGCAAATATTATTATGGATTATATTTGCAAGATTTTGGCGAGATGTAGAAAGTATTTGAAGTGGTCTTTCCTGATAGTGGAAGTGAATCTCTTCTATCAATAAAATCTAATAAAGAAATATGTAACATGCGCTTTTTAACATTATAATGCTTATTAAACTTTAACAAGTCATAGAATAAGTATAGAACTACGTCTATTACACAACTGCTGCTGTATGAATAATAAAATAATAGAAACATATAAATTAGTAAATTTGGAAAATAGTAATAATAATAATTATAAATAATAATTAATAATAATAATAATAATAATAATAATAATAATAATAATAATAACAATTTGGTTTAAGAAATAAATGAGAATGAGGTGAGCCAGTGTATTTGAGGGCAAGATGGAAGAAAGAGACTTAACTGTGGAGAAGCCACGTATGTCATACTCTTGGGTAATGATGCAGCATTTGATAGGTCTGCCATAGAGAACTGGGATTTGTGTCAATAGTCATATTTAAAGCTGTTAACATTCACTACAGTTTACCCAGACTCGGCACAGAGAACCTGTGTCTCCTCTGTGCCTATTGTACACAGAATACATAGTCATATTTAAAGCTTTACATTCACTACAGTTACCCAGACTCGGCACAGAGAATCTGTGTCTCCTCTGTGCCTATTGTACACAGAATACAAGATATAAGCCAGCCATTTATCCCCCGAGAATAAACTATTGGTTCTGACGAGCGTTCCTATAGAACGCATTTCGCTGAAACTCTCTTCAGCATCATTGGAGGTACAGTCACTGCAGTAAACAAGAGTAATTTCACCGTAAACAAATCCACAAGGGCCGTGACGAGGATTCGAACCTGGATGCTCCCGGACGCAGGTTCGAATCCTCGTCACAGCTTCTTGTGAATTTGTTCATTTGATGCATCACGTTAGTGTGATCTCTGTGTGTATGATAATTTCACCGTTTCCATCACCCGAAATATACAACATAATGAAACGCATTCCGGCAACAGGCTGGTTGCCTAACAACACTAGTATTCAATAACTATACAACAAAAGTGCAGTTCTAACTTAACAACATGAAAGTAACCTCATAATGTTGACCAGACCACACTCTAGAAGATGAAGGGACGACGACGTTTCGGTCCGTCCTGGACCATTCTCAAGTCGATTGACTTAACAATGGTCCAGGACGGGCCGGAACGTCGTCGTCCCTTCACCTTCTAGTGTGTGGTCTGGTCAACATACTTCAGCCACGTTATTGTGACTCATCCCCTGCATAACCTCACAATAACAACAACAACAGTAGTCTGCAGGAATCCTCGTGGGTTCAGTAGGACCCCCAGGCGGCAATACTTTTGACCATGTCGTGGGCCTAGTTGTCTGGGAGCGTGTGCCTGGAAAACCCACCGCATAGGTTCGAATCCTCATCACGGCTCCTACGGATTTTCTCCTTAATCATTATAACAACACCTCCGGTAATAGTGTAGAGTGGTTGACCAACATCAGGGAGAAGAAACCGGGTCACGTTCAGCTGTCGCGTTCCATTTCAGGGGCTCCATTTAGCCCCCTGGTGGCGGCATCCAGGACAAGGACTCCTCTGAGATGCGTTCAGGGAAGCTGGGTTAATGTATTATTCATCCCGCGGTCTCATTTTTGTAATGAACGAATTGCATGATGTATGCATTAGCCTTTGCTGGGGGAATTTTGTTTTAGTTCGAGTGCTTGTGTGTTGAGTCACTGAGTGTGTGTGTGTGTGTGTGTGTGTGTGTGTGTGTGTGTGTGTGTGTGTGTGTGTGTGTGTGTGTACTCCTCTAGTTGCGCTTGCGGGGAGTTGAGCTCTGGCTCTTTGGTCCCGCCTCTCAACCGTCATCACTGGTGTACAGATTCCTGAGCCTATTGGCTCTTATCATATCTACATTTGAAACTGTGAATGGAGTCAGCCTCCACCACATAACTTCCTAATGCATTCCATTTGTCTGCTACTCTGACACTGAAAAAAATCGTAACGTCTCTATGCCTCATTTGGGTACTCAATTTCTACCTGCGTACCCTAGTGCGTGTGCCCCTTGTGGTAAATTGTCTGCCTTTATCTACCCTATCAATTCCTCTGAGAATCTTGTATGTGGTGATCATGTCCCTCTCTAACTCTTCTGTCTCCCAGTGACGTGAGGTTTATTTCCCGTAGTCTCTCCTCGCAGCTCATACCCCTTAGTTTGGGTACTAGTCTGGTGGCAAACCTTTGAACCTTTTCCAGTTTAGTCTTATGCAAGTCTAAATATGGACTGCATGCTGGAGTATGTGTGTGATCACAGGAACAAACCCAGGAGTACGTGGTAGGGGGAGATGAGACCCTCAGATAGGAAAAAGATGTTGCCTATCTGAGAAACCTTGACCTTGACATTCTGTCAAGGTACAGAATGTCGCAATGCTCACCACCTGGTTGATATCTGGTTGATGGGGTTCTGGGAGTTCTTCTACTCTCCAAGCCCGGCCCGAGGCCAGACTTGACTTGTGAGTTCAGACATGCGGAGCAACGCATCACCCATGTCCACCATGAACTCCCAGGAAAAAACCTAAACAAAATTGTCGAAAATTCCAGCCAGGGAGCTGGAATTTGAGATTCTGAGCAGGACTGAACTACAAGCCCTTGTCGTTGTCAATGCAAAGTGTATCTCTGCAAGGTAATACAGTTAGTGGTCACTGCAACTATCAAGGAGCACTTACACCCACACACAATAGGAGAGTGCCGGAAGAGTGCCAGGTCACCAGAATTCTCCAACACTTGACCAATTACGTGGTCAAGTGAGATTTCAGTGAAATAGAGGTTAAGTTCAAGAGAATAGGGGCCAGGTGAATCCTTTCTGAATCCTTAACTATCCGTTGGCCTTCTGCCTTCGTGTTATCCAGGCCCGAGTTCCCTCTCCGATGGTTGAAGCTAATTGTTATTATCCAGACGGGATAATAAACACATAGATATAGCATCCATACGATAGCATAAACCCATAAACATAATATCCATATCATAGCATAAACCCATGATCATAATATGCATACGATAACATAAACCCATAAACATAGCATCCATACGATAGCATAAACCATAAACATAATATCCACACGATAGCATAAACATATAAACATAGCATCCATAAGATAGCATGAACCCATCCCCCCAGAGGTGTGGGGGGGGGAGGGAGGGCTCAAAGGGCTCGGACGTACGTGGGGTGAAATGGACGGTGTTGGACTTGTAGGGCGTCGTGCCGTGGGTGCAGCTGAGGTAGGCGTAGTAGGTGGTGTGTGGGGCGAGGTACGCCAGGGTGATGTGCTGCTCCGCTGTCTGCACGGCTGTCTGCACGTGCATGGCCTCCGTCAGGGGCCCGTAGTGCAGGAAGCACGAGGTCATGGCCTGCCGGTGGCCCGCGGATGTCATCCAGATGAGCACCGCGCCGTCACCTGTCACCTTTGTCACCGCTACCCGCAGTGACTCTGGGACGTTCACCGCACCTGTGGAAGCACACGGGGGGAAGGAAGAGTCAGCAGGGAATAGTGTAACACCTATGCTTACACACACACATATATACATATACATATTGTTGACCAGTTCACATACTAGAAGATGAAGGGACACAATCGACTTGAGAATGGTCCTGGACGGAGCGAAACGTCGTCGTCCCTTCATCTTCTAGTGTGTGGTCTGGTCAACATTCTTCAGCCACGTATTTGTGACTCATCGCCTGCATACATATACATACACACTGGGGGGGGGATACATGGCGTTCCTTGTGTAGTGACGGACACCAGGGCACTGTACACTATAACTTCACTACTGTCTTCTCTACACACTGTCTTCTACAGTGTAGCTACACATCTTCCTTCTCTCCATCTTCCATACCCTTCATCACCTTCCCTACCCTTTACCACCTCTACTCTTCACCAATTTCCCTTCATCCCTGTAAACTTGGTGGGGGATGGAATCTTTTATTTAACGAGATTAGAAATTACTATGGTTTCACATTTTATGCAAATGGCGCGGAAGGAGGGTGCAAGGGGCTCGAGCCCGACATGCCTATGACCAGCCCCAAACATAGATGAGTCATCCTGCAAAGTTTAGTGAGGCTATCCTGAAAAGTCTGGCCCCCAACTTTGAACCAACAGACAGACAAACAGACAGAGGCGTTTTCCTTTATGGATATAAATATATTCTTGTTCACTTGGGAAAGATGTACAAACATTAACTCTCCCAAAGTAAATTTTACAATACAACTGGGCATGACGTGTTTTTCTAAAGGGCGGGTTTCGTTGAAGTACTCTTCAACATATTCGGAGGCTGAGGAAAAGTGAAAGCAAATTAGCTAATTTGGCAGTTTATATACCATGTAGAATGAGATGGTGTTACCCTGTCGAGGGATTGGGCAATATTGGCCAGAATTACAGAATAATTATCACCATTATTGACTAGCTTGCGAGTGGTGTTTAAACATGAGGATGGTATAACCAATAAATCAGAAGAGCTATAGAGGACAAAAGCACAGTTGTGGAGGTTGTTGACAAGACTCCAGCTACCAGCAGGAGCTCCCCCCAGGGAGGAGTGTGTGGAGGGCAGGAGCCCCCCAGGGAGGAGTGTGTGGAGGGCAGGAGCCCCCCCCAGGGAGGAGTGTGTGGAGGGCAGGAGCCCCCCAGGGAGGAGTGTGTGGAGGGCAGGAGCCCCCCCCCAGGGAGGAGTGTGTGGAGGGCAGGAGCCCCCCCCAGGGAGGAGTGTGTGGAGGGCAGGAGCCCCCCCAGGGAGGAGTGTGTGGAGGGCAGGAGCCCCCAGGGAGGAGTGTGTGGAGGGCAGGAGCCCCCCAGGGAGGAGTGTGTGGAGGGCAGGAGCCCCCAGGGAGGAGTGTGTGGAGGGCAGAAGCCCCCAGGGAGGAGTGTGTGGAGGGCAGGAGCCCCCCAGGACTAAGCTCTTAATTCTATTACACTTTGTTAAAGGAAACACCGAGTGGGTAATGATGAACAGGTTCAGGCTGTCTGTCAAGCAACACGGGTACAGGCTGTCTGTCAAGCAACACGGGTACAGGCTGTCTGTCAAGCAACACGGGTACAGGCTGTCTGTCAAGCAACACGGGTACAGGCTGTCTGTCAAGCAACACGGGTACAGGCTGTCTGTCAAGCAACACGGGTACAGGCTGTCTGTCAAGCAACACGGGTACAGGCTGTCTGTCAAGCAACACGGGTACAGGCTGTCTGTCAAGCAACACGGGTGCAGGCTGTCTGTCAGGCAACACGGGTACAGGGCTGTCTGTCATCCCGTCATCCACTTAGGTGACGGGATGCTCCCTCGTAATTGGCAGATTTAGACTTGATCAAAACTTGTCTCGAAAAAGTTAAGAGAAAAAGAAAACATCTTTGAAATATAACTTGAAGAGGGTGGAAGAAATGGCTGACCTCTCTCTCTCTCTCTCTCTCTCTCTCTCTCTCTCTCTCTCTCTCTCTCTCTCTCTCTCTCTCTCTCTCTCTCCAGAACTGTCACGTCTAACACCCAATTTCCCAAACCGGATTTACCATCTCTGAGCTTCTAAAATCACTTACAATCACCCGTTGAATGGCAAGCTCATAGGAAAGGGAAGAGAGGGAGAGGAAGGGGAAAAGGGAGGTAAAGCGGGATAGAGGAGGAGATGGAAAGGGAGGGAGAAGAAGAGGGAAGGTGAGGGAGAGAGAAATAGACAAAATGGAGAGAGAAAGATAGGAGAAGTCCATTGGGAAGCTAAGTAAATCCAATAAGCAGGAGAGAGAGAGAGAGAGAGAGAGAGAGAGAGAGAGAGAGAGAGAGAGAGAGAGAGACAGAGAGAGACAGACAGAGACAGAGAGGTGATTTAGCTGGAGCTCGTTCATTGGGAGATTCAATCTAGGCAATACATCAATTAAGGATGCGTGAGCATTTCACCAATCCTCACAGAATTACTGGAAATACTCCCGGCATTACGTTATCCACAGTACCGTAGCAGCAGGACTACCGGAATATTAAGATCCCAACAGGCTATGATTCATCTTCCAACGTCTAAGATAAACGCCAAGGGTGGATCGGTGTCTTCCAGGGGGGAAGACACCTGTTCAGGGCGCTTAATCTCATCAGATATACCCTGTTATACTTCAGTGCAACTGGCATTGGATATGCAAATTAGGACAGATGATCCAGGAGATGAGAGATGGATTTCTCTCCCTGTGCCTATATATAGGAGACCACGTTGGGTCAAAAGTGACTGGGAATACAGTATAAGGAACTTGGTATAAGACCCCTTGACCTGCACGCGGGCTTTGACGCTCTGCCGGTCAAGGCCCGGGCAAGTGAGGGGGTTGAGTGAAGGGTTGAGTGAGGAATTGAGTGAGGGGTTGAGTGGCAACGTAGCCACGACTACGCAGTGATGTGGGGAGGCAGACTCCATACACAGTTTCAATCGTAGCTATGATAAGAGCCCGGTAGGCTCAGGAACCTGTACACCAGTTGATTAACAGTGAGAGACGGGACCAAAGAGCTGAAGCTCAACTCCCCCCCCCCCCCCGCAAGCACAAGACCACCACCACTGCTCTGCTACACACACACAGGTATTGTCATGTTCACCCACACTAAAGAAAGACAAATAGAGTTGTTTAGTCATTTTCTCTAAGTATTTGGTGTTAACATGTTGTTGTTTTGTCTTGATTTTCTCATTATTTTTCCTGGCCGTCTTGGGGTTGAATCCCCGTTTCTCAGCTCACCTCAGGCAGAATTTCTCAGCTCACCTCAGCCAGACTTTCTCAGCTCACCTCAGCCAGACTTTCTCAGCTCACCTCAGCCAGACTTTCTCAGCTCACCTCAGCCAGACTTTCTCAGCTCACCTCAGCCAGACTTTCTCAGCTCACCTCAGCAGACTTTCTCAGCTCACCTCAGCCAGACTTTCTCAGCTCACCTCAGCCAGACTTTCTCAGCTCACCTCAGCCAGACTTTCTCAGCTCACCTCAGCCAGACTTTTTCAGCTCACCTCAGCCAGACTTTCTCAGCTCACCTCAGCCAGAATTTCTCAGCTCACCTCAGCCAGAATTTCTCAGCTCACCTCAGCCAGACTTTCTCAGCTCACCTCAGCCAGACTTTCTCAGCTCACCTCAGCCAGACTTTCTCAGCTCACCTCAGCCAGACTTTCTCAGCTCACCTCAGCCAGACTTTCTCAGCTCACCTCAGCCAGAATTTCTCAGCTCATCTCAGCCAGACTTTCTCAGCTCACCTCAGCCAGACTTCTCAGCTCACCTCAGCCAGATTTCTCAGCTCAACTCAGCCAGAATTTCTCAGCTCACCTCAGCCAGAATTTCTCAGCTCACCTCAGGCAGATTTCTCAGCTCACCTCAGCCAGACTTTCTCAGCTCACCTCAGCCAGAATTCTCAGCTCACCTCAGCCAGACTTTCTCAGTTCACCTCAGCCAGACTTTCTCAGCTCAACTCAGCCAGAATTTCTCAGCTCACCTCAGCCAGACTTTCTCAGCTCACCTCAGCCAGACTTTCTCAGCTCACCTCAGCCAGACTTTCTCAGCTCACCTCAGCCAGACTTTCTCAACTCACCTCAGCCAGACTTTCTCAGCTCACCTCAGCCAGAATTTCTCAGCTCACCTCAGCCAGACTTTCTCAGTTCACCTCAGCCAGACTTTCTCAGCTCACCTCAGCCAGACTTTCTCAGCTCACCTCAGCCAGAATTTCTCAGCTCACCTCAGCCAGAATTTCTCAGCTCACCTCAGGCAGAATTTCTCAGCTCACATCAGCCAGAATTTTTCAGCTCACCTCAGCCAGAATTTCTCAGCTCACCTCACCCAGAATTTTCAGCTCACCTCACCCAGACTTCTCAGATCATCTTAGCCAAACGTTATCACCCAAAATAATTTGCTTATTATTCCTCAACTTGCCGTAATGTTCACAAGAACCAATAATTTGTAATTTTCTAAAAAAAAAAAGAAATAATAATTATTCACTGGGAAATGGACACCGAAATTATATATATATATAGACGACAGAAGGTGACATTATGTCCCAGCAGAAGATCTTCTCTTCCTTCTCCTCCTCCTCCTTCTCTTTCTCCTTCTTCCTCCTCCTCCTTCTCCTCCTCCTTCTTCTTCTTTACCTCCACCTCCTGCTCCTCCTCACAACGTCGTCTCCATTTGCTTAATCCAGCATCCATTACCCTCAAATTAGTTAGGCGCCCCCGGCAGGAAAGGTGATGTTAGCACCTGAGTGTGGTGATGGTAGTGGTGGTGGTAGTGGTGGTAATGGTAGTGGTAGTGGTGGTAGTGGTAGTGGTGGCTACCACCACCTACCCACCACCGTTAGAGTAGACCAGAATAGACGAGTAGAATGGAAGGATGGGGTGGAAAGTATCAGTGAAGGAGAAGAGCACACAGCGATAGCCAGTTATCTTACGAATTAATTGTGGTAAAGGCTTTAAACGAAGGGGTACATTCAACCAGAGTCACCCATTGTTAATGTTTAGCCAAGCTTTGATATGTTGCCCCGATCAATAAATCGGTTCAGTATTGAACCCCCCGATCGGGGGGTTCAATACTGCCGTTGAACCGCCCCCCCCATAACCCCAACAAGGGGAGGGGCCAAACTTCCCAAGGCCCCTTTCAGTCTACCCACGGCGGCCCAAGACTACGTGAAACCCCCCAGGCACCAAGTGCCCTCTCACTCCCTCTCTATCCTTCACCCTATGCCTTCTCACCTCCTTTTCTAAGCAGTTCATGATATTATTTCTTCCAGTTATGTTTAGTATATACGGCAATAACGTGGGAGTACATGGAAATACTTGGGACTACATGGAAGTGTGTGGCAAAACATAGCATAGATTTTGTCGTCTATATTAAAGATTTCTGCCGGTAATATAATGGTGCTGCCAGGGATCCTATCTACACATTTTGGTGAGAGAGAGAGAGAAGAGAGAGAGAGAGGAGAGAGAGGAGAGAGAGGAGAGGAGAGAGAGGAAGAGAGAGGAGAGAGAGAGAGAGAGAGAGAGAGAGCACACACACACACACATTTCAACAGTGTGTCAGACCCCCAAACCGCTTCGAGCACGGCAAGCATTCAGGGTATTTCTATAGACCACCTTAGACCCCGCCACAAACACCCCCTCCCCCCCCCCCCCCCCACCAGCATCCTCCAACATCAGCGAGCATTCAGCATCACCATCCCCGTCATCTCGTCCATCAGCATAATTGTAACCACCATTAATTATTTTGTACGGGAAAAGTAAAGCATTGGTCGAGCAGGAAGAAGGCGGACCGGAAGGAGGACTTTTGTTTGACGCTTCAAGAGTGAACTCTTGTATTAATTTACGGCCCGTTATGGCTAAGACTTGCGACAATGTTCCTGGCCTCTCACCCGCCCCTCCTCTCACCTCCTCTATACCCTCCCACCCTAAGCCAGTCTTCTGGCTTAGGGCGGGAGGTCACTTCTCTACCACCACCCTAAGCCAGTCTCCAAGACCATACCTCCATCCTAGATCAGTCTCGAATACTATTGCAGGACCTACTACACAGTGGGGGACCCCACGGCTCATGATCCGCCAGCATGTAAAGAGATCGGTGAGTCGCCTGCGGGGTAAATCATGGCGCTGAATTACCTAATCTGATCCGGACCCTTGCTCTAAAGCTGAATCAAAACAATAAAAGAGTATGAACACCTATCCATCCCTACGACTAGCGTCTCCACCACTCCACTTCACACCTAACAAAAAATGATGCTTCCTCTCCCTTTACTTAACCCCCCCCCCCCCCGCCTCCCTCCTAGCCCCTATTCAACGACCCCATCATTCACGTTTTATCCTCCTCTTCATGACTCTTCCATTACCCCCTCCCCGCCATCACTCACCCATGAGAGCCTACACCCGTCTCTAAAAAGCTTGACAACACCGCCTCAAGGCGTTAAACATTGCGCTCATCTTGAGTGAAGACTCAGACATGGAGGACCCACACGAGGGATAGACGACTCCTCCGCTGAGGGAAGGAGGAGGGACAAACACCGACAAGATAATTACCAGGAAGGAGGAGCCTGGCTCGACGTGAGTGGGGAGGGAGGGAGGAAGGTACTGGAGGAGGAAGGTACTTCTTGTTCCAGGTAGCGAATCTTTAACAACAACAACAACTCTTCTGTCCTGGTGAATATCAGATTGACGGAACATCCCCTTCCCTCTTTCTTGTGGCCTGCTTGACGTGTTGATACGTGATGTCTCAGAATGAGGTTTATAAATCTGTCCTGTCCAAATGCCCTCAGTTCTTGCTTCTTAGGCCTCCCAGTCTATTGCTTTAAAGTTGAAGTCCCCCAGTACCAATAATCGTGACTTATCCCTATCTGCTTTTCCCACGATCTCTCTCTCATGACCATTGTGAGTTCCTCTCGTTTGTCATCCAGTTCTGCCTTACAGGCATTTACAATTATCAGTTTATCATCCTGATTCCAGACCTGCAATGCTATTATGTTCTTCTAAAACTTCTCGACGGTTTTAGATTATTAACCTCTTACCTTCAGGTGTTCTTTCACCAGCACAGCCACTCTTCCCCCCCGTTCCTAGTTGTCCGGTCACGTCTCCAAACTGAGGAGCCTCTTGGGAATACGTCCTCATTTAAAATATTTTCTTCTTCAAGTTTCGTCTCTGTTAGTGCAAAAATATCTGGGACCTTATGCTGAATTATATCTCTGAGCTCCAGTATTTTTTTTATCTCACTCCATCTATGTTGGTATATACAATTTTCAGGAAAATGTTCCCTTTTCCTTTGTCCTTTACTCCCCCCCCTCCCTTCCTCTAATGATTGTGTGCGTGCGTGCGTGTTCCTGCGTGTGCGTGCGTGCGTGTTCCTGCGTGTGCGTGCGTGCGTGCGGCTGAAAGGCAATATGCTAGAGATGAATCGGATAATATCTCTAAGCACCTATCTGAAACATAGTCACTTCTGGGCGGTATTAATTAAGTAATTACCAACATTCATACAGCTGACGTGTTCGTTATCGTACAACTGTTATATACAATTATAACTATACTGTAATGATATACAAGCTCCGTAACAGCACGACACGTTACTGCACGTATGTGGTAGTGGTTGTAGACATTACCACGCGTCTAAGTTTCTTTCACCTGGGGGTTCTGTGCGCCACCTGAAGGGGGTTCAACTTCCTGGTCCGAGCTCTTGAATGGCCTCATTAACTAACAGGAAGAGAAGATTCCAATTGAAAGATCTCTCTCCTTCCCTCCTCTCTATCATGCATCTCCTTCCCTCCCAGCACCACACACACTCCTGCTGGGAGTGTGTGTGTGTGTGTGTGCTGGGAGGTGTTTGTGGTGCTGGGAGTGTTGTTGTGTGTGCTGGGAGTGTGTGTGTGTGTGTGCTGGAGTGGGTTTGTGGTGCTGGGAGTGTGTTTGTGGTGCTGGGAGTGTGTGTGGTGTGTGGTGCTGGGAGTGTGTGTGTGTGGTGCTGGGAGGTGTGTGTGTGTGTGGCTGGGAAGTGTGTGTGTTTGTGGTGCTGGGAGTGTGTGTGTGTGTGTGTGCTGGGAGTGTGTGTGTGTGTGTGTGTGTGTGTGTGTGTGTGTGTGTGTGTGTGTGTGTGTGTGTGTGTGCTGGGATGTGGATGGAAGACACGCGACACATGTATCCTGCACACTGTATCCCCTTTAAGTGAGTGGTTATAAGGGAGAGTCACTCGGGGTGCGGTGGGGGAGGGGTGGTACGTACTCAACCTATTTTGTACTCCCTATTTGTGGCCTGCAGGATCGAGGCATTGACTCTTGGATCCCGCCTTCTAGCCATCGGTGTTGACAGCAATTACCTCGGTAATATTTCCCTATCATATCTAGTTTTTAAAATTATGAATAGTAATTTGCTTCCACAACCTGTGCCTTAAGTGCATTCCATTTTTCCACTACTCTCACGCTAAAAAGAAAACTTCCTAACAGATCTGTGACTCATCTGAGTTTCCAGCTTCCACCCATGCCCCCTCGTTCTATTAGTATTCGTGTGAACATTTCGTCTGTGTCCAATCTGTCAATCCCCTTGTGTATTTTCTATGTTCCTATCATATCCTCCCCCTCTCCCTTCTTTTTTCTACTGGTCGTCAGGTTCAGTTCCTTCAGGCGCTCATCATACCTCATCCCTCGTAACTATTCACCACAGAAAGTGGCAAGCAAAGTACTTCTGCACACTTTTTCAGCACCCATAGTGAGATTCCGTCCGGGCCCAACAGCCTTTCTCACGTCCAGATCCAACAGATGCCTCTTGACCTCATCTCTTGTAATTTCGAACTCTTCCAAGGCCTCCTGGGTTTCTACTTGCCCGTTCGTCTCCTAGCTCAAGGACTTTACCTCGTTCTTTTGTGAAGACCTCCTGGAATCTCTTGTTGAGTTCTTCACATACCTCTTGTCATTCTCTGTGTACCTGTCCTCACCCGTTTTAAGTTTCATCACCTGTTCTTTCACTGTTGTTTTCCTCCTGATATGGCTGTGGAGCAGTTTTGGTTCAGTCTTGGCTTTATTGCTGTATAATTTTTCATACTGCCTCTCTGCTTCTTTTCTGACACCAACATACTCATTTCCTAGCTCTCTGGTATCTCTTTCTGCTTTCTGCATTTCTGTTT
>WNGS01169498.1:61378370-61391325 GCA_020271785.1 Procambarus virginalis
CACAGCTTCACAACCCATAGCTCCACAACCCACAGTTCACAACCCACAGCTTCACAACCCACAGCTTCACAACCCACAGCTTCACCAGTCACAGCTTCACAACCCACAGCTTTACCAGTCACAGCTTCACCAGTCACACCTTCACCAGTCACACCTTCACAACCCACAGCTTCACCAGTCACAGCTTCACACCCACAGTTTCGCAACCAACAGCTTCACAACCCACAGCTTCACAACCCACAGCTTCACCAGTCACAGCTTCACAACCCACAGCTTCACAACCCACAGCTTCACCAGTCACAGCTTCACAACCCACAGCTTCAACCCACAGCTTCACAACCCACAGCTTCACCAGTCACAGTTTCACAACCCACAGCTTCACAACCCACAGCTTCACCAGTCACAGCTTTATAACCCACAGCTTCACCAGTCACAGCTTTATAACCCACAGCTTCACAACCCACAGTTTCACGACCCACAGCTTCACAACCACAGCTTCAACAGTCACAGCTCACAACCCACAGCTTCACCAGTCACAGCTTACAACCCACAGCTCCAAACCCCACAGCTTCACAACCCACAGCCACCAACCCACAGCTTCACAACCCACAGCTCCACAACTCACAGCTTCACAACCAACAGCTCCACCAATCACAGCTTCACACCCACAGCTTCACAACCCACAGCTTCACATCCCACAACTTCACAAACCACAGCTTCACAACCCACAGCTTCAATCCACAGCGTCACAACCCACAGCTTCACAACCCCACAGCATCACAACCCACAGCTTCACAACCCACCGCTTACAACCCCACAGCTTCACAACCACAGCTTTACAACCCACAGCTTCACAACCCACAGCATCACAACCCACAGCTTCACAACCCACAGCTTCACCAACAACCCACAGTTCACAACCCACAGCTCCACAACCCACAGTTCCACAACCCACAGCTTCACAACCCACAGGTTCACAACCCACAGCTTCACAACCACAGCTTCACAACCCACAGCTTCACAACCCACAGCTCCACAACCCACAGCTTCACAACCCACAGCTCCACAACCACAGCTTTCACAACCACAGCTCCACAACCCAACAGCCTCACAACCCACAGCTTCACAACCCACAGCTTTACAACCCACAGCATCACAGCCCACAGCTTCACAACCCACAGCTCACAACCCACAGCTTCACAACCCACAGCTTCACAATCACAGCTTCACAACCCACAGCTTCACAACCCACAGCTCCACAACCCACAGTTCCACAACCCACAGCTTCACAACCCACAGCTTCACCAATCACAGCTTCACACCCACAGCTTCACAACCCACAGCTTCACAAATCACAGCTTCACAACCCACAGCTTCACAACCCACAGCTTCACAACCTACAGCTTTACAACCCACATCTTACAACCCATAGCTCCACAACCCACAGCTCCACACCCACAGCTCACAACCCACAGCTTCACAACCCACAGCTTCATATCAGACTACTCCAGGCAAAAGGCATAAGCTTTACCTCGTTACCTACCAGCCCAAATGACCGCCTGCTGGTTAGACATGACCCCCGTTCCTCTCTATCCCCCTCACCACCTCCCTAACCTTCTAGGAACGCGGTCAAAACATGTTATGAACAGCCTCGCCAACTGCGGGACAAGGGAACAAGCTTTGATTGTGTAATGCCGCTGACCATGAACTTTGGGGCCATTTCTGTTTTCGTGTGCACTTTGCTGACTGTTGAATGATTGACAACGTAACTCTACGCTGCGTTAGTGAAGAGAGAATATTGGTAAGGGAATGTTTGGTAAGGTTAAAATACAGTTTGTCGATATTACTGGTAAATTTAACAAAAATGTGCAATGATAGCAATATACAAAGTCAATTCTTTGATCAAACAATATTGCAGCCCAATAAAATGGAATCGAAATAAAGCACGATGAATGTTGCAAATTATCAGTTGGCTCAATTGCTTTTCAAATTACGCAAAAGTTAAAAAAAATAAAATAAAAATCCAATAAATTAATAATGCGAATAATTGTATTGCAAGTTTTTATACACAAAATATTTAAATATTGAGATTTTGTGCTAACACTTACCGTTAATAATTATCAAGAACAAGGCAATTACAGCCGTAAAATTCTAGTTAATGTGGGCACTCTTTGGGCCCGTCGTCACCAGTGGGGCAGAAGCCGAAAGCTCCCATCTTTTAATGGGATGGAGGAGCCGACTCGCCTATGTTAGTCACGTCCCCCTCACCAGTCACCCTGCATAGTCTGGTTGGACCTAGTGACGAGCTAGCCACTTACAAGACACCTGTACATCGTTTCTCAATCACATCAGCCTTGTTTACGTTATTAAACCAATGTATGTGTTCCGAAGCTTTGCGAAGTTCAACGCCAAGAGGCGAACACCAGAGCTGGAGCTCAACCCCAGTACACACACACACACACACACACACACACACACACACACACACACACACACACACACACACACACACACACACACACACACACACACGCGCGCGCGCACACAGAAGAGGGGAAACTCTGCCAGTTTTAACAAAACACACACAGATATATATATGATAGCCGGAATAAACGCGGAGAAAAAACGGTGGAATACCTTATCGACGATACCGAGGATCAACGTCCCCGCGGCCCAGTCTCTGACCAGCCCTCGTGGTTGGTGGTCTGGTTAACCAGGCTGTTCGATCAACCGGACGCATGAGTCACAGCCTGGTTGATCAGGTAGATGGGGGGGGGGGGAACTATTGGATAACACACAGTAACGAAGGGACATAACAAAGAGCACGCGTTGTTAAATCAGTTAAAATTATCATTCTGAACTAGATAATTAGTTTCGCTATACACCACTAATAAATAATTCATATATAATATATACTTCGCTTTAGTTATAGGTGGCTTAAGAAGGGAAGTACAGCACACTGTATTTATTTTGTATTTACAGGGCATCATTGTTTTGATTCACGACACTGTTGTTTGCTCAATTTGATTCGGAACATGAACAGTTGGAAAAAATAGGGTGACAGGAAAAGGAAGTTTAAGAATCATAATTGGAACACTGAACATTTAAGCTACCATACTGAACACGCAGAGAGAACATTTTCTCAAAACTCGTGACAATTTAGACATAACAACATTACACAGTTTGGGTGTAAAGAACAGCTGACAGGGGCTCCGTCTAATTACCCAACGCTTCCTAGCATTACGTAGGTAATGGAGAACTATGATATATTTACTATAATGTTCGTGCTGAATGTAGAACATGAAAAAAAAATCACTCTGAAATAATATAATTTTATAATGACATTAGACGAAACTAAATAGCAGGTGACGCCACAAGAAGTCGACGATCCGAGCGACATTATAAAATTATATTATTTCAGATTAAAAATTTTTTTTTTTTTCGTGTTCTACATTCAGCACCAATAATATAGTGAGTAAATATATCATAGTTCTTCATTACCTACGTAATGCTAGGATGCTTTGGGTAGCTTTGGGTAATTAGACGGTCCCACTGAACCCCTACACCAAAACAATGACGGAGTAGATAAGAAGTAACACGAGAGAAAGTGATGAAGTAGATGCTAGATAACACAGGAGAAAGTGAGGAAAGAAAGTGAAAGATCAGATCCCACCTGGGACATCATGTTCCCCCCCCCCACCCCTGAACGCGGGTTATATTACCTATATCTAAAGTATACCAAGCAAGATTTACCAAATATTTACAGTTCTAAAAATATATATTTATATGTATATTTATGTACACGTGTAGGCCTATATATATATATGTATATATATATGTATGTGTGTGCTTTTTTAATGACATGTGGAGTTGTCCCATAAATACAACTGTTGTATGCGTGTTGTTGTTGTGGAGGTGGAGGAGGTTGTATATGTGTAAGGAAGGTCACCTACACCTAACTCTACATCTTCCTCCAGCTCCTGGATACACCTACAATATATACACTATTTGGGCTCGTAGCGGCCACTGGGTAGCTACGAGGTACCACTGGGTAGCTACGAGGTACCGCTGGGTAGCTACGAGGTACCGCTGGGTAGCTACGAGGTGCCACTGGGTAGCTACGAGGTACCACTGGGTAGCTACGAGGTACCACTGGGTAACTACGAGGTACCACTGGGTAACTACGAGGTACCACTGGGCACCTACGAGGTACCACTGGGTAGCTACGAGGTACCACTGGGTAGCTACGAGGTACCACTGGGTAGCTACGAGGTACCACTGGGTAGCTACGAGGTATCACTGGGACGTGTCCTTCCTCATGTTTTTTTTATCATGTCTATCACTTTTCGTTTCGAGTTGTGCGTTATATATATATATATATATATATATATATATATATATATATATATATATATATATATATATATATATATATATATATATATATTTTATTTATTTATTTATTTG
The DNA here is from genome assembly GCA_020271785.1 of Procambarus virginalis. Lineage (NCBI taxonomy): Eukaryota > Metazoa > Arthropoda > Malacostraca > Decapoda > Cambaridae > Procambarus > Procambarus virginalis. The sequence goes on from WNGS01169498.1 coordinate 61,382,838, forward strand.
ATTATTTGTGTTGTACTAATGTAATATGGCTTTGGTTTTCAATTCGTCTCATAAAGAGCTGTACAAATTTCCTATAACACAAGTTAGGACAAAATGCATGAGTACTTTCGTGTGTGCTGAAGTGTGATCAATTGTGCAGAGTCCGGTAACCACGTCTACTCCGAGCTGCCCTTAGATCCTCTTATCTATTTTATGCCTTTGTCTATATTATCAGCTATCTCATTTATTCATTTGGAATTGATTTTTGATATTTAACTTAAGGAAGTTAGGCTGGAGGAAAGGTCCTCCCTTTCTCCAGCCAGAGGGGGGTACTCCCTTCTTTAACTTATATATAATATATATATGTGAGGTCACATCTTGTGAACCATCTTCGTCAGTTATATTTTGTTGACCCAGCGTCATTCAGTGCAAGAATTAGCACTGAAGACTTGACAGTATTAGAATATTCAAGGTAATTATGTCTAGAAATATATGTCTTGGCATTTATTACAAGAAATTTATCTCGTCATTCGGAAATCAAATGGTCACAAAAATATATTCAGGGACTAAGTACATTAACCTTAAACAGATAATTAAAAGTCCAACATCGTGCATGACAAATTGTTTTTTGTCATAAATCAAATGGAAATAATTAACTTATAGCGATAAGATTCGTGTAAAAGTTGCATAACAGTGACTCATTCTTCCCCCGAAAATGTTCTTCTTGAACAAAAGTTGGTTACACAGGCTGGAAAATGTTCTCTATATACATCAAGTACAAAATTTCCTGAAATAATGTTCATTTTCCTCCCTCATTCTCCGTTAAGTACAATGAAAAAAAAACGTACAAAATTTTAGGGATTACGAAATGCTTTCAAATAACGAAGCATTAGATTTATCATCAAGTGGAATATCAAATTTACCTTAGATTTTATTGGCTTTATTACTAAATGGGCATGAAAGGTGAGTATTGCAATGTTCTCAAAAGCAGTACGCAGCCCACCCACCATCAGGAGGGAGAGAAGCGTTTGGGTGTGGTAGTGGGAGTTTAGTTACAGCACACACACACCACACACACACACACACACACACACACACACACACACACACACACACACACACACACACACACCTTGTTTTATTAACGTTCACACGGAATATATCTTTGGGATGGAGTAAGTTGGGTGGGGGAAGGATATATATGAGTTTTTCGGTTAGGTTAGATTAGTTTGGATTGGGATAGGTTATGCTAGGTTGATTTAGGGTAGGTTAGCTTGGACTAAGTTGGATTAAGGTTGGTTTTAATGCGAAACAAAACCCCTTGGCGTACCGTATTGTGTACGAAATGAACCTTTATCCCACAAAAAAAGAGGAGCCCTGGCTTGGGTTCGAAGAAGGTCCCCGGGGGTCCCCAAACAGCATCTAAGATGCCTTGCCCCGGTGGTCCTCTCCTCCCTAGCCCTCCTCCCTGCTCTAGGAAGGCACTCCCCCCCCCCCCCCCAAACCAAAACAAAGTCTTAACATTAAATCCACATAACTCAGATCATAAGGCTGATCTTCACCCGTGCTTAAATTAATGTCAGAGAGACATGTCCCCCACACACACACACACACGACTCAAGACTCGACTAGTTCTACAGCTTCACTACTCAGCCTATTGTCTTTAAGTATATGCTAAAGCAGTGGAAAGAGGTAAAGGAGATGGCACAAAGAATGGGTACAGCGGGCAACCCACGGTGATGCAAAACACAGTGCTCATCAAAAATGTGACTAACACGCGTAAAATATATATATATATATATCCCCCATTTGACTGTGTTTTGATCATGAGGTTGAAGAGCAGGTGTGTGTGCACAGGTGTCTTGGGGTAGCCAGGCTTGGAGCCTGGCTCGTAGAGCTCGTAGAGCCTCTAAGCGCTGTGTTTCATCTCTTGTTGAACCTGCAGAGTCTCTTGATTCGCTTGATTTCTAACTCTTCCTCTTTGATATAACCCAGCAGCATCAGTTTGCTGGGAATCGCTTGCAGAATTTCAATATCTTTTCATCCCTCTTAAAATTGTAAGTCTTTACATATCCTTAAAATTACTGCTTTGTATGTATTTTGTATACAGTAATTATTACTTTAACATTATGCACACATTATACTATTTAATTACTAAGCGTCCATTGGACTCGGGCACGTGCAAGAGTCTTATTCTCTTAAGGTGACCACGAGGTGACTGACGCGCCATGTGGTCACGTCATCAGTCATCACAATACACGTTGGGAGCTGCAAAATCTTTTCCAAGATTATATCAACATTTTTTTCCAAGATTTGGTCCCAAGACGCTCGAACAAAAGAGGCTCCCAAGAGACAAGATATTTTATAACTCGCACAAGAACTACCATAAGAGTTCCTCCAACACCTTGCTAGAAGTCCAACCCTAAGTGCCTCTAAGACAATGCTCCCGGACGGCGTTCAACCCCAGACGCTCCTGCAAGTCGTTCTCTGACAAACTCCATAAGAAATCATTTGCAGTAGCCATTCCAAGAAGTCATTCCAAGCTGGCATTCCTACAGGGCGCTCCGATGAGGTATTCTCAGATTACATTGATGCCCCCTGAGTACTTTAAAGACAATTATTACTTTACTTTATTACTTTAAAGACATTACTTTAAAGATATTACTTTAAAGACAATGCAATTCCTCATATTCCCAGCCTGAGAACGCCACAGCCGTCTACAGATCTTAATATGCAGACGAGGAGTCACAATAACGTGGCTGAAATATGTTGACCAAACACAATCGACTTGAGAATGGTCCAGGACGGACCAAAACATCGTCGTCCCTTCACTTTCTAGTGTGTGGTTTGGTCAACAGATCTTAATACATTTAGCAAGACTCCCCTGACGATCCATTCATCAGAACTGACTTACAAAAATACATCAATCGTGTCTGTAACCATTACATATTTGGCGTGGGAATATGCTGTATTCCCACACCAATACAGAAAGGTGTCACAGGTATGCCACTTTGTATTAAATCCCTCAAAGTAATCCCAGGGTGTTCAGTGTGCTTGTAGATGATTGTAAGAGGCCCCTAAGACGTTATGTGCGTATGTAAAAAAGAACCTTTCGTCCTTTTAGAAACCTTATTCGCGACTTGCAAAATATTCGAGCCCTTCGTCAGGGCATCGTAAACTCGCTTATTTTCAGTCTATCTGATGAGCTCTATCAAAAGGCTGCAGATTCATAGTCAAATATAACATCTACGTCAGCCACTAAGGCTCATTCAAGGCCTCAGAAAAAAATATTATTTATACAGAACCGTGTAGAGTTTATATATATTAAAAAAAGTCCACCACACACATTTTCACCCGCTCAATTTCGTCACGCAGAGCGGTAGGTAAATCATTTCCAAAATTGTACAAGGTTTTATAGACTTTCTCACAAGGTTTCATCAAAAAATCTCACATACACGGGCTACTCACACAAGATACTTTCATGCTTACTCGAGCTCACAATGCTTCATAGCCTCAAAACCTCCCAAAACCTAAAAGAGCTTTCTCAAAATAGCATGGAGCTTAGTAGAGATTTATCCCGCCTCTCAAAATGTCACAAAGCCTCATATGAGCCTTACTTAGACTTGTACGAGCTTGTAAAGAACTCATAGAGCCTTGTAAAGGCTTAATAGAGCCTTGTAAAGAACTCTTAGAACTTCGTGAGTTTCACAGAGCATTCAAGAGCCTCGAAGTACTTGTCGAAACTCTCTCAGGACATCCGTAGAGCTTGTAGAATTTCTCTGACCCTCGTCTAAGAATTGCCAGCATTGATCTGCTGGTTGTAGTCTGCCATCAGTTCCTCGAAGTTGTAGAGGTAGCCGCCGTGTTGTTCCAACCTGTTGTAGAAGAGAATAGGTCAGTCAGCGAAAGGTTGTAGTGATGTTGAGGGCGGTTGTGGAGGCGCGGGAGTAGTAGCTACAGAAATAGTTACAGTATTGGTAGCTTGGATCAGCTTAGCTGGGCACCTTCACGTGACCTAATAAAGAGAGGGAGAAGGAGGAGACGCCGAGGAACGAGGAGCAAGTCACACTGATGATGGAGTGTAGAGGGTGTAAAGAGAGGAGGCCTCTCCTCCACTCCATCATCACCTAAGGAGGAAAACCGCCCCAGGGGGGGTGAGAGAGGGGGAGAGAAGAGAGAGAGAGAGGCTGCTCGCGCTAGGAAAGATAAGGCATATTTTCTTTCCTATGAGACGCCGTGAGAGTGAAAATCACCAGAATGATATGAGGAGGCAGAAAGATTGAAGAAACTGACCAATAAAACCTTTAAACGGAAAGAAACTACAAAAAAAAATCGGCTTCAAAAGGATGAACATTAAAAATGTGAATATTCTCGTCGGTGTATTTTAATGTTAGTTTCCTCAGAAGCGTATGGATGATGAATCAGAATGGTGTTATTGATGCTGTGCTGATGCAGTCAGGGGGATGATTATGTTCTCTCTCTCTGTCTCCCCTCCACCCGGTAAGGAAGACCAAGATGGCGCTTATATGAAGACACATGGGGAAATATATATATATACGGATTTACACTAATGATAAGGGCAGAGATTTAGATGGGAAGAGTAGAGATGTATAGTCCCCTCTTCTTCCCTGGTGTGTGTGTGTGTGTGTGTGTGTGTGTGTGTGTGTGTGTGTGTGTGTGTGTGTGTGTGTGTGTGTGTGTGTGTGTGTGTGTGTGTGTCGACTTCGGAAAGTGCGTGGGAAATGTGAGGATAAATTGGGAGAAGATGGAGTGTGTTTGCGTGGATGTCAGAGCACACACACACACACACACGAGCTCAACCCCCGCAAGCACAAATAGGTGAGTACACACATACGCACACACACACACACACGCACACACACACACACACACCACACACACACACACACACACACACACACACACACACACACACACACACACACACACACTCAATTTTAACCCCCCCCCCCACTATTGAGTCATTACAACGATCGACTGCCGCCGAATAGTCAAACCATGCAAACCGCTAGCTCAAACAGACGAGTTACTCACTGTAGTTCAAGAAGCCGGCGTCGACGTGCCCGCGTGTGTGAGTACTGCCTCACGGCCATCACCACCGTCACGTTGATGATCAGGAACCCCACCACGCCACACACCGCTCCTACACGGGAAGGAAACCGGTTCAGAAACCACTCAAGCCTATGAAACCATTTCGCATGCAGCGGCTTCCGGGTAAAACCCTTCGCTGAAACCGCTTAAATGGTCTACAGGCAAATGGAACATCCTTAGAAACGAGTTTACTGAGAATATCTTGATATCTAGAAACGAGTTTACTGAGAATATCTTTATCTAGAAACCAGTTTACTGAGAATATCTTTATCTAGAAAGCAGTTTACTGAGAATATCTTTATCTAGAAACCAGTTTACTGAGAATATCTTTATCTAGAAAGCAGTTTACTGAGAATATCTTTATCTAGAAAGCAGTTTACTGAGAATATCTTTATCTAGAAACCAGTTTACTGAAAATATCTTTATCTAGAAACCAGTTTACTGAGAATATCTTTATCTAGAAAGCAGTTTACTGAGAATATCTTTATCTAGAAACCAGTTTACTGAGAATATCTTTATCTAGAAAGCAGTTTACTGAGAATATCTTTATCTTGAAACGAGTTTACTGAGAATATCTTTATCTAGAAACCAGTTTACTGAGAATATCTTTATCTAGAAACCAGTTTACTGAGAATATCTTTATCTAGAAACCAGTTTACTGAGAATGTCTTGATATCTAGACGGAAATTTATGAAAAATCTGCTTTTATTACTATAAATATACTATAGACCCCACTACACCTCGACTGCGTTTTGGACTTCACTACCACTATGTGTATTTATATATATTTTAATTAAAACAAATTATTTAGCAGTCTAATGTAGACTAAATAGTGTTTGGTTGGTTGGAATAACTTTGAGACCCGGGTAAATTCTTTGATGAAAATATATCAAGATAAATCCACAAGGGCCGTGACGAGGATTCGAACCTACGTCCGAGAGATGTATGATTAATAATTCCGTGATTAATAATCGATTTTGTTGCATAGTAACGAGGGGACTGGCGCCTGTGGAGTGGGAAGCGCCTCTTGCTGTGTGTGTAGTCATGATCAGAATGGAGATGAGTTGGTTGATGAAGATTAAGCAACCCAAGGGATGGCACGGACATGAATAGCCCGTAAAATATGAAGATTGATTGATTGATAAAGATTAAGCCACCCAAGAGGTGGCACGGGCATGAATAGCCCGTAAGTGGTACAATTTTTTTTTCTCCGTAATTCTTTTCATTATTCTGAGAAAAATATGAAGAAACCGCCTCCTTTGTATACGGTGATCACGTGACGGAAGGCTTGTCTAATGGCTGATTCATGGAAATGGAGAAGTGAGTTGCTTGTTCTGTATAAAGGACATTGGCCCCATCAGCCCCTCCACCCCCCCTCCATCACGCACCGCTCCTGTGCCAGGTAAGTCCACTACGGGCTCACCATAGCCCGTGCTACTTGGAACTTGTTCCGAGTAGCTGAAGCTATAACAACAACAACCATATTTTACGGGCTATTCATGCCCGTGCCACCTCTTGGGTGGCTTAACCTTCACCAATCAATCCTTAGTGTTAAAACGTTGAGAGGTATACTTGCTAATTGGTCATTAGGCTGCAGGTGGCCTTAACTAACCTGCCGCGAGTGATTAGACCCCAACACCTTGTACCCCGACACTGGCCACGCCTCACACAGCTCGCTTGGCTGAGTTTCACTTCATTATGATCCATCCGACTATAAAACTTTGCAGGGTAACTGGGTAGTGTTCCGGGATGACCATAGGCGGGTCGGAGTCCTCCCCCTATTCCCCTCTCTCTTCTATCTATCAGGGGGGAAACTGCCCAGCCATTACGACTGTTTAGCACTTGGAAGGGGTCAGGATAAAGATCTGGGATGGGACAGAGAAGGAAAGGAATGGTATCCAACCACTTGACGGTCCTGGATTGTCCTGGTACCTGCACGAAGCGAGTCCGTCGCTCTACGGTCCAGCCCAAGTGGTGGCGAAGGTGGTGAAGGGACAGGGAAGATGATGAAGGGACAGGGGTGGTGCACAAGAGGTGCCAGACACGGAGCAAGGCAGCAGGAGGAGGAGGAGGAGGAGGAGGAGGTACTAAATACTGAGAAGAGGTAGAGTACCTCAAACATCTCCATGGCAACCGAGAAACGCCATTAAATGCTCGTTTGGCAACTCTCGCCAATCAGCTGACGGACCCAAACATTGACCTCCGAGAGTTCAAAGTATGTGGGTGGCAGAGGGAGGTGGGGTGGCTTGTGCATGGGGTGGGGTTGCTTGTGAATGGGTGGGGGTGGCTTGTGGTGGGGTGGGTTGCTTGTGAATGGGGTGGGTTGCTTGTGCATGGGTAGGGGTTGCTTGCGAATGGGGTGGGGTGGTGGGGTGGCCATGGGAGAGGATAGGAGTGGGTTGGGAGTGAGAAATTTTTATGTTGATGATATTAAGTCATCTGGAATTTCATATATTGTTGTCACTATTTATTTTAGTAAGAGGTGTCACTTGACCTGACACCACTTCCAGTCCTTTAACCTTTTGGACCTTTCCTTTGGACCTCCAGTCCTTTTGGACCTCCAGTCCTTTTGGACCTCCAGTTCTTTTTTTCAGTCCCGACACTGTTTCCTGACTTGACTTAACCGGAATATTAATTTCTTCTCAAGATTCAGTTCTCCGTCGAAGGTTTTGGCGGAGAATGGTTTTGGGCTGGTCGGTAGAGCGACGGTCTCCGTTCATGCAGGTCAGGTTCAATCCTCGACTTTCAAGTGGTTGGGCACCGTTCCTTCCCCCCCCCGTCCATCCCAATCTTTCCCTGACCCCTTCCAAGGCTGTATTCGTAAGGCTTGGCGCTTTCCTCTGATAATTTCCTCCCTTTTTCTATTCTAACAAATCTTTGAAAATAACATTGTGTTCATCTTGTTGAACTCTCAGCATCCACTCCTCTCACCGTTACTCCTTAACTGCCAACGATCTGGGGGCAGATTCACGAAGCAGTTACACAAGCACTTACGAGCGTGTACATCTTTCCTCAATCTTTGACGGCTTTGGTTACATTTATTAAACAGTTACAAGCATGAAACTTGCCAATCACCTGTTGTTGTTGTTGTTATAAACAGCCTCCTGTGCTTCGGAGCTCATTAACTGTTTAATAATTACACAAACAACAATTGAGAAAAGATGTACAGTTCGTAAGTGTTTGCGTAACTGCTTCGTGAATCTGGCCTCTGGTTACTGCCTGTTTCCGGAGCCTGACGATTAACGGAGAGTCGGTTACCAACGCATTCTTGATTCACTGGCGTTGTTTGCCTTGACTTCTCTGTTGTTCTGTCAAATGATGAAGAGTTCTTGCTTGTTGTGTAACATGCTCCAGCCGGTCGGCGAGCGGACAGCACGCTGGACTTGTGATCCTGTGG
>WNGS01169498.1:61496419-61514644 GCA_020271785.1 Procambarus virginalis
GTGTGTGTGTGTGTGGTGTGTGTGTGTGTGTGTGTGTGTGTGTGCGTGTGTGTGTGCGTGTGTGTGTGCGTGTGTGTGTGTGTGTGTGTGTGTGTGTGTGTGTGTGTGTATGTGTGTGTGTGTATGTGTGTGTGTGTGTGTATGTGTGTGTGTGTGTGTGTGTGTGTGTGTGTGTGTGTGTGTGTGTGTGTGTGTGTGTGGTGTGTGTGTGTGTGTGTGTGTGTGTGTGTGTGTGTGTGTGTGTGCGTGTGTGCGTGTGTCCTAGCAAAGAAAGGCATGACTATATCCATGTTTTTCTCCCACCTTCAACAATCCATTGGCAATTCAGATATGTTATTTTATTCCCCCATTCTACGGCTTTGTTAACTAATGCCGGTGACCTTTGACCCCCAACAGGCAGCAACCGATGGGGCGCCGATAACTACCTCCCAGTCCATGTTTGACCTGAGCACTGGCGACCCGCGCAGAGGGGCGACCAAGGTCAGAAAGTCGCCCCCCTCCCGGTCGACCAGTGAAGACTCCGGCAGGAGCACGACAGCAGCAGCAGCAGCAGCAGGGCGGGGCTCCGTGGCCGCCGACCAGGGCGGCTCCGTGGCAGGACACGGCTGCGTGGACGCGGAAACCTTCAGCACCACGGTTCAGATCGAAGGGACTGGCCGTGGCCGGCTTGTGAACTCCGCCTGCTGAAGGAAGGACTCTGCGGGGAGGGTCCCGGACTCTGCAGGGAGGGTCCCGGACTCTGCAGGGAGGGTCCCGGACTCTGCAGGGAGGGTCCCGGACTCTGCAGGGAGAGTTCTCGGACCTGCAGGGAGAGTTCTCGGACCTGCAGGGAGAGTTCTCGGACCTGCAGGGAGAGTTCTTGGACCTGCAGGGAGAGTTCTCGGACCTGCAGGGAGCGTCCCGAACCTAAGTTCGAAAGTCCCGGGCTTTCCCGCTCCACCTTACCTCAAAAAGAATAACATTAAAGTCCTCATCTGACTAGTGGGATCAAACGACAAATATTTTGACTTAGTTTTCGAAAAACTTCATTCGTCTTGAAGTAATAAAATGGCTGGTGTTGTAAAAAAAATAATTTATACAGTTAAATATTCATAATGAAAGAAGCAAACAGATTAGAGTGCCGGTTAATGGAGTTAAATTAAATATTCGAGGCAACATATTTTGGCAGTGGGAGCTGGTGCCTTGCCCTCGTATTGACCAGTCTGCAACACCCTCGTATTGACCTCTGTCTGCAACACCCTCGTATTGACCTCTGTCTGCAACACCCTCGTATTGACCTCTGCAACGCCCTTGTATTGACCACTGTCTGCAACACCCCCGTATTGACCACTGTTTGCAACACCCTCGTTGTGAGCGGCGTCTGCAGGGATAATCACCATTCCCCCCGAGGGTAGTGACACACTTCGACCTGAGCAGTCTTAACGAGGCGCCCATGGCAATGAGTTCGACTTGACCGTTCTGGCCTGTGTGTGACCCTTGTTGTCAAGTCCGGTACTCTTGTTAGTAACGTCACCATCACTACCACCATCATCACCACCACCATCATCACCATCACCACCATCACCATCACATAATGTTACATTGAACATCTATGAACACTGGCAAGCTGCAGTGGAGGACATTGTTCCTGTCCTTGTGTCCGGTACCTGTTCTAGCAGAGTGGCCTGTTTAACGGAGTGACCTGTCTAACGGAGTGACCTGTCTACCGGAACGAGTATCCTAGTTGATCTAATCCTTTACATATTAATTCTTTTCTGATTTTCTCAAGTTTAGGCTTAATTTCTCACCGTTTTCTCGCCTTATGACGTTTTCTGAATTTAAGGGTGACGGAAGGTTCTTGTCGTGAAGTGCTGTTGACTTTGCCATGCCCCCTTCCTTATCTTGTGAATGGTCTGTCGGGGCATAGTCATATTCCGTCATAGTTTTATGACATGACATCGTCTGGTGATATCCTCTCTTGCTCCTCGAAATATGACATGTCATGGCGACTTTGTTGAACTATTCAGACGTCTCCATATACATATATTAAAGTGAAATATAACCGTATAGTGTATGGAGCCAATGTAGGTTTTATAGTCACCGCTAATTGGCATAGCGAAAGGATAAGGACTAGTTTTAAAGTGGATGGTTAATGGTTGTTCATCTCTTCAAGCTCCTCTGATTCCAGGAAGGAATTGAAGACACAAGAGGAGTTTACCCTCTTGATCGCCACACTGAGGCGCTGAAGCAGGAAGCTGACTCCCCTCGAATCGTCGGTGTCAATGACCGAATAACTCAATTCGTTTGTCGATGGCCCAATTGTCTACGCTAGTTGAATTTAAGTGCTTTCCTATGGTTGGTAGCGCCAGCTGTCTGAGCAACGCTAAGGAAAAGACAGGCATCAGGTGTGCTGGATACAGGTGTGTAGACCCACACCAGGTGTGTAGACCGACGCCAGGTGTCCACCACCCTGCCAGGGAAGTATTGTGATGCCATCTGGACGACACACAGGACTGCCAGAGGTTTGGATCTGAAGAGATCAAGGCACTCTCCCCGTTAGCCAGTCCTCTTGATGATGATACTATTAGTTGCATCGCGTCTTGCACGCCAACCCTTTGAACGTCTGCAGAGTAAACCGTGCAGTCCATACTGGTTGCCTTCCGCATTACTGCAAATGCACTTTCATTCAGTGTGAACTGAGGAACCAAGGCGAAGGACCACTGGAGTGTGAAGGGCATCGGGGGCCAAGACGAACGCCTGTTACATAAATACTGCTAAGAAAGTCCCCTGCATGGGGGACACGCTCAGCTGTGAGGCAGACCATCTCCCAGTGGGATGATGCAAGGCATCTCCCTATTTTCCCAGCCAGTGGACTGTGTGTTGTGTGTCGGGGTCTGGTTTAGGGGGCTGTGGCTGCGACATCATCCGCTTGGATTTCTATTTCAAAGGTCATGAGAGGCAGCTGAGGAAACGTTGGTAACGCAATCGGAAAGGCTGAACGGACACCAAGTCTGAGAGGAAGAGTAAGCTGTTTCCACTGCAAATCAAGAGCAAGAATGATTACTTATTCTAGCATGGATTTAGTTAGTGTCATACTCAGTTTGTTGTTGCCGTGAGATGGGAAAAACAGCTCAGAAAGTTAGGAAGGGATTGGCATCTTGTTAAAGGTAGAAAGTATTGTCAATAATATCGGACATTTTCGTTAGCCAGGTCATATTTGCACGTAGGATCTCATCGCTTCCATCCCAGGAGTGTGTAATCCACAGGATCTTTATGCGAGTGTTAGGCTCGACATCCTTCACTCACTCAACAATGCAAGATGTGGATAAGACTATTCACCCTTGGATAAGCTAAGAGCGAGAGCTAAATTGACTCCTTTCTTGAATTCTGCTCAAGTTCTCCAGGAGAGACTCTTAGGTTCCAGCGCCTGTGTCATCAACAAGAAACCAGACATATAGCTCGGTGGACAGGCTACCGGTGATATTTATAAATGGCCAAGCAAAAACGGTGGGAGGGTGAGGGTTAAGGAATTCACCTGTTGGACGCCACCACACGAATCAATTTCATCTTCCCCAAAGAGAAGCTTTGAGTCGCCGCTGTAACATGACTAAACGAATCGATAAAGATGAGATAAATGGCGACGAAAGGCTTGAGAAGACAGCATCTCCTCTGGTGTGGTTGAAGGCATTATTAAAATCGAGCTTAACCAGTGCCTTCTGGTGTGTGAACTTGGCAACGTGTGTTTCTGCTGCATGTGTTGCGACCACACGACCTACGGGAACCACAGACCCTGGCTGACAAGGTGTGAGCACTCTGGTAACTACCACGTTAACTGCTCTCACCACAGCCTTTAGCTCCGAGGCGTTGGACGATATTGCCTACAGCAACGGGCCTGATTTTTTCCTATTCATTTTAAAGCACAGAGGGAGGCCTAAAGAGGCCTAATTGACCTCAGGGACGCCACCAGCCAGGCACTTGTTGGAGGATCTTGGAAGTTCATCTAGATGATGCTGTGTTACAGTGCCAAGTGCATTTGATGTGCTGGGATCGACGTCCCGTGAAGCCGCGAGCTGATCCAAGAAGGAAATATATTCAGGCGATGAGTCACAATAACGTGGCTAAAGTATGTTGACCAGACCACACACTAGAAGGTGAAGGGACGACGAGGTTTCTCAGTGTGTGAAACGTCGTCGTCCCTTCACCTTCTAGTGTGTGGTCTGGTCAACAAGGAAAGATATTCTTGGAAACAACTTAAGATGGTCGCTGTGACCACGATAACACATCTTTCCTGAACAAACTTTATTTGCAAAGTTAATCCCAAACTTACTGTAGCCTCATATATTTAAATTGTTTCTTCAGTGAGATATGTTAACGTAAGTATACTTTCTGCAGTTTGCACGTATACCTCGCTTTTAGATAATCAAAGAAGCAGAAAGATAGCGTAAACTAAGTCAATTTAGATATATAACGTATCCTTAATCACTATAACGAAAAAAATATTATCCGACATTAGAAAAAATAAAATTTTAATCTTATTTAAACGAGTTTGTGCTCAACATTTTTGTCTAACTTAGCACTAAGCTGTCACAATAATATTACAAACTGATACAAAAATATAAAACTTTTATAACGAACTTAAAAAAAAATATTTGGTGATCAAATATATTTCAACCAATCATCAGCAGTCATCAGCGCTTAAACTCCCGTTACAGCCGCTGATTGGCTGTCGTCTTCGCGCCAGTTACCAGATATCGCCTGACTTCAAGCGCCTGGCGTTCCATTCCTACATTCATCTTGTAATTCATCTTGTAATTCATCTTGTAATTCATCCTGTAAATTAACCGATGGGCAAGACTGCGCATCAATGTCTATCAATCATTTCAGTACCGTTGGTCTCGAGCCGAGGTCCACGATTTGGAAAAAAATACAAACTTAGTCAATTCGAGTGGAAAACCGGTTCACGTTCCCTAGAAGAGCAACTTTTAGTCAATGGCCCCAGTTATGCTTTTCTAGGCATCTACCCCGTAAAAAATGAGGTATTTTTGTCCTGTCGCCGTAGTACAGTTAGCGGATTCACGATTTGGGATTTTCGCGCCGATTTGATCAAGTGAAGAGAGACATATATAATCTTTTTTACCATATACTCTTAAAAAAAAGTGCCTGTTGGAATTTAGAACAACATTTTAACCGTGTATTTGCTGTATAAAATAAATCTGCTTGTGAGAAATCTTTAGATACATATTTAAACCATAATATTCTGATATGTAAAGAATTGCTTATGTTCAGATTTTAACCGCCTCGATGCAGCTAATGCAAGTGTCTTTTATCATTCCAACCAATGGGAAAGTAGCTCACTATGTATCTGACCAATGGGAAACCAGCTGAGTATGTCACTGTCCAATGGCAGAGCAGCTGATTATGTCTGGCCAAAGACCGAGAACAATAATATAATAAATTCCTGAACTTTTGAACAAATAACGTTAGTGTCCTTTACCTATATATTTAGTGCTAATGTAATTAACAAAGAATTAATTATGGTTCTAGAAATGGAAAGTATTATTAAGACAAACCCAATTATGGGCATAATCAAAGTGCTGAATATTGACACACAATTACGAGAGATGAAGAGCTTATGAAATGGCAGAGAAACAGGATAATTTTATGGAAATATGTGCTAAGAAAGTGTATTGCTTCGTTGTTTTTCCTGTTCATTGTAAGTCTGTCAGTGTTAGCTGTCGAATAATACATTATATATATATATATATATATATATATATATATATATATATATATATATATATATATATATATATATATATATATATATATATGATTGAGAAAGAGTCTTATGTTTGGTTATTTCTAACAATAAAACAATGCAAATAAATACGGTCCTTTATTTACATTCGTTGTCGTTCAGAACACGTACACACACACACACACATCCACACAATCCTGTGGCCCGGGTTCGATTCCCGGCGCCGGCGAGAAACAAAATGGGGCAGAGTTTTCTTCACCCTGACGTCTCTGTTACTTAGCAGTAAAATGGGTACCTGGGAGTTTGACAGCTGTTACGGGCTGCTTCCTGGCGTATGTGTGTGTGTGGGGGGGGCGGGGGGAAATATTAGTTAGTAGTTAGTAACAGTTAATTGACTGACAGTTGAGAGGCGGGCCGAAAGAGCAGAGCTCAATCCCCGCACTTCCCACTTCCCGCAATCACAAACAAATTACTTTCCTTAGAGTTCCTCCTTGGGGGTGGGGGGGGGGAGAGGGTTGGAATACCTCTCATTACGACCAATAAAATCATCTTCTATTGAGAGAAATGGCATAAACAGGCAATTCAGGGCGACTTCCAGAACTGACCAATGACGAGGAAGAATGAAGCCTGCTCTTTGGTGATTGGTCCGTTGAAAAGGCTCTCCTGCTAGCCGAATGGTTGGTTACAATATTTTCCTGCTGGTGAAAAGGTTTGCTTGCTGTGTGAGTGAGCAGTCCTGGGCACTGGCAGGGGCTCGAACAGGCGGAACATCTGCCAATCTTCCGGCATCGACCAACAGAAGCATCTACAGCGCCTCAGCTCAAATATAACAATTCTAACAAAAGAGGTAGAAAGACATAGGAAGAAGGAACGATACAACCAAGAGGAAGATAGTACTATGTGCGTGATTAAAGCGAACTGAGGTCCTCGATCACCCCGTCCTCCTATGGTTATCTTGAGGTTATCTTGAGATGATTTCGGGGCTTTAGTGTCCCCGCGGCCCGGTCCTCGACCAGGCCTCCACCCCCAGGAAGCAGCCCGTGACAGCTGACTAACACCCAGGTACTTATTTTACTGCTAGGTAACAGGGGCATAGGGTGAAAGAAACTTTGCCCATTGTTTCTCGCTAGCGCCTGGGATCGAACCCGGGACCACAGGATCACAAGTCCCGCGTGCTGTCCGCTCGGCCGACCGGCTCCTGGTTCCCAACATCAAGAAACTGTCGTACTAAAGTGCTCTTATCCTAACCTACCAGAGGACCCAAAACAGAAAACGGGGACAGAATGTCAATTTTCCGAACCGCTACCATTTTCTAGTACAATTTTTGCCCTTAGGTAGAGTATACGTCAAAATGCGACGTTCTATTAGGAGGACGGGTTTCCTCGATAGCAAAACTGGTTATATACGTTCTCGACTCACAACTGATGAGGTCGAGTTTGATCCCCGGACGAAACAGAAATGGTTGGGCATGTTTGACTTACACCTGATATCTCTGTTCACCTGGCCGTAAATATGTACACGGGATTTAGTCAACTGTTGTGGGGATTTCATCTTTAGGAAGATCAGTAGTGTCCCCCTCCCCTCCCATGGTGGGGGGGGAGGGGACCTCGACACAAGCATAACATTTTATATAATATTATAGAAGGGAGCAAATATAATATTATATATATATGATATGTATATATATATATATATATATCTATATTAATATATAATAAATAATATAATATATATATATATATATATTTATATATATATATATATCTCAATAATATATATATATATATATATATATATATATATATATGCTTCCAGTCCCGAGAAAACGAATTAAATTATTATTACAAAGAGGAGGGAGTAGGAGTTGCATAGGAGAGGTTGCAACGCTCCGCCTCTGACAATTGCAAGAACTGTTGCGTGCCAGGAATGGGGAATTTAATCTGTAATGGGAACCCCGATTGGAAAATTCCCAAAGTTGTTTAGTTGAAGTTCCTAAAGATGACTTGCTGGGAACAGGGCGTACTCACCTAGTTGTGCTTCAAGGGCATAGCATGGGCTCCTAACCCCGCCTTCCCCTTGTGCTGAGATGTGGCTCCTAGTTCTTGTACCTAGTGCGTTATGTATCATGCCATTCAGGTGCTAGGGCATGTCATAGGGCTTCTAACACTTGCCCAGTCATTCCAAATCTTTACCTCCAGTACAGGCACGAGTCCTTCATTACGTTTTTCTGAATAGTTTGCGTTTTTAACTTCCACTTATATCATTATTATCATATTTTCTCTCAATTGAAAGAGGCTGAACTTCTCTACGTTCAGTATTTTGTATGTAGTGATCATGTCTCTCTCCTCTAGGCTCATGGCAAACGTCTGAATTTTAATTAGCTCGTGTTTGTGCTTCACAAAGTGTTGGTTCCAGGCTGGTGCTGCGTAATATTGTGTTGGCTTCACATACGCTGTGTAAATTGTCTTGAAAGAACATTCAGGATTTTAATCGAAGGTGTTACATTAGAGAGAGATGAGAGAGATATAATGTTATCCTGTTGATATCAGCTTCACTGTATAGTCTTATTGACTTCGTGGACTTCCCAGAATTTAGTTGACTTCCCATTATTACGTAGATTCATTCCGGTGTTTGTCCTTTTGACCCATCTTTATTTGTTTGCACTTCTTGGGGTTGAATTCCGTCAGCCATCTGTTTACCCAATCTTATTGTTTGTTAAAGTCATACTCTGTTTTATTCTCTCATTATTTTTGCTTCCTCTGCAAACTTTGACATGTAATTATTTAACCTCGCTACATCCATCTTGCCCAAGACTTCTCTGTCTGAGGTACTCTGTTACCTGTCTGTCAGGTACACTCTTACCAAAGTCATCGACTCAATAACACATTTAAATTTAGGAAATTTAAAACACTGCAGACTTTCCAACCTTCTTTTTGTTCGTATTTTGATGAAACGTCGAAAACTGTTATTGAGTCGAACATGGCAACTTTTCCCGCCTAAAGTCAGGTTCTTCTTCCGTTACCACCTTCGTCCCTTTCACATTTCTGGGAATTCTGACAATGTTAGTAAGAGGTTATCTTCTCTTCTTGAGATGATTTCGGGGCTTTAGTGTCCCCGCGGCCCGGTCCTCGACCAGGCCTCCACCCCCAGGAAGCAGCCCGTGACAGCTGACTAACACCCAGGTACCTATTTTACTGCTAGGTAACAGGGGCATAGGGTGAAAGAAACTCTGCCCATTGTTTCTCGTTTCTCAAGAGGAGAAGAGATGCAGCCTCCTTGGCCAGCTATGGTGATGCCTCCTGTGATTTTGGCTGCTTCTAGTTCCTCCCAGACACTGTCCATCAGTGACTGTTGTACTGTCTGGTGCTGCGTCCACCCTCCCGACTGGGGTCCCCGCTCTCATTCTCTACTCCTCCTCCAAGCGTCTGTCAGTTATCCTTCGCCAGTGTGCTGGTGGGAGGCGCCCCGCGGGGAGAGGTGATCGTGAGCAAGGAAGGTCGGGTTTGTGTCACCTGTCTCCAAGACACTTCCTGACGTGCCTAGAAACGTAGAGATATCATGGTTGCAGTTGGGTTTATCATGTGAGCTGGGCTCTGTATAGTGCTTTCTTTTTTATCTGTAGCAACGCGGGGCTCTGTTTTCATTTGTAACGATATATCTTTCATATATATATATATATATATATATATATATATATATATATATATATATATATATATATATATATATATATATATATATATATATATATATTAGTCTGACAGCTAATTTGAGTCGATTTGTCCAAAAGGTGGTTATTTGGCAGTTAGGCAGCGGAAGTGAGGTCTGCCACTTCGTACCCAACCTTCTCGCCTTGTTGTCTTATCATTAACTATCCTCATGTACGAATTGTTTACTGATTTGACCTTGAGTTTTAGCTGGAGATGTGAAGTGACTCAGGAACCCGTACATACCTGGATCCTTATTCACGAAGCAGTTACGCAAGCACTTACGAACCTGTCCATCTTTTCTCAATCTTTGGCGGCTTTGTTATAATTATTTAACAGTTAATGAGCGCCGAAGCACCAGGAGGCTGTTTATAACAATAACAACAGTTGACTTGGAACTTTTCATGCTTGTAAACTGTTTAATAAATGTAACCAAAGGAGTCAAAGATTGAGAAAAGATGTACACGTCGTAAGTACTTGCGTAACTGCTTCGTGAATCTGGCCCCCTGGTTCCAGCCTAACTCTTAGATCAAGGTTTGAACAGAGGGATTCAATAATAATAAAACATAACAAAAAATTAAAACATAAAATAAGATCATACAAAGGTGGAATAATTTTGTTTTTGTTTCACTGAAGAGATGTGGTTGGGCTTCCAGGAAATATAAAAGCCTCTTACAGGAATGTATTACATCAAAAGGCTGATAAATCAACCTATAATATCCCCCGTGCCTTTCATATAGTTATAAAAGCTTATACAATAAAATAAAATCATTCTAGTAAAAATTCTTTAGAATAATCGGTAAGACAAAAGGTGGATTTAATTTGAATCCTTTGTCGGAATGGTTTTATATGAAAGACTTTATTAATATTCTTGTATCACGATGGAGAACAATTGTGAACTCTTGCAAGGAGATGAACACAACTCAGGAATTCGAACTCGGGAATCTGTTCACCAGTTGATTGACGGTTGAGAGGCGGGACCAAAGAGCCAAAACTCAACCCCCGCAAGCACAAATATGTCCAATTAACATGTAGTGAACATCATGAAGCACGGTACATCAAAGGTGTGGCCGGGGCCTGCTTGCCTTCGACGGTTCTGGAAAACCATCGAGTAAATGACGTCTCTTTAGGTAATGCCAGCAACCTTCCCGCCAAAATCTTATTACGCTGAAAGAAACGCCCGACTGGCAGGCGGGCGTGTTCGAATCCTCGCTTTGAACCTTGCCTTACGCTTCGCAACATTGGAGTTGAAGTTACTAATAAAACCAGCTACATCACAAGTCATTTTTAAAATCAAGCAAGAATACTCTACCTATATACCTTTATAATTAAGGTTGCATGCAACGAGGCTTGGAGAGGTGAAGGCAAGAGTGAAGTCACAGCTCGGGGATTGCGAGGGCCTCGCCAGCTACACCAAGATTGAAACAAGAAGACAAAGAGTCAGAATTATAATGAGTAAACAACGTCATCATAGATGTCTTCCAGACGGAAATGATGTCGCTTCTCGCAATATTATTATAATTTTTGTGAAGTAGTGTCACATAAGCGGCTTGTCGGNCACACTGCGTGGTCAGTATGCCCAGAAAAACTCACATGGTACACACTGTTGTCAGTATGCCCCATGTACACACACTGTGTCTACAATACACACACACACACACAGGGGCCAGGTAGCCTGGTGGATTGCGCGCAGGACTTGTAATTCTGTGGCGCGGGTTCGATTCCCGCACCCGGCAGAAACAAATGGGCAAAGTTTCTTTCACCCTGAATGCCCCTGTTACCTAGCTGTGTCTACAATACACAGTACAATCCCAGTAAATAGGTACCTGGGAGTTAGTCAGCTGTGACGGGCTGCTTCCTGGGGTGTGTGTGTGTGTGTGTGTGGTGTGGAAAAAAAAAGTAGTTAGTGTAGTTAGTAAACAGTTGATTGACAGTTGGGAGGCGGGCCGAAAGAGCAAAGCTCAACCCCCGTAAAATACAACTAAGTGAATACAACTAAGTGAATACACACACACACACACACACACACACACACAGTGTGCCTCGCTTTCTAATGCTTGGCCACTGGGTGTGTAGCTAGCCCCCCCTCCCCCCCCTATATCACCCCGTCCTTGCAGTCAGGTGTGTGGGACTTCGGCTCGTGAACTGTCAGAACTTGCACTTGTGTATAGCTTCGTGAGCATCGTTCTGCAGGTGTGTGATCACTCATCACATGTGTGTTCATCTGTGATGAAGTCATTATAATGACTTCATCACAGATAAACACACATGGTACAGTGTTTACATGGAACACTATACTCGTACAGTGTTACTTTACCAAATGGACACACACATGTAATGGTGTTATTAAAGTTGACCTTGGTAGCTAGTGAACTGTTAAATGGCTGTTAAATGGCTGTTAAAATACCTTGTTGGCTCAGTGATGGCCTGGAAGACTCCTATGAACATTTAAATCAGGTTTGTAGAACATACATGCAGCATCTATGAGTTCTACAGTGCCCAGCCCGCCCATACCCCAGCAGCCCAGCCACGGCATCACACCACTCAAGCCAAACACAAGAACCACGCCACCATTACAAAACAGTGGAACCAAACAGTTGGGCTCAACCCACTGTTGTGAGCTTGTAAACACACTGGATAATTTTAAATCAATGCATTTAGCATAACCTTGAAAGATACGACATAATTTTCAGGGCACCCATTTTGGGTGACTTTCATGCTAATAGTTAAATTTCTATATGTTTTTATCTGAGTTGGACGATGGAAAAAAAACTCATGCTGGAACACGAGGACCGACACTCCAGAGCCTGGAAATCCCAGAGTGACGTCACTGGAACGGGAATGACATGGCGGGAATGGTGTCGCGTTCCAGACAGACCCAAAACAGCTTTGGTCAGATGGCCAGGGCCCTGGACTCATCAGCCGGGGGCCGGGACTCATCAGCCAGGGGCCGGGACTCATGAACCGAGGGCCGGGACTCATCAGCCAGGGGCCGGGACTCATCAGCCAGGGGCTTGGACTCATCAGCCAGGGGCCGGGACACATCAACCGAGGGCCAGGACTCATCAGCCAGGGGCCGGGACTCATCAGCCAAGGGCTTGAACTCATCAACCAGTTCAACAAGTATTTTACCAACCTTTACATCTTTTCTCATTCTTTAGAGGCTTCGTTAACATTTATGAAACAGTTTTCCAGCTTCAAAACTACCCAGTCAGATGTTATAGTTGTTATAAACAACCTCCTGGTGCTTCAGAGCTGATAAACTGTTTAATACATGTAAACAAAGCCACGGAAGATTGAGAAAAGGTGTACTGGATGGTGAGTACTGGATGGTGAGTACTGGATGGTGAGTACTGGATGGTGAGTACTGGTGGAGATGCTTGGTGAATCCGGCTCCAGAGGCTGCAGCTTCCGGCTCCTTCCTGCCTCCCGTTGCTCGCCTCCGTCTCCAGCTGCGTATGTCAGCTCAGGGCCACTAACAGTGTCTCAATTTCTGGTGATTAGATAAAGCTTTATAGGAGGGGCGATATTTGGTGTGTAGTGGTGCTGGGAGTAGTGGTGGTGGGAGTAGTGGTGGTGCTGGGTGTAGTGGTGGTGGTGGGTGTAGTGGTGGTGGTGGTGCTGAGTGTGGTGGTGGTCCCGTAGCCCTGCTGGACACAAATGGTCACTCACGCACCTTACAAAGGTTAAGACACGCACCTTAGAAAGGTTAAGACACGCGCCATAAGTGCGAGGAAGTTAGAATAAGACATAACTGGTTTACAGACGTGATCACAATAACTACAGCATCAGGTGTAGGGACATTACTGGATCTATAAGACAAGTTAACAGTGTTGAAGCAGGAAATATAAGTATGGGGCTGAGTGCATTTTCCTGGACCGTCAGAAAGACTTCGACATAGTTTGTAACAGAGCTTATGCAGTCTTGAGAAATAAGAATGTATAACTGAAAGCATTTTGAACTGGGAGAGAATACTAATCAACAGGAAACAGAGTAATGATGAGATGAGAGAGAGCAGAGAAGCAACAAGTCAGTCTCCGTGGTGTAGTGGTAAGACACTCGCCTGGCGTTCCGCGAGCGCTTTGTCATGGGTTCGTATCCTGGCCGGGGAGGATTTACTGGGCGCAAATCCTTAACTGTAGCCTCTGTTTAACTCAACAGTAAAATGTGTACTTGGTTGTAACAACGATTCTTCGCGGCGGGGATCGTATTCCAGGGACCTGCCCGAAACGCTACGCGTACTAGTGGCTGTACAAGAATGTAACAACTCTTGTATATATCTCAAAAAAAAAGGTGCCTCAGGACTCTGTTATAGAAATTCCTACTGTGCCTGATTTAAACTTTATAAAATGGATACAAATTTTCCATATTTGTGTGTGATACAAGCTGATGTAACGCTCAGGAACACAGCCCATTGTTCCAGCATGACCAGGACCAGCTACAAACTTGGTCTAAAATCTAAAAATGGCTACTTGATCTAAAAATGGCTACTTGATCTAAAAATGGCTACTTGATCTAAAAATGGCTACTTGATCTAAAAATGGCTACTTGACCTTCAACTGTCAATCAACTGGTGAGGCTTGTATACGCTTGTATACGTATATACAAGCGTATATACGGCCATATACAAACGTATATGTATACGTATAGAAGCATTAACACACGTTATTGCCGACTGCGACACCAATGAAAGCCAAACACACATCAATATTATCTCTTCATTGACCTGGACGCTGGAGAAGCTATCAATTAACTGTGATTACAGGTAATCCCGACCAATTCAACCTCTCCCCCAAGCTAGTCTCCTTCCGTGTGGAGAATGGTCAGTCAGCTATCAACCCCTCCTCCCCCTTCTCTCAACACAGTTGCCCTCCCCATCTCCCCATCACTGAACACAGCTGCCCTCCCCATCTCCCTATCACTGAACACAGCTGCCCTCCCCATCTCCCTATCACTGAACACAGCTGCCCTCCCCATCTCCCCAGGCTCTCCGGGGGTCAAACGCTGAATATAAACGAATTAGGACAATTTTCCCAGAGCTTTAGTGGCTCGATACTGTGTGGCAGCTGAGCCCCTTCCCTACTTCCCTTCCTTCCCCTTCCTTCCTCTTCCCTACTTCCCTTCCTTCCCCTTCCCTACTTCCCTTCCTCTCTCCCTTCCCTCCTCCCCTTCCTCTCTCCCTTCCCTCCCCCTATCTTCACCCTTTCAGTTCGTATTTTACCATGTCTTAATCTATAATTTCTATCTACCCTTCGGCTCTTTCTTCTGTCCCTTCATTCTTCTTTCATCACTCTCACCCTCTCTCTCTCTCTCTTCCTTCACCACAACCCATCCTTCCATCACCATTCTCCCCCCCCCCATCACCCTCCCTCAAACGGGATTGTGAAGGAACAAAAGAGTACCGGGCAGCGTATTGGCCCATCTCAGGCAGCTCCTGTTTACAGCCACCCAAACGCGTTCCTATATATACACGTGTCTGACCTGCGCTTGAAACAATCCAGTGGTCCCCCTGTCCGTTATATTACATGGAAGAATCCTCTTGCCAAGCAACTGTCTACAAAGGTATCCTGTGCATCCAAATTTACGCAAATTTGAATTCAATGATTTGTGTTCCACTTTGTAAATAAAAGTTTATTAATAAATTAATAAATTTACAAGTGTTTACATTTCAAGAAAGATTTTCAGTGTCAATTTCAAATTTCAATACATTTCACCGCTTAAAATGTAACCAGAACGTAATACATTTTATAACTAAACATATAAGATTCCTTTATGTTTCTGTTCACCTGTTCAGCCAGAGTTATAGCGAGTTATAGAAGTTATGAGTAAGGCTTCTGGTTGTGACATCAAGGCCACTAATACGGAGCATTTAAGGAGTCAGGTAACGGAGCATTTAAGGAGCATTTAAGGGTCAGGTAATTTTAGGGAACAGTCGCTACATAATACAACATCTGAAACTAGATCATTTTAGGGCAGGGGGCAAATTTTAGGGTACATTAATCTTTGTAATTTGAGTCCATTTTATTTACTTTAAGGCTAGGATATTTTAGCGTGGTTCACTTGGATTAGGACACTTTAGGGAAGGGGGTATTCAAGGCTGTCAGTAATAGAATTCTGAACTTTAAGTGCAAACATTTTAGTGAGAGTTTATGACTCACAGCGAATGCAGAAGTCATTATTCTTTTTCGTTCACATATAATTAATTCCGGAGAGCAAACGCAGCGCAATTAAACACTGTCATAATTAAAATTAACTACCCTGATGTATATATATATATATATATATATATATATATATATATATATATGTATATATATATATATATATATATATATATATATATATTTTAGTTCGTAGTATAGAAAGTCTTTGAATTCCACTTTGGATTGAGCATGTCATAAATACTGTATTTATTTATGCTAGAGTGACGTTATTTGTGTTGCACGAAGCTGTTGTGGCACGCAGCGGTTATCACCTGTGGCTCAGGTCTATTTAGTCCCATTAGTGACGTGAGACAGTGTGTTCAGGTCTAAATATAGTCCCTAATTACGAGGCGGAGAAGGTCTCTTTCTACGAGCCCCTGTGTGATGGTTGTTGTTGTTGTTGTTGTTGTTGTTGTTGTTGTTGTTGTTGTTGTAGTGGTAGCTCTGAGAAGCTTTTTATATCTTCTTCTCTGTGTAGTGGAGGCATGTGTTGTAATATTGTAATAGCAGTTGGCACTTATGTCTAAAACAGTGTGTGTGTGTGTGTGTGTGTGTGTGTGTGTGTGTGTGTGTGTGTGTGTGTGTGTGTGTGTGTGTGTGTTGTGTGTGTGTGTGTGTGTGTGTGTGTGTGTGTGTGTGTGTGTGTGTGTGTGTGTGTGTGTGTGTGTGGTGTGTGTGTGTGTGTGTGTGTGTGTGTGTGTGTGCCCGAGCGCGTTTGTGCATAGGTGCGCGCGCGCGTGTGTGTGTGTGTATTTGCTTATCAGCAAATGCTTTTAAAAAACATTGATGAAAGCTGTCTCATTAACCCCGCAATAATTGGCCTGCAGAGTTCGGCAATAATCTCCACACTATTGCTCATTTGCTAACTCATATTTATTCAAATAATTACCTAACAGATCCCTGATAATTTAGCAATAATATGATTGCAAAGATAATGATGATTGCATGATGAGGGTTAATTTAATCTTTACTGATATTCATATTGGCTGATAGTAAATGAGAATATTAGAGTCTGTTTATTGTTTATTTGGAGCGTCCACGTCATCTACCCGTCAAACGTCAACTACCCGTCAAACGTCAACTACCCGCCAAACGTCAACTACACCCGTCAAACGTCAACTACCCGTCAAACGTCAACTACCCGTCATCATCAACTACCTATATATAACTACCAGTCGACCTCAACTATCTGTCCACCTCAATATACAAAGAGTGCAAATTGATCTGAGGAGCCAGAGCACTGCGAAGATCTGCCCACTATCCAAGGGAGGTAATAAAGCAAAGGTAACACGCTACACACCAGTCACCTATGGCTATGGTGTGTGGGATGGTGTTAAAATAACCCAACTTGCCAGTTATAGGAAAAATGATGTTATACAATCCAGGTCAAAAGCGACCATGGAAATACCAGCAATAGAATGAAAGTGAGGAGAAGTCAGGAGGTGGATTATAAATTTCAAATAGTTTACAAAGATTGGCAGTAACTCAGTACACTACACCCTGGGTGTTGTACCGTGGAGTTCGTGTCCCACTAGGTACTGTCCTCCCACCACTGCTCTCCCACCCCTTCTGGGACTCTCCCTCCCACAGTCTTGGGGTCACCCTTGACTCTCGATATGAAAATAAGTATGGAAACCTGCCTCATGGGCAAAGATCTAGAACAATTTCGGATATAGAAAAGGTCTTCGATGAACAAAGACGAATAACATGACGTCTGTGTGCAGTTGATGAGTCACAATAACGTGGCTGAAGAATGTTGACCACCACACATAGAAAGTGAAGGGACCGACGACGTTTCGGTCCGCTCCTGGACCATTATAAAGTCGACTGTGGATCCATGACCTTCAACGGCTGACAAATCTCAATCGCTTCGGTCCAGGGGGGAATGAAAACCCTTAAAAGGAGTACAGGAAATACAAAATAAATCCATGAAACGCCTTGAACCCATTGCCAGAACCCGGTGTCAATACCACACGCTCACAACTTTTTAATCTGCCAACAACAAATATGATAAATGGCGCTGGAAAAACAGTGGAAACTTCCAGGAGAGAACTGGACGAGTTTGTGGCGAAGTTACCGGATCAGCCAGGTGTGGGTGATGGGCGTGGGTCTGCAGGCTACGAACACAAACAGCTTCACAGAGCTGGCCCTGGTGACTGTTGTGATAACAGGCGGGACAGGTAGCAAGGCGGACAGTACGACTGATATCATACCTCTCACATGGATCAGCAAGGCGGACAGCACGACTGATATCATACCTCTCACACGGGTCAGCAAGGCGGACAGCACGACTGATATCATACCTCTCACACGGGTCAGCAAGGCGGCAGCACACTGATATCATACCCTCACACGGTCACAAGGCGGACAGCCGCTGATATCATACCTCTCACACGGGTCAGCAAGGCGGACAGCACGACTGATATCATACCTCTCACACGGAGTCAGCAAGGCGGACAGCACGACTGATATCATACCTCTCCCACGGGTCAGCAAGGCGGGACAAGCGGACAGACACTGATATCATACCTCTCACACGGGTCAGCAAGGCAGACAGGACGACTTTGTAATACGTCAA
>WNGS01169498.1:61551858-61573963 GCA_020271785.1 Procambarus virginalis
GCTGTCCATTATACATTTACGCGCACATGTATGAGCGTGCAATTGCGTGCGGTGCGGTGTCGGTGTGCGGGTGTTGCGTGCGTGTGGTTGCGGGGTGTTGCGTGCTGGTGTTGCGTGCGTGTGGTGGCGGGTTGGTGCGTTGTGGTTGCGGGTGTTGGGTGCGTGTGGTGCGGGTGTTGCGTGCGTGTGAGTGCCGCCAGTAGCTCAGCGACCACTCAGGAGTTGCGGAGCTAGAGCAGCCATTGGTGGATGTGTGGAGGGCCGTGGAGACCGATGATCGGGCGGCCAGAATACGCCTGTAATACAAGGAGATAATACAAGACGGATAAGAAAGATAATTGGATGGTATAATGTCCAGGGTGAGCGTCGGTGAGGATGAGACGGACGAGTTGAGAGTGAGGCCTCCGCCCTCCTGGGGCAAGGAAACAGGAGGAGAGGGGCGAGGTGTGGTCAGAACCGAGGAGAAGAGAGGAGAGAGAGAGCAGAGGTGGAAGAGAGAGTGAGCTACGGAGATGAGAGAGAGGAGAGAGAGAGTGGGGAGAGACCCGTCAGCCGGTTATTAATCGATTTGTCATTTGCTCCGGACATATTATTTGTTCACTCTCCCAGGTAAACAGAATTCAATGATTGTCCTTTTGTGTCCGACCTTAGTGTCTGTCCACTCATTCTGTGTTGTTTGTTGCTTTTCTGTCCTATTATGATCTTCTTATTTATTGTACTGCATCCCACCTGATAACTTCCTCTGCCTTTCCTCCTCTGCCTTGGATCCCTCTGTCTAGTGCGCCTTGCATCTTGGTTAAATCTGGACGACGGGTATATCTTCAAATGTGTCATCTTATTCGTGGCAAACTAAAGAGAAATAATGTACTAGCATGTATCATTAGTTATTAATAGTTTACACCAGCGTTTCGAATCAACAATGGTTCCACAGTCTCAACGTCGATGGGACAGTACTGGGCGGTATTGGAGATGTTATACCTTGTATAGGTGCAGGTCTCAATGATAAATGCAGATAGGTGAAAGAATGAGGGCGTATACTCACACATGTTGTGTGGATATACAGAGCAACACGGCCGTTGTTATGGGTTGGGTGCTATCTGTATATTTTCTAATTCTAGGTCCTTGTTTCCTTTCTTTTGACGGCGCATCTTGTTACTTTGTTTTTTTCGGAGGTCCTCTTGCTGTTTTGCGGTTACGATTTTAGAATGTTCCTTTGTTGAATATTTCTTTGTTTTAGCTTGTTAAAATTTGTATCTCTGTTTCTATATGGTCTCAACCACTTGGGCTGGACGGTAGAGGCGACGGTCAGCTGCTTCATGCAGGTCACGGCGTTTCCTAAATGCCCCCCATCATCCAAGTGGTTCGACACCATCTTTCCCTCGCGTCCCTCCAAATCCTTATCGCTGTACCCTTCCAAGTGCCTCCTATAGTTGTAAGTGCATTGCGCTTTTCCCTAGAGATGATACCCTTCATTTTGTGATTATTTGGTTATCTCTGCCTCTTTCTCTACTTTCGTGGTTATTTATTATCGCCGTATTCAATACAATAATAATAATACCTAATATAATAAACTATAATAATAAATAATTAATATATAATTCCACGAAAATGAATTAACATCTGATGTATTAATGGAGAAAATCCAGTTTGTACGAATGGAGCACAGGCGGATTCGACGCCCTGCTACAAGACAATGTTTTGCTCCCAAACGCACACCTTAAACCCCCTGAACCACGACTTACGCTACATGCATATCAGGTAACCTGGAGAGTCACAGAACGCCACTTCAGGGGCATCTTTAGGCATCGCACTTGAGAACCCATCAAAGCTGTACACATTACCGTCGGGTCTCTCAGGCGGCTTCCTGTTGGGCTTTTCTCACGGTAACATCACTTAATACATCAAGATACATCAACTAAAACAGATACATCAAGTTGAATGTGATATATCAAGGAAGGCATATCCACAGGAGGGCCAGGGCTAGAGACGCCTCTGGGACAACCCCAGTGCATGGATTCGAAATCTTGTTCAAGGTTCCTGTGGGTTTGTTCTTAGTAATAATAATAACTATGAAATATAAACCTGGTATCAGTAATATTTATAAATTTAAATTATATAAAAGTGTCGGCCTTCGCCCCCACCCGGTAATAGTCCTTCTGATATCTCAAACACATTTCTCCCTGTTAATAACAACAGCTGGTGTATCATTTACTGTATATGTATTATCATCATTTATGTGTATCATTATCATACATCATTTCACACCCTACCACTTCCTATATGTATCATTCTTATGATAAATATCATCACTTATACGTCTCATTAACTATTAACTCTAAATATTATACCATATAATATATACTGGATGAAGGAATACTTCCATCTGAACATATTTATAATCTTTCCAAACTGAATATCTTGTTGCGACGTGTATGGCACAGGAATAAATATGAGGGCATAAGGGTCACACATAATCGCTATCCACACACACACAAACACACACGCACACACACGCGCACACACACACACACACACACACACACACACACACACACACACACACACACACACACACACACACACACACACACACACACACACCCACACACACACACACACACTCTCCCAGATCTCACTCCCAGTAAATGATCTCCCAGAGGGTATAGACTCGTTTCTCTCAATGTTTGCTGATGATGCTAAAATTATGAGGAGGATTGAAACAGAGGATGATAGTAGGAGGCTATAAGATGACCTAGACAGACTGAGTGAATAGTCCAACAAATGGCTGTTGAAGTTCAACCCGAGTAAATGCAAAGTAATGAAACTAGGCAGTGAAAACAGGAGGCCAGACACAGGATACAGAATAGGAGATGAAGTACTTAATGAAACGGACAGAGAGAAAGATCTAGGAGTTGATATCACACCAAACCTGTCTCCTGAAGCCCACATAAAAATAATAACGTCTGCGGCATATACGAGGTTAGCTAACATCAGAACAGCCTTCAGGAACTTGTGTAAGGAATCATTCAGAACCTTGTATACCACATATGTAAGACCAATCCTGGAGTATGCGGCCCCAGCATGGAGCCCGTACCTTGTCAAGCACAAGACGAAGCTGGAAAAAGTCCAAAGGTATGCTACTAGACTAGTTCCAGAACTAAGAGGCATGATTTATGAGGAAAGGCTGCGGGAAATGCACCTTACGACACTGGAAGACAGAAGAGTAAGGGAGACATGATCACAACCTACAAAATCCTCAGGGGAATCGACCGGGTAGACAAGGATAGACTATTCAACATTGGTGGTACGCGAACAGGAGGACACAGGTGGAAACTGAGTACCCACATGAGCCACAGGGACGTTAGAAGGAACTTTTTCAGTGTCAGAGTAGTTAACAAATGGAATGCATTAGGCAGTGATGTGGTGGAGGCTGACTCCATACACAGTTTCAAATGTACATATGATAAAGCCCAGTAGGCTCAGGAATCTATACACCAATTGATTGACAGTTGAGAGGCGGGACCAAAGAGCCAAAGCTCAACCCCCGCAAGCACAAATAGGTGAGTACACACAAGTTTGCAGATAATGCAAAGTTAATAAGAAAAGTTACAACAGAATGACTGAACGAATGCATGAGGATCTAGATAAACTAGAGATTGTCTGATAAATGGCATCTGGAATTTAACTCTTCAAAGTGCAAAGTTATGAAGATAGGAGGAGCGATAAGACCTGAGGAGCGCAGTTTAAGATGAATGGAATACAGCTTCCAGTTAAGTTACGGGCTCACCATAGCCCGTGCTACTTGGAACTTTTTGTTCTGAGTTGCTGGACCTAAAACAACAACAACAACAACAACAATTTCCAGTCCCACAGAAGCGGAACGACCTGAAAGCCATCAGAAACCTTGATAAATAACCCTTCCGAATACAACATATGTGAGACACACCCTCGAGTATGCAGCGTTATCATGGAATCCTCAGTATTACAAGACGTAACTAGAAATATTGCAAAGATGTAAAACATGGCTGGTACTGGAATTGAAAGGAATGACCCCACAGTAAAAAGCTCACATAATTGAACCTCGCTGGGGAACCGAAGGAACAGAGGGGAGACATGGTGGTAACGTTCAAGATCCTAAAGGGATAAAAAAAATTAAACAAAGAAGCAATGTTCAAAATAGGTGAGAGTAGAGAACTTAAAAGTAATTGAGTCAGAGAGGCGTATTGCAAATTGTATTTTTAGCATAAGTGTTAACGAATGGAACCGGTTAAAAGAATATGTTGTTGGAGTCATTACATAACCACTCGAGAGCTATAAAGTCCAAGTTTACAAAGTTTATATCAAGTCTACCGGTATATTTCCGCCAGCATGTCTAGGTGAGCACACGGAGAAGAATTACGCCAGACCACTCCTGTATAATGACACAGGAGCGCCTGATCAAGCTCTTCAACCCATGCAACAAACGGCCTCTAGAATTTGAACCCAACAATGCAAAGTGATAAGAATTGGGACCCAAAGACAGGAGACCTGAGGACACGAAGAGTCAGACATGGAAGCGGATCCAAGACTAAGTACTGGATTACATCACAGATTCTGGAAGTGCACAGCTCACAGACAAGATCAAAACACGTACCGCACATGTGAGAGACGGACGTTACACGGCATTCTGTCACCATAGTGGTTCAGACGAGCAATATAGGTTGTATATGAAGATACAAGTGGTCGGGAGTCATTAAATCAATCTACAAGTAGAAGGCGGGGCTCAGTAGCTGGAGCTTAATGCTGACAAAGACAGCCAAATAAGAAAACACAAGCACATAAACACCATCAAGGTGATAAGCTTGGTGGGGCAGAGAAACACACTCAATGGTGCGAGTCTAAGATGTTGAGCCAAGAGTCGCTATTACCACACCTCCGGCACGCTCATGTGTGGTGCTTATATTAGGTGGTAGTGGTGGAGGTAGTGGTGGTAGTGGTGGTGGTGGTGGTGGTGGTGGTAGTGGTGGTAGTGGTGGTGCTGGGGGTGGTGGTGGTGGTGGTGGTGGTGGTAGTGGTGGTGGTAGTGGGGGTGGTGGTGGTGGTGGTGGTGGTGGTGGTAGTGGTGGTGGTAGTGGTGGTGGTGGTGGTGGTAGTGGTGGTAGTGGTGGTGGTAGTGGTGGTGGTGGTGGTGTGGTGGTGGTGGTGGTGGTGGTGGTGGTGGTGGTGGTAGTGGTGGTGGTAGTGGTGGTGGTAGTGGTGGTGGTAGTGGTGGTGGAGGTAGTGGTGGTGGTAGTGGGGGTGGTGGTGGTGGTAGTGGTGGTGCTGGGGGTGGTGGTGGTGGGTTGGTAGTGGTGGTGGTGGTGGTGGTGGTGGTGGTTGTGGGGTGGTGGTAGTGGTGGTGGTAGTGGTGGTGGTAGTGGTGGAGGTAGTGGTGGTGGTAGTGGTGGTGGTGGTGGTGGTGGTGGTAGTGGTGGTAGTGGTGGTGGTGGTGGTGGTAGTGGTGGTAGTGGTGGTGGTGGTGGTAGTGGTGGTGGTGGTGGTGGTGGTGNCTCTCTCTCTCTCTCTCTCTCTCTCTCTCTCTCTCCTCTCTCTCTCACTCTCTCTTGCTTGCTTGCTCCAGGCTACTGGTGATTTACGAGGGAATTATCAGCCGAGTTCACAGTTCTTGACGCTTATTGATGTACATAGTTTTGACGGAGTGGGCTGATGACGACCAGGGGGGCTATCACTCCGCTCCGGATTATAGTGAACCCCGTTTTTGGCCTCTGATGGATGCCTTAATACACGGTGTCAGTACGACATTAAGACGGAAAAAACCTGGCGAGAGGAGCGTATCGGTGGTGCTCGACGCGTTGGGAGATGGAGATAGCCTCTCCTAATGCTACGCTGGCTCTGCTGGGCTCTGCTGCCGGGTGCTCCTGCTGCTGCTGGAGGAGAGGGCGCAACCCCTCCCGTCTGCTGCAGGGTACACTCGCTAACTACCATCACAAGCACTGCCATTATTGCTACCTCTACCGCAATCTGTGAAGCCATAACTGCTGGCATGCTGGTGATGTTAACAGAAACACGCCCACAGCGCATATAGCCCTGGGGCACCTTGTTCGCCACCCTCCTCGCTACACCCCCACACACACTCCTTCACCATGTATAGTGGCAGTTTCACACCACCTGTGTGTAATTACCCCGGTATACACACCCACCGCTGGTGTGATAGTGACCCGGCATTCCTGCCCCTCTGCAATTACTGCTCTCGTAACTCACGTCGTAATCACTCCAACCATCGTCTGATCCATACACCGGCCACCGTTCACCTGCTCGTCGTCCAGTGTGTGTGTGCACCGGATGTTCCTGCCTGGCTCGCCGCTCGCAACATTGCCGTCTGCAAGACTGCAACTTGGCGTCTTCAAGACTTTGAACGTTGACGTCTGCAAGACTTTGAACGTTGACGTCTTCAAGACTTTGAACGCTGACGTCTTCAAGACTTTGAACGTTGACGTCTTCAAGACTTTGAACGCTGTCGTCTTCAAGACTTCGAACGCTGTCGTCTTCAAGACTTTGAACGCTGTCGTCTTCAAGACTTTGAACGCTGTCGTCTTCAAGACTTTGAACGCTGTCGTCTTCAAGACTTTGAACGCTGACGTCTTCAAGACTTTGAACGCTGACGTCTTCAAGACTTTGAACGCTGACGTCTTCAAGACTTTGAACGCTGACGTCTTCAAGACTTTGAACGTGACGTCTTCAAGACTTTGAACGCTGACGTCTTCAAGACTTTAGTGGACGAGACCTTTAAAACGTTCAACGTTGGCGTTGATTCCCCATTCATACACGTTGCGAACAGCCCCAACTTTAGAATCTTGACACTGAACGTTGAAGTTTTAAACACTGAGGCCATTACAATCTCAACAAATATCAACGAAAACGTTTAGGCTCCCCCAAACGTTACTCCACCGTACCGAAACACCTGAAAAGCCTTCACGGCAACACAACCACAGAACTAAGACTCGTCAGAGAGCTGGCGCTGACGGCACACAACCTAACCTAACCTCATTGACGTTCTTCATTCTAAATTAAAATACTGTGAAATATACAAATAAATTCATTATATAGTAAATCACCATTAAGATTATTTGGCTGTGTATATCTTGCCAACAGGTCTCTGTACTTTAATTGTAATAGAATGTAATTCGACCTACGTCTAAAATACAAATTATTTATACAGAATAAAATAATATTTTAATAATAAAGAGTGTCCGCTAGTTCACTCCCGCCCAAACATTAACCTTTCCTGTCAAATGGTGTGGGAAAGCAACTTGGGAATTTGATTAGATTTACTTTAATTAATTTAATTTCATCTGAAATTTTGCATAATTTATTTTGTATTAATTTTTTGTCGTTGAGTGAGATTGTTATTACTCGCCTTTTATCGTCAATTGCAGCCTCAAATTATTAGTATCATAGAAACTTCAAATTATTAATATTGTTGCAACCTAAATTATAAGTATTTTTGCAGCCTCAAAGAATTAACATCGTTGTAACCTCAATGATCAATATAATCAATGTTAAAATATTTCTTATTTTTAATGCATAATGAAGCTTACATATGATTAGAGTTAATAACATTGTCACTAATTCAATGTTAAATTATTTGAAAAGAGAAATTTTCAATATCGGCGTAAGAGCTCTGATTATTCATAACATCAAATTCTATAATTTCTAATTATCGGCCTATGATAATCACGCGGATGTTTAATGACGATTTAGTATAGTCTCATACTGATTAGTTTCCGCAGTAGTTAGAACTAGTATTAATAGCTATTGCAAGTAATATTATCAACAATATAACAAAAATACTCTAAAATCCTGTATATACTCTTCTGATCTTGTATAACGTGTATTTTTTATATATTTATCCAGTGCCATGAATTATTTGTCTTTATTTTAACTATAGCGTCAATTTTTAAATACTATTTGCATAATCTGTTATTGTATACATGACCCCAACATGTGTCTTGTATATGTATAGAGTCTTATGTATATGTGTATAGTCTTAGTCCTGCTTGAAACGCTCTACAACGAACTTCATCTAAACATAAGAGTAATACACATTTCAGCATTTGTATATCTAGGTACTGTGCTTTATATGCATGAAATTACTGTTAATATTATAATCATAATTGCTATTATTGAGAAAATCACTAGGCCTATAGGTGGATTCGAACCTACGACCCTGGAATTGCCAGTCGCGTACTCTACCACTGGAGCAGGAAGTTTGGAGGTCCCTACTGAAGTCAATCCTAATTCTTATATGTGAGCTACAAGCACTTTGGAGGAGGGGCAAGAGGTCCGACACCTCACACCGCAACTTCAGAAACACACAACACAATAACCTGTATACTGTGTATATTAACTGATAATTTTTTGCAATTTTCTTTATGATTTATCATTTTATATTTATCAGTATTTCTCATTGATATATAAACGTTAATGTGATTTCTGTTTTATTATTATTATGATGATTATTACTTTATATTTGTGGCTGGATATCGATGATCTGGTAATCTATTGATCTATTATAAACGTATATTTCCTACGAATAATTCATCAAGCTTCTATATTCCCAGGAATAACTCTTCAGAGACTTGCAGATTTTCAAACGAATACAAATAACATTCGTGTACATGAGGGGGCAATTAGAGCAACACATCACCTGGCAGGAACCACAGAGTTTATTATTCACTAACAAATCTCCCATTTCACACACAGCCCCCTCCTGTGCCAGGTATATCCACTATGGGCTCACCATAGCCCGTGCTACTTTGGAACTTTTGTTCTAAGTAGCTGGATCTAAAACATTCTTCCATTTTTGATGGTGTTGTGGGGAACCCTGGCAGTCCCCCCCCCCCAACCTGTTCTCTTACAAAGAACGTCGCTTTTTCGCACGTATGCGTACATAAGGCCAAAAATGATCGTACTAGAAAATGGAAGCGGCTAGTGAGAGTACCGTACTGTCCCGTTTTCTGTTTTGGGTCCTCTCATAGGTTAGGATAAGGACACTTTAATTAAGTTGCCCGTTTTCTCGACGTTGGTAGACCTTAGGAGGACGGGTTGCTGCTCCAGCTCTCTCTCTGGCTCCCTTCCCCCCGTGCAGTGGAGCGCCACACGCCCCCACGACTCAAGACGCGAGTTTGTTTTTCGTGGCTCAGCTGATCGTCAGGTGGTGGCGGCGTGGGCCGAGATAAGGGGTGGAGGTGAGTCCTTCCGCCCTGAATCTTCAAATATTTGCCAGCGAATCACTAGCGTCGCCACTCGGCTCTCCTGGACCCCCGAGCTCCGGTGGGCGCCTTTGTTAACCCTTTGTTCAGACCTTTTTACGGCTTCCATGATCTCGAAGTATGGAGTCGTGTGCAAACCTGCCCGCCAGCCGCCACCCACTTCGTAAAATCACAGGTTTTTCACTACAAAAGGCAGCAGACATCTCGATTTTTTTTGGTGGGGAGTTTTTTTGTCGTCAAAATTAATCCTCGGGTAATTTTGAGGGAGAATATTTAGACTTATATTTGGCTTGAGACACGTATTGGAAAAAGCGAGGGAAAAGATAAGTGTATTAATGTAAGTTTGTGGCTGTGTTTGTGCTGCGTCCACTTGGGATTTAACCAGTGGCAGGACACTGTGTATCCTGGCTCCGAGACACATCTAACCTGTGGCCGGACACTGTGTATCCTGGCTCCGAGACACATCTAACCAGAGGCAGGACACAGTGTATCCTGGCTCCGAGACACACTAACCAGAGGCAGGACACTGTGTATCCTGGCTCCGAGACACACTACCAGAGGCAGGACACAGTGTATCATGGTGACAAACGTTTCAAATTCAAATTCACCTATTATGACAATTAACGGCTCACAAATAACTACGTTTTCTATGCACAGGACTCAATAGGTTAGTCCTCATCACACAACCAGAAGCTCCAGAACCAGGACGGAAAATGCGACGTTCTATTGGAAGGACGGGTCCAGAACTGGACCCGTCCTTCCAATAGAACGTCGCATTTTGACGTATACTCTACAAAAGGCCAAAATCGTCGTACTAGAAAAAAGTAGCGGCTCGCGAAATTGAAATACCGTCCCGTTTTCTGTTTTGGGTCCTCTGGTAGGTTAGGATAAGGCGCATTTTAGTATGACAGTTTCTTGACATTGGCAAATCTTAGGAGGACGGAGGACTGTTCGCTGCAGCACTGAAGGCCCCTGGACACCACCCCGTCACCAGCAGGAGGTCTGTTCCTGAAGACAGGCACAGCACGTGGTTGCAGGAAGTGACCCACCCACAAGGAGCTACTCGTGCTGCCCCGCCCTTGAAGCACTGGCACAATTCATCTTCATATTTTAGAGGGGCGGCGGCAGAGGGAACGGCGGTCATCACTTACCACCTCACTACAGCTAGGTATTATGTCATATATTGTTCCCTAATAGTAGGGAGGGAGGGAGGGAGAGAGAGAGAGAGAGAGAGAACGGCTTCCATTCTCACCCGCAAAACCCGGGTTCGATTCCTGACCGGAGCAAAAATAATTTGGCAGAGTTTCCTTTCACCTCATGCTTCCGTTTACCTAGCAGTAAATAGCTACCTTAGAATTAGAAAGCCACTAAGGGTTGCATCCTGGGAATGGTCAGCAGCTGGCTTAATAGTCAGAATTTAGACACACACACACACACACACACACACACACACACACACACACACACACATACACACACACACACACACACACACACACATCACTCATCACCTACCCACTCTCACTCACTTCTCACTTCACGCTCACCCTCACGCCTTACTCATATCACCTCACTCATCACTCGTCTCACACTACCCTCACTCACCTCGCATCCATTCATCTAACACCCACACTAACAATTTTGAGCCAAACCTGACATTTTTATTTGTATTTGGTGGTAATGACAACGTTATCGGGAAGATTCTCAGCGCAGTTTGTCTGCTAATAATGGGTGAGGCCCTTGATGTATAGCCAAGTGCAGAGGCAGGGGTACCACACGAATATTAGGGAGAGGGAGAGACACAGAGAGAGAGAGAGACAGTGACAGAGAGACAGAGAGAGATAGTGACAGAGAGAGTGTGTGTGTGTGCATCTGGATTTGTGGATAAACAATTTACAAAGCTGTGATTCGAACAGGGGTCACCAGTAAAACCCTTTCTGAATAAATGTTCGAACGTCATCAGCCCGTCCTCACAACAAAGACCAAGTGCTCGTTACTCCAGCGACCAAACTCCCTGTTTATGACTCAAAAACGGTTTACATGCGACCCACAAATGATGTTCGAACACTTCTCGAACAGTGCTTCGTTGACGACCTCTGTTCGAATCACAACTCGGTCAATGCTTCACCCACGTACTCCAAATGTAAATAGAACATAAGCACCTAACCGAACCCATCCTAAACTGTACATTGAACTTTAATATATATAATAATATTAACTTGTATATGAGAACAAACATTTTTTTAAATCACAGTATGTTCAAAATGATGAATGCATCTTGGGGGGTTGGGGGACGGTCGCCGCTTTAACAAGCCTGGCCTGAGGACGGGCTGGCATGTGAAGGATGCTCACGTAAAGTGTGGTTCATCTCAGGGTTCACAGGATTCACCAGGCCGTTTTGAACCAGGGCTAGTGAAGCCTCGAGTGGCTAGTTGCCAGTCCGTCCTCATAAACAAAGACCCAAAGTCCATTCCATCCACCCGCCAAACCCCCAGCTGTTTATGAATGAAAAACGATTTACACACGACTCACAACAGATGACGTTCGAACACTTCCGGAACAAGTGCTTCACTGACGACTTTTGTTCGAACCACAACGCTGTAAATGCTTCACCCACGTACTACAAATGCAAATAATCGCCAACAGAACCTAAACACTTAACCTAACTAATGCCTAAATTTGCACAGTATGCTAATACATAATGATGTTAATTTATTTTTTTAGAAAATTACTATTTTGAATTAACATCATGTTAAAATTGGTGAATGTGTCTTTGGGGTCGACCCCTGGATGGAATGGACTTGGTTTGAGGACGGGTTGCCTGGTAACGAAGCAGATCACTCCTCTTTTTTTTTTTTAGTAACTCCTCCTTCATTCAGTATCTCAGGGTCAAGCAGGTACTGAAGAGTGGGCCTGGGAGCGGCGGTGCGAGGGGGGGGGGGGGTGTTAGAATACACATAATACAGCCGTGATTGACAAATGACAGTCCTCAGCGCCAGAAAAACTCAAAGTGTCAAGAGGGTTCGCGGACAGATTGCCTCGTTGCATTCGAATGTATTGGCTTTGGCTTCGGAAATACATTACAGCTTGCTTGATGGTGTACATGCAATGACGATTTGTATATAACTTTTAAACACTCCAGGTTCGAAACCACGATTAATTCCATACGCGATGAGAAACATTCTGATGATTATGCACCAATCAGAACATAACAAATTTTAAAAAATCACGTATTCGAACAGAGGAAGCAATAGGGAACATAAGTTCTCTGTTGTCACTCATGTTGTTGATGGTGGATAGAATCGTTTATACCAATATGTGACAATCGCGTCTTGCTTTGTGCCCGGAGGATTGGATCGCCTAGAGGGCAGTGCAGGCAACTCTCACACTGAATTACAACGAGATTAAATCCTTTGTCAAGCTATTTGGCTCGAGATAGGCAATGCTACTTGAAATGTTAACCTCACGTCAAGGAGTCCATTGTGTTGATACGCAGTTTTCCTCCGTTTAGTACACAAACTCTGTCTGTGGGAATCTTGCGTCTCACACGACCTGCCTACATTGATTTATTTATTGATATTTTTGGCAAGGATGAGCTGTGATTTGTTTGTATAGATACATTTGGAATTATATATTTGGGTTATTTATATGCTTACTTATTCAAATACTTTAGCTTCTACTTTAGCACATTGGAATTCGATAATACTTTTAGATTGTGTATATGTATAGGTTGTACATGTATACTCAGTGCTAATATGTGTCTCAGTGTTAGTCACATGTATTCCGCCTTTGAGACTATAATTTATTATCTCTGTAAGCAGCTTGCTGTATTTTTGAACGTCTGACATCAAATATATCTAATTTACTATATTATTATTATCAGAATTATTATTTATATTATATAAACATGAAAAATTAATGCAATATCTTGTAATTACAGCCGGAGAGCACAAT
This sequence comes from Procambarus virginalis, assembly GCA_020271785.1. Taxonomy (NCBI): domain Eukaryota; kingdom Metazoa; phylum Arthropoda; class Malacostraca; order Decapoda; family Cambaridae; genus Procambarus; species Procambarus virginalis. The sequence continues at coordinate 61,565,064 of WNGS01169498.1, forward strand.
TACTGACACAACAGTTGGCTTCATCAATATTATGCTAAAAATGGCCTTAATATAGGCGGAGGTGATTCATATTTGCACTTGCCTAAAGCTTCCTAATTATGATCGAGGCTTCGGCAAGAGTCATGCTTCACATCTGCCACTCGGGTAAATTTGGCAACCCCGCCCTCATAAACAATGACTAAATGCTCGTTACTCCAGCGGCTGAACCTCCTGTTTATGAGTGAGAAACCCTCGGTTCATGACTCACAACTGATGACTTTCCAAGTTTTTCATGAGTAAGTCTTCGTTCGCTTCAGACGTTCAAAGTGAACCTTTCTAAGTGCTTCGCCTACGTAAGGTAAGGTAATCATCAGGGGAAAGCACTATGCCATTGTCACGATATAACACTTGGAAGGGATATGAGGATAGGGTGTTAGGATACGACGAAGGATAGGAATGGTGCCTAACCACTTAATTGGACGCTCGGGGATTGAACGCAGACCAGTAAGAAGCGAGGCTCTACCGCCCAGTCCCACGTAGTGCAAATACAAAATCTATTCACACATCTAACTTAGTTCTATGTACGAAACTGTATTGGCATGTTCAATTATTATTAATTAAGGCCTTAGCAAGTCAATTAAGCACATGTCTCCTAATAAGTACAAATGACTTGGCACATATCAGTAAATTTTAGTTCCTTTGTGTTTTAAACCTCAAGTGTGTTGTAAATACCTTTGTCCTGTAGCTGAGACTGTTCCTCCTCCTCCTTCCTGTCCCCGGCACCACCCACGCTCTCACCCTTGTTGTTTTAGAGTCAGCTACTTAAAACAAAAGTTGCAAGTAGCACGGGCTATGGTGAGCCCGTAGCGGACTTACCTGGCACAGGAGCGGGGCTGTAACTGACGCTCTCACCCTTCACAACTGTACTTAACGACTGGCCTCGCCACCTCTCCCTCGACGACCAAACGTGTGTAAGGACTGATGGGTTGGTTCTCCTGTGTGTACACGCCCCTTGCTCGTTGTCCCAGCAGTTCTGCGGGAGCAGCCATGTGGACACTTCTAGGAGAACACGGATCATAGAATAGACTAACCAGCCTTTAACTCATATCCACTCCCGTGTTCTTGAAGGTATTCTCATAATGTATACAATGATTGTTGACCAGACCACACACTAGAAAGTGAAGGTACGACGACCTTTCGGTCCGTCCTGGACCATTCTCAAGTCGATCAAGTCGATTAATTCTCAAATCTGTATACAATGATTTCCCACGGTGTTCAGGTGCCCTTATATATATCAAACCATCCAGGGAGATGTGTATTGTTTACAGTATCACAAAGCTCTCGGCACTATATAACCCTTCATATGCAGTAGCTGCATACATATTGATGTACTTAGATATGTTAACAACAAAATTTGGGTTTCCTTGTACTTACGGCCTCGTAGAGGGCGTAGATTACCTCCCGCTTGTAGATGAAATAGAAACATTGCTTGCTCAAAACTTAACCAATTGATGGTCAGTGTTTTGATGGATTGGCGTAGAGGGTATTATAAGGTTCGTTCTGCGTGAGTGACCTCGTCGTTGTGGTGTCCGAGACATAACCAAACAATCAATCAGTCGTTGCTGCTTCAGTCTTGTCGTCTCATTCAGCTGTGGCGTATCACTGTTTTCTCTCTGCCTTTCTCACTCGTACTGAAACTTGAGTGATTGCTTCATGAATATAAAAGCTGGAGTGTCAGGGAGTGAATATTGACCTGTCGCTTGAGCAACAGCACTTACTCTCTCGTAGAAGTTATGTATGGATCATGGTTATTGTGTTTATGGTGTGTGTGGTGGTGTGTGATGGTGTGTGGTGTGTGTGGTGATGTGTGGTGGTGCGTGGTGGTGGTGTGTGGTGTGTGGTGGTGTGTGGAGGTGTGTGATGGTGTGTGGTGGTGTGTGATGGTGTGTGATGGTGTGGAGGTGTGTGATGGTGTGTGGTGGTGTGTGGTGGTGTTTGATGGTGTGTGGTGGTGTGTGGTGGTGTGTGGAGGTGTGTGATGGTGTGTGGTGGTGTGTGGTGGTGTGTGGTGGTGTGTGATGGTGTGTGGTGGTGTGTGGTGGTGTGTGATGTAGTGTGTGGTGGTGTGTGGTGGTGTGTGATGATGTGTGATGATGTGTGATGTAGTGTGTGGTGGTGTGTGGTGGTGTGTGATGTAGTGTGTGGTGGTGTGTGGTGATGTGTGACGATGTGTGATGTAGTGAGTGGTAGTGATGTATGGTGAAGTAGGTTAGTGGTGAAGGGAGAATCTTTACTATAACCTCTCCATACAAAAGGTCACATTTACCAATGAATCTACTGCCATGAATTTGTAAATTATAAACATCACTAAAGACGAAAGTAATGATGCATATTACAATAGTTTATTGGCAAATCAGGAAAATATTTATATAAGAAAATTATCCAGCACCAATATTATATATCATTGCAGAATCTGCACCTATTCTTATATCTATTCTTATTAGAGATAATAATAGAGATAATATAATATTACTGACTGGATTATTTTAGAAATTAAAGACTTGTCCTCTTACCAAAGTGCAAGGGTTACTTCTGGAATCACACGTAATCAGAAATAGTATCAATATACACACAGAAATAAAATAATGTGATATATCAATATATCCTATATATGATATAGCCTAGTGAGGGCAGTAGCGCTCCAGGTTGCAGTGCTTTTGACCATGTCATGGTACAGTTGATTGAGGCGCATCTGGGAACATCCCGGGCGCAGGTTCGAACCCTCATCACGACCCTTGTGGATTTGTTCAGTGTCAATATAAATTTAAATTATGCTCAAAACGGTCTAAATTATGGAAAACATGATATTTGATCAAAGAGTAAAAAGTGTTAGATACGGGTTCCCGGCGGTGCCCGGGTCTCTCTCCTCCCCTCCTCCCACTCAGGCCCGTTCCACTCTCTCTCCCAATCTCCCCCCCCCAGTCTCTCACCTGTTCCATATCTTCCCTTTTCTTCCCCTATTCTTACATCTTCCATCCCTCTCCCCGTGATTCCTGAGCCTATTGGACGTGTGTATAAGTATACTTGTGCGTGCATGTGTATGCGTGTATACCACAAAGTATTTAAGCATATACCATGAAGTTCGTATATTCCCAATGGAATTCTTGCAAAGGGAAAAATTATAATAAAATAATAATAAATTAATAAAATAATAAAATAATAAAATAATAAAATAATTAAATAATAAATAATAAAAATAACTAATGATATTTTTACTCATCATATTCTTCAAATTATCTTGTTATTATATAAATTATCATCCACACGTCCGTGGTTAACATTTCTCCCCCCCCCCCCCAACATACTTGATCCCCCTCCCTTATGCCCCCCCAACATACCCCCCTTCCCCCCAACATACCCCCCCCTTCCCCCAACATATTCCCCCCCCCCCCTCACCCTGGCAAGTGCTAGAGGTCAGGCCGGGCACGTCAGTTGAACATTATTAAGAGAATCTGAGCGATAATCACCGACAAAAGGCTATTCCTTCTCTGGAATTAGAGCGAAATTATGTGTGACGCGCTAATGCCTCATATTTATGTCCTCGTGCCATAACACTTCGCAACAAGATATTAATTTTGGAAATATAAATATGTTCAGATGGAAGTATTCCTTCACAGTATATATATTATATGGTATAATATTTAGAGTTAATATTAATGAGACGTATAAGTGATGATATTATACATAAGAATGATACATATAAATAATGAAATGATGTATGACAATGATACACATAAATGATGATAATGCATATACATTACAATGATACACAAATGTTTTATTAACAGAGGAAATGTTGGAGATACAGAAGACATTACGGGGGGGGGGAAGGCCGCATTTATAAGAATTTGAACTTATAAATATTACTGATACGAGTTTTATATTTCATATTATTATTATTACTAAGAACAAACCCACAGGAACCTTGAAAAGATTCGAATCCATGAACTGGGTGTTCCCAGAGGCGCTCTAGCCCTGGCCTCCTGTGGATATCTTCCTTGATATATCACATTAACTTGATGTATCTTGATGTATCTTGATGTATTAAGTTGATGTATCCGTGAGAAAAGCCACAGGAGCCGCCTGAGAGACCGCGGGTAATGTGTACAAGCTTGATGGGGTATCAAGTCGATGCCTCAAGAGCCCCTTAAGTGGGTTCTGTTGACTCTCAGGTTACTTATTGCATGTAGCGTAAGTCGTGGTTCAGGGGGTTTAAGGTGTGCGTTTGGGAGCAAACATGTTTTGCAGGTTCGAATCCTTCTCATTGCTCCAACTGATTTTCTCATTAATACATCAGGTTAATATGATTTCTTCGTGGATTATTATTATTATTATTATTATTATTATTATTATTATTATATTATTACTGTATTTGAATACGCGATAATAAATTAACACGAAAGAAGAGAAAGGAGAGATACAAATAATACAACAGAAGGTATCATTAGGGGAAAGCGCAAGGCATTACAACTATAGAGCACTTGGAAGGGATCAGGATAAGGATTTGGGATGGGACGAGGAGGGAAAGAATGGTGTCGAACCACTTGGATGATGGGGGATTAAACGCCGACCTGCATGAAGCAAGACCGTCGCTCTACCGTCCAGCCCAAGTGCTTGGACCATATAAAACAGAGATACAAATTTTAGCAGGAAAACAAAGAAATATTCAACAACATGAAATTTAAAATCGTAAGCAAAACAGCAAGAGACTCCGAAAAAAACAAAGTAACAAGATGCGCCGTCAAAAGAAAGGAAACAAGGACATTAGAATTAAGAAAAATATACAGAGAGCACCCAGACCCATACAAGGCCGTTGCTCTGTATATCCACACAACATGTGGAGTATACGCTTCATTCTTCACCTATCTGCATTTACATGAACCTAACCTACCTAATGGTATAAATCCAATACGCCCAGTACTGTCCCATCACTTGAGACTGAACCATGTTGGTTCGAAACGTTGTGTAAATTTATAATAAATGTAATACATGCTAGCTAATTATTTCTTTTAGTTTGCCACGAANATTATTTTTACCTTAACCAACTTTGTTTATTTTGTGTGAAATTTACACGTTCTTAATTCTACCACGAGAGCAACATTTTACATCTCTTTGAGCGTGTATTAAAGTATTAAAGTTAGTTTTGGTGTTGGTGTATTGGAAGGCAAGTTTTTCCTGGCTGGAGCGTGTGGATATGTCGAGAACTGCGATCAAACTGTTGGGGAGTGCAGCAAGACTGTGTGTGTGTGTTTGATGTGCAGGGGGAGGAAGATCACACGGGGACCCCCTCCGTACCACTGATGGATCTGCTGCACCCAATATCTTTCTCTCACTTGCTCTCTCGCTCACTCTCTCTCACTGGCTCGCTCATTCTTTAGCTTGCCCACCAGCAGGTACACTGCTTCCTCTACTTTTCTCTCTCTCTCTCTCTCTCTCTCTCTCTCTCTCTCTCTCTCTCTCTCTCTCTCTCTCTCTCTCTCTCCCCTCCTCAATAATAGCCAGGTAGGTACACCGTTATAGGTGCGTCTCTCTCCCGGCATTTGTCACCTGGTCACGTGATAGCGGGGTGCGCGCCATCCAGCGGGGAAATATGACATTAATAATTTACTCTGACATCACTCTCTTCGTGGGAGTCACGAAGGGTGGGGGGGGGGGGGAGGGGGACAGGTACCGAGATTGATTTTTTTTCTAGTGGTGAGTTTGTGTATTTGTTGAGTAGTTTTATAGTTAGCGGGATACCCATCTCGCGAGGATACTTGGAACTTTTTGTTCCAAGTAGCGAATCTTAAACAACAACAACAACAACAACAAGGAAGGGGAAGGGAACTATCAGGGAAAAGCGCCAAGTCATTACGACTATATAGCACTTGGAAGAGGTCAGGATAAGGATTTGGGATGGGAAGGGGGAAGGAATGGTGCCCAACCACTTGGACGGTCGGGGATTGAACGCCGACCTGCATGAAGCGAGACCGTCGCTCTACCATCCAGCCTAAGTGGCTGGACAACAACAAGGAAGAGGAGTGGAAAGGGGGTTATCTGAGGGTTGTGAGAGGGTTTTCTACCCCTTTTGTGGGTTCTATTGACGTCTGTTTTTACACAATAGCGTAAGAATGGAAGGTAAAAGTTCTAGTTGTATATATTCAGCGTCGGAACTGTGGTTGTGTTTGATTATTAGCGGCAGAAATAACGGTAGAAGCAATGCTACTGTAATATAAACCCAAGCAGCAGTAGCCAAAGGGGCAACAGAAGAAGTAGTGTGGTTATTAACCACAGAGCTGGAGGCGGCACTTAACCACAGAGCTGGACGCAGTTCAAATGACTATACTATAGTTATACTCTCAAGGAAGCACTGTGACTGGTACTGTAATTCGCTCTGCCTCGGTTATCACTGCCTTTTGTACGGTCACTGACGGTCGAGTGGTTTAAAGCACCGTGTACACCAGTTGCAATGTGTTCCTGGTGGTCCGGGTTTTTGTCACTTCTGGAGTGCGGAATTTTCAGTTGCATATACGCTTGGGGACCATTCAAGCTTGTTCGCATATATTATATATATAAATTTACATATTATATATATATATATATATATATATATATATATATATATATATATATATATATATATATATATATTATATATATATATATATATATATAACACGACAGAGTGTATACACACAGGAGCAGGCAAAAATGGTGGCTGTTCTCACTATAACCCGGGTGGATCAGGCGTCTAAAGCCTCATACGCGGCCACAAGCACCTCTTTTACGGATAAATTTCTCGCAGAATGGCTGCCCACTAGCCGCTCGGACGACCCGCCGGGGAAAATGGAGCAGGAGAGGAACAGAGCGATAATAGGCAGACTCGGGAAGGAGGCCGAGAAAGTAGAGGTAGGAGAAAGAATAAATTGTTTTACCATCAAAAATTACACGCGATAAAAGCGTGCCGTATGATACTTATTAATTATATTTCAATTAATTTGTGCAGATGAGTTCAGATCGAGTGTTGATAAGTTCTTCATTCTTCCATAACTGTTATTTAAGTCTTTTTGTATATTTTGTACTAACTGGCAGGCGAGTTTTAGTTAAGGGATAAATACACAACGAGGTGTACCTCATTTACCCATGTGTATAGACTGAGTTTACTTAGTTTACTTTAGACCTGGACTATATTCAGGACTAAAGTTTACTTGGAGGTTGGTTAGGTAGCGGTGGACTGTGTGGTGGACTGGCCTCAGGCCCACCACACGACCAAGTTAGTGAGCACCTCGCACTGATATTTGTGTCTCTTGGAGCAGCAGCATGATGGAGGTGAAGGAGCCGGGCTGACTGACTGGCTTAGGCTACACCACAGCCACTCTCCTACAAGACAGTGTAGGACTCATTGATGAAGATTAAGTCACCCAACAGGTGGCACGGGCATGAATAGCCCGTTACTGGTAGATTTTTCGGAGTGAACGTGATCTTTGGTTGTGAAGTGTACATTGTGGTTTTAGATTTAGCTACTCAGAACGAAATGTCCATGTAGAATGGGCTATAGTGAGCCCGTAATTGAGTTCGGTTCTTCATGATAACTTTGTTACTGTGATATCTTGGGTCAAAGTTTTAAATGGAAGTGGGTTTCCTCCTTTTCCTCTGTTTCTTTTTCGCTTCTGTTTTATCGCACTGGTTTTAGTCTTGTTTTAATAACATTATCTTGGTGGCGGATGTAGATGCAGAATGTTCACTAGTGTGTCCCATTCTTCAACTGCTTTTCTAATCATTGTTGTCGCGGTGGAATTTGCATCTAATGCAGCTGCTGTCGTTGAATTAATGTTGAGTTGGAAGCGTAGGGCTTCAGTAGCTTCCATTAATAAGTAGTGCAATAGTGGCGCCTCTGCTTCTGTTCCACAGATATGACACTCTTTAACTATTGGGTTTATTACCTCCCAGCAGCACCAAGTCTGAGTCTGTGTATGGCTACTGCAATGTCTCTGGATATCTTTTTGTCAGGCTCGAAAGAGTAGTACCCAGTGGCTTGTTCGTACCACATCGCAGTGGCTCTTCCTTCCGCTACTTTGGCTCTGTGGTGACTTTTGATGGTTGGGAGTATTTTCTTCTTGATTTACTCCTTAATCCGTGAAAAAAAAGTGGAGATATTTTAAACGTGTACAACAGGTAGAGCAGTGGCAGTTTTTGCTAATAAGTGTAGGTACGTCAAGCTGCTCTTGTACTACATCTCACCATCCGCACCATCCCTCCTCACCATACCCATGCCAGGCAATTTCTTTTTTTTTTTTGGCGTGTGTACAGGACGCACTTTGTTAACCCCGAGTACTTCTTTATTGCAAATATGATACACCTGTTACTGACTTCTGATGTATCGTTTTATATGGCACACATAAATCATTTATTACCATCTAAACGCACCTTCACACCAACCTTGGTGTGACCAAAGGCCTTGGCTAGACTAACCTGTTAATAATCTGGCTCAGGCAAGCCGTGTAACGCCCAGTCCCGCCTGAGAGGCACGAAAGAAACTCCCGCCACATATTTCAGGCACCAAGTAACCAGACGTAAGCGCGGGTCGACACCTAGGAGTGACCCGCATCGTAACTACAGGACCATTCATTCCTCTTCATCAGACACCAACTGTAATGTTGTTTGTTTACAGTTGCAACCAAAAGGACTATCTGGTGTACTGTGTGTGTGGCCTTAAGGATGACTCGTATCTCGCTCAGTCACGTTAAGCAGCACTGTGTGTGGCCAGTAACTGTATGGGGAAGTATAGCGGTATTTACATGTCATCGCTCTTAACTGGAGCGGCGTTTACTGGTTTACTGCCAAGATCTCCTACAGCCTTCATCTATATGGGGATCATCTCT
>WNGS01169498.1:61612617-61637747 GCA_020271785.1 Procambarus virginalis
TCGTGCAATGTTGCGTATAATGTTGTCTAGTGTTAGATGGTATTGCTCCCAGCGTGCTTCTGTGTTATCCTCTAGTCCTGTACTTGGTGCACTCCTGTCCTCCTTGTCTCCATCTACCAGGTCTCTGTGTCTCTTCCTTGTATTGTTGCAACACCAAACACATGTTCAGTAACATAACACAACAGTCACACAACAGTAACACTAATACACAAAATTCTTAGTGGACAGGCCGGTAAGCTGGCATATAGGGATAGACTAAGCTGGTATAGGGGCAGACTAAGAGTCAGGATAGTCGGGAGACATCTCCGTCACGCAGGTGCTTTCGCACCTCCACAGATCTCCAGTATCAGCTCTCGATACTGTTAATGGCTCATAAGGGCCACCACTTACGGGCTATTCATGCCCGTGCCACCTCTTGGGTGGCTTATCTTTATCAATCAATCAGTCAGGATAGTCGGAAGACACTCCCGTCACGCAGGGTGCTTTCGCACCTCCACAGATCTCCAGTATCAGCTCTCGATACTGGTAATGGCTCAAATGGGCCACCACTTACGGGCTATTCATGCCCGTGCCACCTTTTGGGTGGCTTAATCTTCATCAATCATCAATCAGTCAGGATAGTCACCATTTGGTCACCACTTGGTCCGGGAGACATCTCCCGTCACGCAGGGTGCAGTTGCGCCTCCACAGATCTCCAGTATCATCTTTTGATACTGGTAATGGCTCAAAAGGGCCACCACTTACGGGCTATTCATGCCCGTGCCACCTCTTGGGTGGCTTAATCTTCATCAATCAATCAATCAGTCGGGATAGTGCCATATTCTTACCCTTATAACTGATGATGTTACTGGTCTTACCTTCCTCCACAGATCTCCAGTATCAGCTATGATACTGGTAATGGTACTAAAGGGCCTCCACTTACGGCTATTCATGCCCGTGTCACCTTTTGGGTGGCTTAATCTTTATCAATCAATCAATCGCTTTACCTTGTCATTGTTAGAGTGCCACGCTTGAGTGTGTGTGTCGATATGGCTGAGCCTATGATTGTGTGGCCCTCTGAGGCCTGGAGGCTGCTAGGAGTGTTAGGTCTGGCGGCAACAGGGACGGGTGGCAGCAATGGAGTGGAAAATATGTTGCGCCGCACACCTAACGCACAAGACAAAGAGGCACGACATCCGAAGACAAAAGAAATCGGAAATCGAGAAGAAAGTGTGGCCGGGTCATTGGGAATATAGTTATGGGTGAGAGGTAATGAGGACACGCGCGGGGGGGAGGCTAATTGTGGCTCCGGGGCCCCTTCTTTCATTCCTCACCTCCTCTCCTCCTCCTCGCTCTCTTGGAATAGGCTGTGTTGTCCTCCGTTGCCCTGAGCTGTCTTGCCCCTCTTCTGGGCTCTCCTGGAGGGCTTCTTGGAATTAGCTGGGTTGTCCTGGATTGCCTTGAGCTGTCGGGTGATGTGGCTGTCTTAAGAATGCACGAAGTATCTTTATATATAATATATATATATCCGAAGATCACCTGCGGCTGTCTAGGATATATGAGTGGGTGATGATGCCTGAAATTAGGCTGGAGGGGCTTCCCTTCGGTGTATAAAGTAATTCTGTGTTGTTTACACTTGTGTGTGTGTGGGGGGGGGGGGGTTACACCGTCCGGGCAGTGTGAGTGTAATGGGCGCTGGTCATGGTATGCTTCATGGGTGTTGGTGAGTGGTGAGATATATGGGAGTTCATTTGGCGACGTCCACACCTGCCACAACCTGGCTCCAGTAGTCTTAATGTGTGTTGAGTGGTCGCGGGTGAGCGCCGGGATTACTTCCTCTCACCACTCATCATATATGGGATTTTTGTTTTGTAATAACACAATATACATACTTGTATATGTCATTGTGGAAAGGAAAGTTGCCGGAATAAAGGTGGGACTGACTCAAAATGTAATTATAAATAAGTTCCTGCAAGAAGTACCGACCAATCAGTTGTAGTGGATGTGTGGGCCTGTGGATCACCTTGACACCTCTTATCAAGCAACAGGCTGTTGGATCAAGTTATTACAAGGCGAGTCTGGCCCCAGGCAGGACTCGCGAATAGAAGGACTCGCGGAACCTCCATCAGGTAATACACACCACACACACACACGCACATAGCTTGCGAGTGGGGCTTGTGGCTGAGTAGACAGCGCTCAGGAGTCATAACCCTAAGAGCCCGGTTAGATTCCGGCCAAGGCAGAACTGTGGGCAGTTTTTGTTCACCTGATGTGCCAATTCATCTAGCAGTAAATAGGTACCTGGGAGTTAGACAGCTGCTACAGGCTGCTTCCTGTGGCTCTGTGTGTGTGTGTGTGTGTGTGAAAGAAATATTTGTAGTAGTAAATATGAGAGAAAAATTAGTCGAGATCCAGTACATTAGACAACCGGCTGAAGGCGGGGTCCAAGAGCTAACGGCCCGATCCTGCGGGCACAAAGAGTAGAATAGTAGAAACAATACCCCCCCACCCCCCAGCAACACCCTGGTCAACACCCCCCCCCCTCTTCCTTACACACCCTCCCTCAGCCTTCAGGTGNAGGATTTATCTTGGGATTTAGGTTTCGTGTTAGGTACTAGAACTAATAAGATTATCCAGCGCAATGATTTTTATAGCATACAATCCGCCAGTAATTTTACAAGCAGCCCCAATTACGGCTGGGTGCACAGGAGTGAACAGTGAGGAACGATGCCAATTAAGTCGTTTGATGTTGAGCTTAAGGGCTGTTCAACTCTGAGGTTCTGAAAGACCATGACACCAGCTTACTTTTTTATCTTTATTTAATAAAATACAAAATAAATCATATACAGTATACATAAATTTACAAGGCAATACTACATTGCATATACAGTAGTATAATTCTTAGTAAACAAGTGTTTTATATTATCACCAGCTTACTGACTAACGAGCAAGTATACGTTAGTCTACTTCCTACTACTACAAGTATACTCAAGATAACTCAAGATAGTCCTAAACATGTCAACTCTCAGTGTATATTCACGCGTGTTCTCCTTGCTGATGCAATAACAAATCCTGTACGTGTAACAGAAAACTTTATTTTCTCAACTATGAATACATTTGTTCATAGTTGGACCTACGGTAGTCTATGGTAGGTGTTTTGGCTATGAAGCATTTAGAGAGATTCGATTCGAACATAGGAAGCGAGAGAAGCGCCGTAAGAAACGTTAGAATGTCATTAGTTGTGAGCCGTGTGTAAACAGTTTTCATTTATAAACAGTTAGAGCGGCGAGTGGATTAAAGAGCATTTGACCAGTGTTGATGAGGACGGACAGATGAAGAGTGGGACGTGAGCGCGTTGAGGGTTATGGGTCAGCCCGTCCTCATAAACATTGACCAGTAATCCAGCAACCGAATTCCCTGTCTATGAATGAAAACATTTTACACGCGACTGAAAATTTATTTCATTAAGTTCTAGTGTTCGAATTTCACCTCTCTAAATGCTTCACACACAAATTTAAAGTTAATATAATTGCTAACATAACCATAAACACCTGATCTGTCACAGGCCTAACTATAAACAAAATTATAATATTCTTCATTACGTTTTCGATAAAATATTGTTTATAGTTGCACAGCACGGTAAAATTACCGAATGTGTAAGGACGACAGCTGAGTGGACAGCGCTCGGGATTCTTAGTCCTGAGGTTCCATGTTCGATCCCCGGTGCAGGCGGAAACAAATGGACACAGTTTCTTCCACCCTGATGCCCCCTGTTCATCTAGCAGTAAATAGGTACCTAGGGAGTTAGACAACTGCTACGGGCTGCTTCCTGGGGGTGTGTGTAACGAAAAGGAGGCGTGGTCGAGGACCGGGCCGCAGGGACGCTAAGCCCCGAAATCATCTCAAGATAACCTCAAGATAACGACTGCAGCTTGAAGATCCATAGCCTGAGGACGACTGGTGTAACAGCTTGTCCTCATAAACATATACAGTATATATATATATATATATATATATATATATATATATATATATATATATATATATAATGTGTGTGTGTGTAATGCAAATTTAAAAACTACATCTAATAATACTTAAAACAAAATAATAATTTTTTGTTGTATCAAATTCCTCACCCCCAACTACTTTTAAATGATCACTATCAGTTGCGGGGTTAAAGTGGGTAGGATAATTAGTGAGTTGATGTAGGAGTGAGCTGCGGCGGCTGCGGCGGCTGCGGCGAGGGTCAGTCGGGCCCCGCCACCAAGCGGCCAGCTTCCCTACAGCGAGGCGTTATTACTCCACTAACTTACGACCGCTGCCACCCGTCGCCTCCGCCCGCCTCCTGTGTGCTAATTGTTCCTCCGTGGGGCCCATTTGTTCCTCCGTGGGGCCCATTGTTACTCCGTGGGGCCCATTTGTTCCTCCGTGGGGCCCATTTGTTCCTCCGTGGGGCCCATTTGTTCCTCCGTGGGGCCCATTTGTTCCTCCGTGGGGCCCATGTTTTCTGTGGGGCCCATTTGTTTCTCTGTGGGGCCCATTTGTTTTTCTGTGGGGCCCATTTGTTTCTCTGTGGGGCCCATTTGTTTCTCTGTGGGGCCCATTTGTTTCTCCGTGGGGCCCATTTGTTACTCCGTGGGGCCCATTTGTACTCCGTGGGGCCCATTTGTTTCCTCCGTGGGGCCCATTTGTTCCTCTGTGGGGCCCATTTGTTCCTCCGTGGGGCCCATTTGTTCCTCCGTGGGGCCCATTTGTTATCCGTGGGGCCCATTTGTTACTCTGCGGAGGCCATTTGTTCCTCCGTGAGGCCCATTTGTTCCTCCGTGGGGCCCATTTGTTCCTCCGTGGGGCCCATTTGTTACTCCGTGGGGCCCATTTGTTACTCTGCGGAGGCCATTTGTTCCTCCGTGGGGCCCATTTGTTACTCCGTGGGGCCCATTTGTTCCTCCGTGGGGCCCATTTGTTCCTCCGTGGGGCCCATTTGTTCCTCCGTGGGGCCCATTTGTTACTCGTGGGGCCCATTGTTCCTCCGTGGGGCCCATTTGTTCCTCCGTGGGGCCCATTTGTTACTCCGTGGGGCCCATTTGTTACTCCGTGGGGCCCATTTGTTACTGGCGGAGGCATTTGTTCCTCCGTGGGGCCCATGTGGTCCTCCGTGGGGCCCATTTGTTCCTCCGTGGGGCCCATTTGTCCTCCGTGGGGCCCATTTGTTCCTCCGTGGGGCCCATTTGTTACTCCGTGGGGGCCCATTTGTTACTCCGTGGGGCCCATTTGTTTCTCTGTGGGGCCCATTTGTTCCTCTGGGGCCCATTTATTCCTCTGTGGGGCCCCTTTGTCCATCCGTGGTGCCCATTAGTCCCTCCGTGGTGCCCATTTGTTTCACAAGCCAATTTATTTCTTTACCCGGGGAAAGTTCGTCCTCCCATGTTGCGCCTGTCCTGCCATGTTGCGCCTGTCCTCCCATGTTGCGCCTGTCCTGCCATGTTGCGCCTGTCCTCCCATGTTGCGCCTGTCCTTCCATGTTGCGCCTGTCCTGCCATGTTGCGCCTGTCCTGCCATGTTTGCGCCTGTCCTCCCATGTTGCGCCTGTCCTGCCATGTGTGCGCCTGTCCTCCCATGTTGCGCCTGTCCTCCCATGTTGCGCCTGTCCTCCCATGTTGCGCCTGTCCTCCCATGTTGCGCCTGTCCTCCCATGTTGCGCCTGTCCTCCCATGTTGCGCCTGTCCTCCCATGTTGCGCCTGTCCTACCATGTTGCGCTTGTCCTCCCATGTTGCGCCTGTCCTCCCATGTTGCGCCTGTCCTACCATGTTGCGCTTGTCCTCCCATGTTGCGCCTGTCCTCCATGTTGCGCCTGTCCTCCCATGTTGCGCCTGTCCTCCCATGTTGCGCCTGTCCTCCCATGTTGCGCCTGTCCTCCCATGTTGCGCCTGTCCTCCACGTTGGCCTGTCCTCCCATGTTGCGCCTGTCCTCCCATGTTGCGCCTGTCCTCCCATGTTGCGCCTGTCCTCCCATGTTGCGCTTGTCCTCCCATGTTGCGCCTGTCCTCCCATGTTGCGCCTGTCCTCCCATGTTGCGCCTGTCCTCCCATGTTGCGCCTGTCCTCCCATGTTGCGCCTGTCTCCCATGTTGCGCCTGTCCTCCCATGTTGCGCCTGTCCTCCCATGTTGCGCCTGTCCTCCCATGTTGCGCCTGTCCTCCCATGTTGCGCCCGTCCTACCATGTTGCGCCCGTCCTCCCATGTTGCGCCCGTCCTCCCATGTTGCGCCTGTCCTACCATGTTGCGCCTGTCCTCCCATGTTGCGCCTGTCCTACCATGTTGCGCCTGTCCTCCCATGTTGCGCCTGTCCTACCATGTTGCGCCTGTCCTCCCATGTTGCGCCTGTCCTACCATGTTGCGCCTGTCCTCCCATGTTGCGCCTGTCCTCCCATGTTGCGCCTGACCTACCATGTTGCGCCTGACCTACCATGTTGCGCCTGTCCTACCATGGCGCCTGTCCTACCATGTTGCGCCTGTTGTTGTTGTTTAAGATTCAGCTTCTAGGAACAAAGTTCAAGCAGCACGGGCTATGGTGAGCCCGTAGTGGACTTAACGTGGCTCAGGAGCGGCGCTGTAACTGTGAAAAAAGTTGTGGTTAGGCGAAACAGTTGCATTATTTACGGAGTGGTGAGTCAGGAGAAGGGGGGCAGGAGGTGGGGGGGGGCCGTTGTTCAATTTGTTCCCCTCGGCAGGAGTAATTTGCTGCTCCAATTTGTTCCTCCACATGGGCAAATTATTTTTAGGCATAACTAATTTGTTCCTCAGCAGGCCAATTTGTGCTTTAGCGGGATTTATTCGCTTCCACTGTTTGTTCGATCCCATTGATAATTTGTTCCTCCACGTGGGGAAATTTGTTTTTGTCCTCAGGACCAGTTTGTTCATATGCGGCCTTCTCGCTCAAGCAGTTACTGAACAGGTTGAGTGGCCGCGAGGGCTGCCGCTCTCAGCACAACGGGCGTTATGTTCTTCACAGTGGCAAGGTGAACTGTTATTTGTTCCTGTGCAGGGCTAGTTTATTCCCGCTCTGGAATAAACTGGTTACTTTTGCAGGAAAAGTTTATTCCCCTACTTTAAAAGATATATATTACTATTCCGTCAGCTACCACAAGCATTATTAAACTTAAAAAAAATAATTTAATTTATATATTTCAAAATTTATGTAGAAAAAAATTCATTTAATTTATATATTTCAAAATTTATGTAGTCTCGTAGTACAGTTGGCCTCGTTCTCGATTCTCAGTCTGGAATCCATGGTTCGATTCTCGGGCGGGACAGAAAGGGTCAGGCATTTTTTTCGCCTAATGCTTCTGTTCACCTAGTATTAAATGGTACACGGGGAGTTGGGCAACTCTTGTTGGGTTGCATCCTGGGGGAGGATCAGTATAGCTCCCCCTCCCCCCCCCTCGCCTTGTGGGGAGCTCCATGCAAACCTAAAGTATATAAATACGCAGGCTTCCTGTCCCTGGCAAAACGAATGATTTTTTTTTGTATCTTTAGGACCACATTATTCAGGATTACGAATACATCTTCCAAATGGGGAAATTGTGACATTCGACTCCTTGTTGGTCCAATTTATTCGCTAAGAGCAATTTCAGAAATTTAACCCGTTTCTTTATTCTGCTCATCCGGTTGTTTTTGTTTACGAGAACTGATTAGCAGTCCGGACCCAATTCACTACCCTATTTAATAAATGTATAAAATATATTTAAAACCTATTTCAGCAGTTTATCCTTAGTTCTCCATTTGTTTCGTCAATTTATCATCATTCACAATTAATATCATAGCTAATTATCAATTCATCTCCCAATTCATCAATTCACTATCAGTGTCATCAATTCGCTAGCCATTTCATTAGTTTCTCATCATTTAACCACTCGTTTCATTAGTCATCATTTTCAATTCATTTCATCTATTCACTATCAATTTCATCAACTTATTATCAGTTCAACACCCATGGCATCAACGTATCTCCGTTACAGAATACAAGAGTTAGTAATCACTGTACTTCTCGCTTAGTGGAGATGAGTCTAGTACTGGCTATGGTGAGCCCGTAATTTTTTTTATTTCAGTCTATCCTCCTGTTTAGCTAGTACTTACAGTAACGAGGTGGACCGTCGTACACATATTGACGTAATGGACAGTTAGAAAGTAGAATTTGGTACTATTTGGAGAAACCGGAAAAGGTTTTTGTTTTTATGCTGGTAATAAAGCCTAGTCTAACCTCCCTAGGCCTAATACACGATATATGAGGCTTAATATAGTACATATATATACTATACTAGGCCTAGGAATATTTTAAGTTTGTGTTGTAGTTTTTGTTTTTCGGATTCTTTGTAAAGATAGACCACCGTCAGTATAGCGACACCTGCCACTGTTCAAGGGGTAGGTAGACCTAGGGTCGAGTATGTACCCTCACACTCGACCCCTCACAACCTAGCTCTCACAACCTACCCCCTCACAACCTACCCATCACAACCTACCCCTCACAACCTACCCCTCACAACCTACCCCTCACAACCTACCCCTCACAACCGACTCCCCCCCCCTCACATGCTAATTAGGATACCCTCGCCTGAGTGGACACAATGTTAATTACTCTTTGCTCTGGGGACTGAAGCGATTAAGGTATTCTTGTGTGACGTGCCTCCCGACCAGACCAATGTTCTCAAGCCTCGGTAACTGTAAACATAGTTGACAGCGCTAGAATTATGATATCATGATATCTATGCACACGTGGTAACTCTGATCACGTTAATGCTGAGTATTAGGTAAACATCTGATTTATCCTATTGGTATGAGTCAAGGTAATCAGGTTATCCCACTGTTATGAGTCAAGGTGATCATTACGATATCTTACTGTTATCAATCACGGTAAACATTAGGTTATCCAACTGTTATGAGACATTTTCGTGTTCAGAACCAAGAACAAAGTAATTCTAGAAAAAAAAGTTCACCGATCATAAATTCGTGCAAATTGCCGTAATTTGCGGTGATTAAATATTAATAAAACATTGTCTTGATCCAATTTAGAATTGGATGAAAGCGTAATAAGCGCGCCTGAAATATGCCAGGTGTAATTCCTTGTCATCAATTATGAAGATGACAGATGTGCTTACGCAAGTGACATTTGTCGTTTACCGACACGGCGTTAGAACTGTGTTTAAAGGCTTTCAAAGGTGGCATAACCCTGCCTTGTGGATTCTGTGTGTATCCTAGAGGCTTCCATATGTGTCGTAACCCTGTCTTCTCTGTATCCAAGAGGCTTCCAAATGTGTCGCAACCCTGTCTTCTCTATCCAAGAGGCTTCCAAATGTGTCGTAACCCTGTCTTCTCTCTCTGTGTCCAAGAGGCTTCCATATGCGTCGTAACCCTGCCTTCTCTGTATCCAAGAGGCTTCCATATGTGTCGTAACCCTGTCTTCTCTGTATCCAAGAGGCTTCCATATGTGTCGTAACCCTGTCTTCTCTGTATCCAAGAGGCTTCCATATGTGTCGTAACCCTGTCTTCTCTGTATCCAAGAGGCTTCCAAATGTGTCGTAACCCTGTCTTCTCTCTGTGTGTCCAAGAGGCTTCCATATGTGTCGTAACCCTGTCTTCTCTGTATCCAAGAGTCTTCCATATGTGTCGTAACCCTGTCTTCTCTGTATCCAAGAGGCTTCCATATGTGTCGTAACCCTGTCTTCTCTGTATCCAAGAGGCTTCCATATGTGTCGTAACCCTGTCTTCTCTGTATCCAAGAGGCTTCCATATGTGTCGTAACCCTGTCTTCTCTGTATCCAAGAGGCTTCCATATGTGTCGTAACCCTGTCTTCTCTGTATCCAAGAGGCTTCCAAATGTGTCGTAACCCTGTCTTCTCTGTATCCAAGAGGCTTCCATATGTATCGTAACCCTGTCTTCTCTGTATCCAAGAGGCTTCCAAATGTGTCGTAACCCTGTCTTCTCTGTATCCAAGAGGCTTCCATATGTGTCGTAACCCTGTCTTCTCTGTATCCAAGAGATTTCCAAATGTGTCGTAACCCTGTCTTCTCTGTATCCAGAGGCTTCCATATGTGTCGTAACCCTGTCTTCTCTGTATCCAAGAGGCTTCCATATGTGTCGTAACCCTGTCTTCTCTGTATCCAAGAGGCTTCCATATGTGTCGTAACCCTGTCTTCTCTGTATCCAAGAGGCTTCCATATGTATCGTAACCCTGTCTTCTCTGTATCCAAGAGGCTTCTATATGCGTCGTAACCCTGTCTTCTCTGTCTGTATCCAAGAGGCTTCCAAATGTGTCGTAACCCTGTCTTCTCTGTATCCAAGAGGCTTCCAAATGTGTCGTAACCCTGTCTTCTCTGTATCCAAGAGGCTTCCATATGTGTCGTAACCCTGTCTTCTCTGTATCCAAGAGGCTTCTATATGCGTCGCAACTCTGCCTTCTCTCTCTGTGTCCAAGAGGCTTCCATATGCGTCGTAACCCTGTCTTCTCTGTATCCAAGAGGCTTCCATATGTGTCGCAACCCTGTCTTGTGAATGTTGTGTTTAACGCAGCATGTCATATTGACCATCATTTAATAATAATGATAATAATAATAATAATAATAATAATAAATAATAATAATAATAATAATAATAATAATAATTGTTGTCGAGGACAGGAAGGCCATCTTAGGCTTTTCGAGCCCCTCCCCCCTCTCTCTCTAAGTCTTTCTTAGAGGAATGAGAATTATGTAATTCCCGGGTACCTATTTACAGCAAGGTAAACAGAGGTATCATGGTGGGATAAAAAAAAAGTGTCAACCATTTCTGTCTCGCCCGGGAATCGAACCCGGAATTTTCGATTGTGAGTCGAAGACGTAGACTGCTGCACCGTAGGATGTTAAGTGTAGTGATGATAATGGTACGCTCACCTCGGACGCAAGGTCGAGTTCTCTGTGGTTCACCGTGGGAAATGTGACATTTGGGACAGGCAGCCGTGCCCGTCTTGCTCTGAGCACTCGCATCTCTTCCCAGCACCTGTTTCGTAGTTGGCAGCCAGGCGTTAATTGATCTATAGAATGTTTGGTTGTGGTGTTTGTCTCCTTTGTCTTCTAAGTACTCATCGCTTGCTTAATTTTGTATATTAAGACGAAGGAATTATGATACAATTTTTATGTATAATGTATAAATTGTTGGAACACTGGTGTTGTCGAAATCATATAAACATCTGTAATATAAACTCGAGATTATATTAGTCCTAACCCATTATCTCATAATTACCCATTTTTTTTAACTTGGTAATTAAAGTATTGTGCATTTAAATACTGTACACTCAGATGACTGTGAGGTCATTCGATGTACTCTCCTCTCCACAAGACCGTTTACTTTTCCTAAAACAAATTCGTTATATAATATTTGTTCACAAGCGCAACAACTGCATGTTAAGCGTTTGTATGTGACAATGTGTATCCGTGGCTGGTGTAAAGGAGGAAATGTATATATTTATCTCTCAGAATGTTCGGTAATACGTTTATTGTTTGTGATGTGTGTCTATGTATGTATTAACACGATGTACTGAACGGGGTGAGAATAGCTGGAGCTGCCTCATATCCCTTTGTGTGTATTTTACCTCAATAAACTTATTTCAATTTCAATTTCAATGTGTATCCGTGGCTGGTGTATTGAGTCAGAGGCCGTGGCTCTGACCTTGTGGATCAACGGCTAAATCTTGATTAAATACATCTGAAAGATCTTTTTGTAACTTGGCTTTGACTCCCTTGTCTGCTGCATACGTTGTTGTTTTAGATTCAGCTACTGGGAATAAAAACGTCCAAGTAGCTCGGGTTATGGTGAGCCCGTAACTTACCTGGCACAGGAGCGGGGCAAGCAGCACGGGCTATGGCGAGCCCCGTAGTGGACTTACCTGGCACAGGAGATGTGCCCAAATTCATACGTTTTTGTTCTTAAACAGAACACGAAGCAGTTGTAATAAATTGGATTAGTTTAGGTTGAGGGACGACCTGGCTAAATACTGATTCGGAAACAGGGTTGTTGATTTATGGAACACATTACCGGGTAACTTAATAATTACGAGATTATGGGATTGTTTCAAGCGTAAGTTAGACATATATGAAGGAGTTGACATGATCGAGACATACAGTACAAGATACTATGGGAGTTGACAGATTAGATAAAGATGAACTGCTCATCGTCGGGAAACAACTGAACGTGAGGGCCTGGACCTATCAAAAAACATCTCTAGAGATGTCGGATAGGAAAGGCGTAACATTAACCTTAAGGGTTTAACAAGATTCACTCCATGAAGTCTTACTTATCCTGATCTACGTGAGTGATCAGCCGCCTGTGTGAGCGGACGAGTGTATGACCAGAGTTCGTGGAGGACACGGAACTGATGGGAAAAAGTCAACTGAGAGGAAGACTAGAAATTGCTGCACAAGGGATTTAAGAAAGCTGCAAGTAGGGTTATATAAACACCAACTAGAATTTAGATACAACAAATGAGAAATACCAAATAGTAACTATTTGGTTGAATAACTATTCATTTCAAATAGCATCTGAATAACTATTCAGTTACTATTCGAAGTAACTGTTCATTTTAGGAGGCTGGTCTGGCTTTTGTCCTTATGATATTTCCCAGGTGTGAGTGTGGGAAGGAAGCACCTCATAATAAGGAATGAGGCTGGGACTCTGGCGTCACCTCATAAGTCTCCTGCTCGCCTCCCCCCTCACACGGCCAATATGGTTAATGCCGCGAGGCTCGCTAGCTGATGCTGCATGTCAAAATAATAACCTTTTTCTCACTCTCTTGCATCTCGGGTTGCCAATACAACCCTCCTTCCCCACCAGGGGCGTCGCTCTCTCCTTCTGTATGGGAGAAACATGTGCACTTATCCACAGGATAACCGCCCTGTTGATTGACGGTTGAGAGGCGGACCAAAGAACCAGAGCTCAACCCTGCAAGCACAAATAGGTGAGTACAAATAGGTGAATACAGGAGACTGGGGATGACTTGAGTTGTTGTTGTTGTTAAAGATTCGCTACCTGGAACAAAGTTCCAAGTAGCACGGGCTATGTTGACTTGAGGTGCAGAAGGGGGGTAGACATAGCCTAAGCTACTCTATCCCTTTGAGATGTATTTTATTGTCTCAGTAAACGTCGTTGAGGTGCAGAAATACTCCACCGTGTTGAGCATGTCTCTGTCTGCGACTGATCAATTATATTGGTCCTCTTCGTTGTACTCTGTGTTGAAAGGATTTTTTGTTGTTGTACTTGAAAATATTGAATCTGAACACCTGAAAAGCTGTGATATAATGTATTTATGGTGAAAAATATTTTTTTTATAGAAGCTTTTATGCTTGCTTAGGTAAATTAAACTTAGTGTGTGTGTGTGTGTACGCGCGCGAGTATTTAGTAGTTATGGGGTTGGTACGGTCTTGAGTCAGAGCGTAAGGAGGAAGAACACTACTCGCAGGTGTTTCTGGCTGTTGCGTTGAAGTCTCTGAACCTATTAACTAAATCTTTATTGTTCTCGAGTAAACTTTTAGATGTTACCATCCTTGAAGACTCTCTTATGCACAACACTTAGTCGTGGTGCGAAGATGTGTATTGGCTTGTATGTGTCAATGGGCTTGCAGGTTTCCAGGTGTTTTCGTTTGCTTTTGTAAGCTTGCAGGGTGTGTACTCGCTAGTGTCCTTGCGAGGGTTAAGCTTCGGCTCTTTGGTCCCGCCTCTCACCAGTCCGTCAACTGGTGTACAGATTCCTTGAGGACTATTGGGCTTCTCATATCTACATTTGTAGCTATGTATGGCGGTCTGTTCACCACATCACTGCCTAATGTATTCCATTTGTTAACTACTCTGAAGTTTACTCTGTGGGGGCGTGCAGGTGTGTGTGTGTGTGNATATATATATATATAATCTATATATATATAATATATATATATATATATATATATATATATTGGTGTATACTGGCAGCAGGTTTTCTTTTAAACATGTCTCATTGAATATGACCGCATATTCTGTATTTACTATCTTCTGATTTAGGGCTTCTATCCCTCTAACTATTTTCTTAGCATCAGGGCTTAGCTGAAATAGGAGTTCTCCAAAACTCATTTTCGTAATTTCTGGGTGAAGAAAAGATGTGATTACTATAGAATGTATTACACTTATTTAAACAATTTGCACAACGTTTCGAACCTCCATGGTTCATTCTCAGTGAGGAATGTTACAATGTGGTTTGATTATATACCCGCACTGGGTCAGGTGATAAGACAATAAAGGTGAAAACATAGGGGATACATAGGGATAAATGGGTGAAACATATGAACATAAGAATAGAGGTAACCGCAGAAGGCCTATTGGCCCATACGAGGCAGCTGGCATCTACATACAAAGATTAATCCAGTGTAATTGGCCTGTTATGTTGAACATTGTCTTCTGTGTTGGCATCGTTATGTTCTGGTCTTGTCCTTACTCTCATTGTGGGAAGAGTAAATAGTTCCGTGATTTGGGTGTTCATGGTAGGTTGTTCTGTTCTTATGTGAATTGCTTCAAGAATTTGTAATCTTCTTGCATCTTGGTTTCTGTCTATTATGCATGTATTCTTGTTCAACATTTCTCTTGTTAGGGTGATGTCATGGGCTTGTCTCATGTGATTCCTAGGGCACCGGATTGAAGATGGCATGTCAAACGCCTCGTCAGCTTGGTCGACGTCATACCTATGTACTTAGATTGAAGGTTACATCCTTCGTGGGGCAAGTGTACATGTATACAACGCTTGACTGCTGTAGAGGGTTCTCTGTCGGCTTCGGGCTGTTTTTGATAAGGAGTTCGGAAGTCTTCTTGGTTTTATAGAATATTGTCAGGTTTATGTTTTGGTTAGGAGTAGTGCTTTTTACTCCTTTACGGATTATTTCTTTCATTATTCTTTCCTCTTTGTATGTTCACTGTGCATGGTTGATTTGTAATATAATTTTATTGGAGGTATTGTGGTTTCTGTTCTAGGTTCTGGATTATACCAACGGTCCAAGTGTCTTCTTATAGCAGCGTTTATTTCCGCGTTGCTATATCCATTGTTCACCAATACCTGAGTTACTCTTTCAAACTCTCTACTCACGTTGCTCCATTCAGAGCAGTGGGTACGCTCGACGAATATAAGCATTGAGAACACTGGCTTTGTATCTTTGGGGGCACTCACTTCTACCGTTCAGGCATAATCCTATGTTGGTGGGCTTGGTATATACGTGGTGCTTAAAGAGGTTCCTGTTTTTGTTATTAGTACATCCAAGAATGGCAGACTGTTATTTTCACTATTTTCATGTGTAAATCGGAGTACTGACTCTCTCTCTAGATGTCTTTTTACGTCAATTAGTTCATCTGAGTCTTTTACTATTACGAATATGTCATCTACATAACGGCAATATAAAGTTGGTTTTTGTCTGCTACTGAAGACCCTGTCTTCGATGGTTCCCATGTAAAAATTAGCGAATAAAACTCCTAAGGAGAGCCCATTGCTACTCCGTCTATTTGTAAATACATGTCTCCTTGTGGACTGATGAAAGGGGCTTCCTTTTACATGCTTCGAGAAGACTCTTCAAATGTGGCTCAGGTATGTCTAATATGGGGGACAGAGTATACAGAAACGAGAGCACCCCCAAATTAGACATACCTGAGCCACATTTGAAGAGTCAATGATTGTTAGTTGTTAGCTTCTATATTTTTGCGTGATATATTTTTTTCACATATTCTTCTTTATACAGATTGATTTATTGATGAAGATTGAGCCACCCAAAGAGTGGCACGGCATGAATAGCCCTAAGTGGTAGATTGTTTTTGGAGTGAATGTATTTTTGATCGTGAAGGATTTATAAATCAGTAAGTTGGATATATATGCAGGAAAGAGGTGAGATGAGATACAACTGTTTCTAACTAATAGTTTTCCAACGTAGTTTTCATAATTAAACAATACATGTATATAAAATGACACTGTACTCACCTCACTTCTTTCCTTCCTATATATCCAACCTACTGATCTGTAAATACATCCTTCTGAAGATGTATTATAAATACGAAAGTACTTAAGGAAACTCCTGTCTCAATCCTTCCTCGTGTCTGACACTCACATTGCTCATCACGTTAATTTTTCGTAATTTACACACACACACATTATAGATATATATATATATATATATATATATATAATATATATATATATATATAATATATATATATATATATATATATATATATATGTACACCATAAAAAAGGGGTGATAGAAGCGAACACTCATACGTATTCAGAGTTAAATGGCAAGTTTTTCTCTGAATGCTCTGTGTTCCCTTCTTTGAGGCTGTGGGTCCCTATAATGCACCAGAAGTGGTACCCCCTTATATATATATATATAATATATATATATATATATATATATATATAATCAGTTTAAGTAACTCCACTGCAGACTTACTGTTACTAAACTCAAAGGGCACGAGAAACGCATGTGGAAGCTCAAAAGAAAAAAAAACGCGCGAAAAAACTAAGATTAGTATTGTTTACACCGGCCGACACCTGGGGTTCTACCCGCGCATTCCAGCAGGGGGTCCTGATTGGTCAGCTGAATTATGACGTCATAAGAGCGGGAAACTGACGCTTGTTGCTCACCTGTGCTCCAGCGTAGACATTTTGTTTGTTATTTATGTTTTGGAAGTGAGGGTAACTTTTTTTTCTCCTCGAACATATTAGTTTTTTTCCCTTCCTTGTAATTTGGGTTCACATATTTTTAGGGAGTGTATCAGTGTATTTTTACTTTGATGTTCATTTATTTAGGAAATTGATACAATTTTTTCTTATATAAAATTCCAAAAGCATATTACAGTATTATAAAATCAGAGATTATATATTTGAACACAACAGGTCCATAACTTGTTAGAAGTAACCTTCTTGTTATATGGAGAAGGTTGATATTCCAAATCCTCAGAGAGAGAAAGAGAGAGAGAGAGGGAGCAATATTCTGTAGAAGAGTCACCGAAGACAATAATTCCCTCAAAGATCACTGTGGCACCACTACACCCATGCTGCTCCCACGGCACGACTACACCCATGCTGCTCCCCACGGCACCACTACACCCATGCTGCTCCCCACGGCACCACTACACCCATGCTGCTCCCCACGGCACCACTACACCCATGCTGCTCCCCACGGCACCACTACACCCATGCTGCTCCCCACGGTACCACTACACCCATGCTCACCAAGTCTCCTGAGACAGATGTCTCTCTGGTAACCACAGGAATGGCACGGAGTCCATCCCATCAAGAATGATTGTCAGAACAGTTGGAGCATATTAAGCAATGCAGAGACCTCATGTTAAGCTGTCGACTCTGTACTTCGGCACGATGACTCTGAAGCCTTGACTGGCTATGACGCCTTGACTGGCTCTGACTCGCCTCGTGTTGTTGTTGTTGTTTGTTCCGTCAAGGTAAAACACGCTGCTGATTGGTTACACTTAAGCGTTCTCAAACAGTGGCCATATTTGGCCGTCCTTGCCACACTGATGAGCCTGGGTGATCAACTCTTGCAGGAGAGTGAGGCAACTGGTTACTTATTTTGTAATCCAGGGGGAAAAAGGCGAAGTTAATGGGCGATGTTGTTCTTTGAATGGCCAGGGGAAGGAATATGATGCTAATTGGCGATGTTGTTCTATGACCAGGGGAAGGAATATGATGCTAATGGGCGATGTTGATCTTTGTATGGTCAAGGGATGGAATATGATGTTAATTGTCAATGTTGTCCTTTAATTGTAAACAAGCCAGGCCACCACGCAGGGATACTAGCGATAGCCATAGTAAACAAATATAATTAATTGAAGGTACTTTTCTTTTATAGAGATTCAAGTCGAAAACAAATATATGTACAACTAAGATTAATATTCGCTGATCAAATGCGGAATAACCACACATGAAATAACAAATAAGTTCTGTGGGGTGAGGTGAATGGTCGAAGGAATATTAGGACAATCAACTTAAGGTAAGGAATAGGGGAATAAT
The DNA here is from genome assembly GCA_020271785.1 of Procambarus virginalis. Lineage (NCBI taxonomy): Eukaryota > Metazoa > Arthropoda > Malacostraca > Decapoda > Cambaridae > Procambarus > Procambarus virginalis. The sequence continues at coordinate 61,630,659 of WNGS01169498.1, forward strand.
GGGGGAAGGAAGCCAATCAAACATTGGGGTAAAGCGGTGGGCGGGGAGAACTGAGTAGAGATGTGAATATATAAGATGATGCATTATATTTTGTGTAGAAAAGACAGAATAAATCACAATAACGAGGCTGAAAATGCCATCACATTTATTCCGTATTTGTGTACTCACCTATTTGTGCTTGCGGGGGTTGAGCTTTGGCTCTTTGGTCCCGTCTCTCAACTGTGTGTGTGTGGGGGGGGGGCTGTGTTATATGCAGGAGTTAATGCACTTCACCAAGACCACACACTCCCAACCGGATTCATTCATGTAAAAAACTTGGTGCTTAATGTTATGCGCTTATGTATTTTATTGTCTTATGCTGTAAGAGTCGGATAGAATACCTCTGTGTGTGTGTGCACAATACCGTATTGTGTTTGTGTTGTAACACTATTGTAATGCTGGTATTGTGCTAGTGTAGCAACGCTTGTGATACTGGTATTGTTGTGTTGTTACCATATTACAGTACAGGTATTGTGCTAGTGTAGCGACACCTATAATACCGGTATTGTACTTGTTTTGTAACAACTGTAATATCAGTATTGTGCTAGTGTTGCAACGCTATTATGATACCCGTATTGTGCCACTGTTGTAACCCTTTGGTTCCCAATATTATTATTATTATCCATCACCTGAATTTGAAATTTGTGAGCTTGAATAGCACTTTTGTTGTCAGTTATCTGTAGTAACACCTGGAGTCTATGCTGTTACTGAATACCATTGTCTTACTAGCCAAAATTCGTCCAATAATTCTGCGTATTATTTTCATATATTTATAAATACATCAGGTCGAATAAAATCTGTAATTGTTTAAAGTTCATTTAATATCAAAATATCTAAACAAAATTGTATCTGAGTGAAAACTGGAGACAGTAGTATCTGTAAATACATACTGAATGCTCTTTTTTCTTTTTATATATTGAATAAAATACAATTGATGCAATATTTTGATTTGTATTCATCTTATTTACATTTCGATTAAGATTTTGATAGCTAAACACCTGAATTTTTAAGGAATTATTTGCACAAGTATTTTGAAGAATACTTGGAAATAGACTACAATTTCCAGTGTCGTAAATTGAACAACGATAACAAACACAGCACTAAGTGAAGCGTAGCGCGTACTGGCCTTGCTCTATAGCCTAGTTTTGCTTGGGTGGAGGGAAGAGTGGTTAAACTTTAGCTCCTCGGTCCCGCTTCTCATCCTCCAATTGACTGGGTGATTGATTGATGAAGATTAAGCCACCCCAAGATGTTGATTATGGTTCAGGTCTGTCATATATATACAAACCTGTTATATATATATATATACATCCTACTTATCCCAGCTCCTTGTTTTCATATCCCTGCCAAGCTCCCTACAGTCATACTGGCTTAGCGCTTTGAGGCTGTGTGCTAAGTTTGCCTATCCCACTTCACTCTAAACAACAGTCTATATATTTACTGTTTTGACACTGAGCACATAATTCATGTCTGGCTCTTTCGGGTTATGTACCACCTATGCCAAATTGTGGCATATCCTTATCTGCAATGTATGTTTATCTTAAGAATTTGGTTTGGGGGAATTATTTATTCGCTAATTTTGTTTATTCCAGTGAAGTGAGGCATAATTCCTTTAGTCTTTCCTTGTAACTCATACCTCCCAGCTCTGGGACTAGTCTGATGGTATGTGTACCTTTTGCCCAACTTTAGGTTCGTTTTTTATTTTACTAAGCAGGTACCTACAGCATTTATGTGTGTGTGTGTGTGTGTGTGTGTTGTGTGTGTGTGTGTGTGTGTGTGTGTGTGTGTGTGGTGTGTGTGTGTGTGTGTTGAAGGGTTTATCTTGGGATTTAGGCTTCGTGTTAGGTACTAGAACTAATAAGATTATCCAGCGCAATGATTTTATAGCATACAATCCGCCAGTAATTTTACAAGCAGCTCCCCAATTACGGCTGGGTGCACAGGAGTGAACAGTGAGGGAACGATGCCAATTAAGTCGTTTGATGTTGAGCTTAAGGGCTGTTCAACTCTGGAGGTTCTGAAAGACCATGACACCAGCTTACTTTTTTTATCTTTATTTAATAAAATACAAAATAAATCATATACAGTATACATAAATTTACAAGGCAATACTACATTGCATATACAGTAGTATAATTCTTAGTAAACAAGTGTTTTATATTATCACCAGCTTACTGACTAACGAGCAAGTATACGTTAGTCTACTTCCTACTTACTACAAGTATACTCAAGATAACTCAAGATAGTCCTAAACATGTCAACTCTCAGTGTATATTCACGCGTGTTCCTCCTTGCTGATGCAATAACAAATCCTGTACGTGTAACAGAAAACTTTATTTTCTCAACTATGAATACATTTTGTTCATAGTTGGACCTACGGTAGTCTATGGTAGGTGTTTTGGCTATGAAGCATTTAGAGAGATTCGATTCGAACATAGGAAGCGAGAGAAGCGCCGTAAGAAACGTTAGAATGTCATTAGTTGTGAGCCGTGTGTAAACAGTTTTCATTTATAAACAGTTAGAGCGGCGAGTGGATTAAAGAGCATTTGACCAGTGTTGATGAGGACGGACAGATGAAGAGTGGGACGTGAGCGCGTTGAGGGTTATGGGTCAGCCCGTCCTCATAAACATTGACCAGTAATCCAGCAACCGAATTCCCTGTCTATGAATGAAAAACATTTTACACGCGACTGAAAATTTATTTCATTATGTTCTAGTGTTCGAATTTCACCTCTCTAAATGCTTCACACACAAATTTAAAGTTAATATAATTGCTAACATAACCATAAACACCTGATCTGTCACAGGCCTAACTATAAACAAAATTATAATATTCTTCATTACGTTTTCGATAAAATATTGTTTATAGTTGCACAGCACGGTAAAATTACCGAATGTGTAAGGACGACAGCTGAGTGGACAGCGCTCGGGATTCGTAGTCCTGAGGTTCCAGGTTCGATCCCCGGTGCAGGCGGAAACAAATGGACATAGTTTCTTCCACCCTGATGCCCCCTGTTCATCTAGCAGTAAATAGGTACCTAGGGAGTTAGACAACTGCTACGGGCTGCTTCCTGGGGTGTGTGTAACAAAAAGGAGGCGTGGTCGAGGACCGGGCCGCAGGGACGCTAAGCCCCGAAATCATCTCAAGATAACCTCAAAATAACGACTGCAGCTTGAAGATCCATAGCCTGAGGACGACTTGGTGTAACAGCTTGTCCTCATAAACATATACAGTATATATATATATATATATATATATATATATATATATATATATATATATTATATATATATATAATATATAATGTGTGTGTGTGTAATGCAAATTTAAAAAACTACATCTAATATACTTAAAACAAAATAATAATTTTTTGTTGTATCAAATTCCTCACCCCCAACTACTTTTAAATGATCACTATCAGTTGCGGGGTTAAAAGTGGGTAGGATAATTAGTGAGTTGATGTAGGAGTGAGCTGCGGCGGCTGCGGCGGCTGCGGCGGCTGCGCGAGGGTCAGTCGGGCCCCGCCACCAAGCGGCCAGCTTCCCTACAGCGAGGCGTTATTACTCCACTAACTTACGACCGCTGCCACCCGTCGCCTCCGCCCGCCTCCTGTGTGCTAATTGTTCCTCCGTGGGGCCCATTTGTTCCTCTGTGGGGCCCATTTGTTCTCCGTGGGGCCCATTTGTTCCTCCGTGGGGCCCATTAGTCCCTCCGTGGGGCCCATTTGTTCCTCCGTGGGGCCCATTTGTTCATCCGTGGGGCCCATTTGTTCCTCCGTGGGGCCCATTTGTTCCTCCGTGGTGCCCATTTGTTCCTCCGTGGGCCCATTTGTTCCTCCGTGGTGCCCATTTGTTCCTCCGTGATGCCCATTTGTTCCTCCGTGGGGCCCATTTGTTCCTCTGTGGGGCCCATTTGTTCCTCCGTGGGGCCATTTGTTCCTCCGTGGTGCCCATTTGTTCCTCCGTGGGGCCCATTTGTTCCTCCGTGGGGCCCATTTGTTCCTCTGTGGGGCCCATTTGTTCCTCCGTGATGCCCATTTGTTCCTCCGTGATGCCCATTTGTTCCTCCGTGGGGCCCATTTGTTCCTCCGTGGTGCCCATTTGTTCCTCCGTGGGGCCCATTTGTTCCTCCGTGGGGCCCATTTGTTCCTCCGTGGGCCCATTTGTTCCTCCGTGGTGCCCATTTGTTCCTCCGTGGGGCCCATTTGTTCCTCCGTGGTGCCCATTTGTTCCTCCGTGATGCCCATTTGTTCCTCCGTGGGCCCATTTGTTCCTCCGTGGTGCCCATTTGTTTCTCCGTGGTGCCCATTTGTTCCTCCGTGGGGCCCTTTGTTCCTCCGTGGTGCCCATTTGTTCCTCCGTGGTGCCCATTTGTTCCTCCGTGGTGCCCATTTGTTCCTCTGTGGGGCCCATTTGTTCCTCTGTGGGGCCCATTTGTTCCTCTGTGGGGCCCATTTGTTCCTCTGTGGGCCCATTTGTTCCTCTGTGGGGCCCATTTGTTCCTCCGTGGGGCCCATTTGTTTTCTGTGGGGCCCATTTGTTTTTCTGTGGGGCCCATTTGTTTTCTCTGTGGGGCCCATTTGTTCCTCTGTGGGGCCATTTGTTCCTTCGTGGGGCCCATTTGTTTTTCTGTGGGGCCCTTTGTTTCTCTGTGGGGCCCATTTGTTTCTCTGTGGGGCCCATTTGTTTCTCTGTGGGGCCATTTGTTTCTCTGTGGGGCCCATTTGTTTCTCTGTGGGGCCCATTTGTTCCTTCGTGGGGCCCATTTGTTTTTCTGTGGGGCCCATTTGTTTCTCTGTGGGCCCATTTGTTTCTCTGTGGGCCCATTTGTTCCTCGTGGGGCCCATTTGTTTCTCTGTGGGGCCATTTGTTCCTCTGTGGGGCCCATTTGTTCCTCTGTGATGCCCATTTGTTCCTCTGTGGGGCCCATTTGTTCCTCCGTGGGGCCCATTTGTTCCTCTGTGGGGCCCATTTGTTCCTCTGTGGGGCCATTTGTTCCTCCGTGGGCCCATTTGTTCCTCTGTGGGGCCCATTTGTTCCTCCGTGGGGCCCATTTGTTCCTCTGTGGGCCCATTTGTTCCTCCGTGGGGCCCATTTGCTCTCTGTGGGCCCATTTGTTCTCTCGTCGTGCCATTAGTCCCTCCGTGGTGCCCATTAGTCCCTCCGTGGTGCCCATTAGTCCCTCCGTGGTGTCCATTAGTCCCTCCATGGGGCCCATTAGTCCCTCCGTGGGGCCCATTAGTCCTCCGTGGTGCCCATTAGTCCCTCCGTGGTGCCCATTAGTCCCTCCGTGGTGTCCATTAGCCCTCCATGGGGCCCATTAGTCCCTCCGCGGGGCCCATTAGTCCCTCGTGGTGCCCTTAGTTCCTCCGTGGTGTCCATTAGTCCCTCCGTGGTGCCCATTTGTTCCTCCATGGGGCCCATTAGTCCTCCGTGGGGCCATTAGTCCCTCCGTGGTGCCCATTGTCCCTCCATGGTGCCCATTAGTCCCTCCGTGGTGCCATTTGTCCTCCATGGTGCCCATTAGTCCCTCCGTGGTGTCCATTATCCCTCCATGGTGTCCATTAGTCCCTCCGTGGTGCCCATTAGTCCCTCCGTGGTGTCCATTAGTCCCTCCATGGTGTCCATTAGTCCCTCCGTGGTGCCCATTAATCCCTCCGTGGTGCCCATTAGTTCCTCGTGGTGCCCATTAGTCTCTCCGTGGTGCCCATTGTTCCTCCATGGGGCCCATTGTTCCTCCGTGGTGTCCATTAGTCCCTCCGCGGGGCCCATAGTCCCTCCTGTGGCCCATTTGTTCCTCCGTGGTGTCCATTAGTCCATCCGCGGGGCCATTAGTCCTCCGTGGTGCCCATTTGTTTCACAAGCCAATTTATTTTTTTACCCGGGCAAGTTCGTCCTCCCATGTTGCGCCTGTCCTCCCATGTTGCGCCTGTCCTCCCATGTTGCGCTGTCCTCCCATGTTGCGCCTGTCCTACCATGTTGCGCCTGTCCTCCCATGTTGCGCCCGTCCTCCCATGTTGCGCCCGTCCTCCCATGTTGCGCCTGTCCTCCCATGTTGCGCCTGTCCTCCCATGTTGCGCCTGTCCTCCCATGTTGCGCCTGTTGTTGTTGTTTAAGATTCAGCTTCTAGGAACAAAAGTTCCAAGCAGCACGGGCTATGGTGAGCCCGTAGTGGACTTAACGTGGCTCAGGAGCGGCGCTGTAACTGTGAAAAAAGTTGTGGTTAGGCGAAACAGTTGCATTATTTACGGAGTGGCGAGTCAGGAGAAGGGGGGCAGGAGGTGGGGGGGGGGGGCGTTGTCAATTTGTTCCCCCTCGGCAGGAGTAATTTGCTGCTCCAATTTGTTCCTCCACATGGGCAAATTATTTTTAGGCATAACTAATTTGTTCCTCAGCAGGCCAATTTGTGCTTTAGCGGGATTTATTCGCTTCCACTGTTTGTTCGATCCCATTGATAATTTGTTCCTCCACGTGGGGAATTTGTTTTTGTCCTCAGGACCAGTTTGTTCATATGCGGCCTTCTCGCTCAGGCAGTTACTAACAGGGTTGAGTGGCCGCGAGGGCTGCCGCTCTCAGCACAACGGGCGTTATGTTCTTCACAGTGGCAAGGTGAACTGTTATTGTTCCTGTGCAGGGCTAGTTTATTCCCGCTCTGGAATAAACTGGTTACTTTTGCAGGAAAAGTTTATTCCCCTACTTTAAAAGATATATATACTATTCCGTCAGCTACCACAAGCATTATTAAACTTAAAAAAAATAATTTAATTTATATATTTCAAAATTTATGTAGAAAAAAATCATTTAATTTATATATTTCAAATTTATGTAGTCTCGTAGTACAGTTGGCCTCGTTCTCGATTCTCAGTCTGGAATCCATGGTTCGATTCTCGGGCGGGACAGAAAGGGTCAGGCATTTTTTTCGCCTAATGCTTCTGTTCACCTAGTATTAAATGGTACACGGGGAGTTGGGCAACTCTTGTTGGGTTGCATCCTGGGGGAGGATCAGTATAGCTCCCCTCCCCCCACCCCCTCGCCTTGTGGGGAGCTCCA
>WNGS01169498.1:61646291-61672352 GCA_020271785.1 Procambarus virginalis
TACAGCATTACGTAAATACAAATATCATAAAAAGAATTTTTGTACTAAATTATTAGTTATTTTCGACAGATATTCTTAAAGAAAACTATATGTAACTCAAAAGGGAATCTTTCTCACAAATTCTCTCGTCTTGGTTTTCCTGAAAAGCTCGGAGGAAGCTGCCACATCTCTCTCTCTCTCATTACTGCTGCTAACAGCCGTCAACGTCACTAACAACCAGTCAGGCGATGGTTGTGGTAATTAGTCACATAATCGCAGGACAGCAATTGGCCAGTCGAAACAGCTGCATCGGACAACCACAGAAATGGGTGGTGGTGGTGAGGGTGTTGGGGAGGGTGTTGGTGTTGGTGAGTATGTTGGGAAGAGTGGTGGTGGTGGTGGTGGTGAAGGTGTTGAGGGATTGAGATGGTGAGATTGGTGCTGATGCCAGACAGGGTGAGAGTGTTGGAGGATGCTGGGACAACGTGGAACATTGGAAGGTGGTGGGGTGATGAGGAGAGTGGCAGATGTGATGTGTTGATTACAGTGGGAGATGTTATGGGGGATATGTTGGTATGGATAGGTTGCGGTGGGGTTGAGAGTGGGTAGTGGGGATAAGAATGGTTCGTGGGAGTGAGAGTATGGTGTCACCGTGTGGTGGGGATGAGAGTGAGAGTGGTGGGGTGAGAGTTTGCGAGGGGTTGGGGTGTGGACGGACCTTAGTGGGGGAGGGAAGAAAGAGGGGTGGTAGTTTTTTTGAAAAATTCTGGAGATGAGGAATGGGTAGGAGTGCTACGGGGTGGGGGAAAATGGCAGGAGTGAGAGAAGGTGGCTGGGGTGGGGGGTGAGGTATGGTATAAGGAATTGGTGGTGTGATAGTGATGAAGAAGTGTGATGGGATTAATGGTTGAGCCATTGATAAAAGGCAGTTAGGACAGAACATTCATGTACTCCCTATAAAATTGTCTCACTGGGAAAGAAACCCTCTTCTAGGCTTCAGTTATCTCTCCCGTACTTGCAAAAATGTGCAAAAAGCATATAAAATGTATATAATTAATCTTATGTGTTGACATGTGTGTGGTGTTTTAGTTAAGCTTTGACTTTTATTCCGAGTTGAACAGAATTCGGTTCACCAGTTTGGTTCCTGTGTTCAATGTGTTTGTTCAGCCCCAACTTGTGTTTGTTGCTGCTGTTGTTTCCCCTCGTAACAACTATTTATTTGTTCAGGCTCTAGAGTCTGTTTTTTACCCTCATCAACTTCCAGAATGTTTTTCGACGTGTTTATTTCAAGCTAGACTTTACAATGGGCGTTTGTTTTAAGAGTGTTTGTTAGAGATCAAGTCAAATTTCTGTTGATATTAACAATTTTGGTTCATAGAATTTGTTCATGATCATAATATATATTACTGTTACTTTTATCCACGTTACACTGCTAATATGCAGTTTGCAAACAATGCTAGCTTAATGCTCCGCTACAATGACGAACACACCTCTAACGGTGTCATAGTCCCCCTTTAAATGTAAACATTACCAAGCTTTATCTTTAAAATTCAATTTATAATGGATAAATATGTGGAAACCTATTTACGAGGCTGTCCCTGCTGGCATAACTGTCATTTTGCAGGCAATTTATGCCAGCAATCGTGTCATTGTGATATTATTGTAAAAGACATATAATATAAGTCATATAGCATGTCAATAATTCAATAATGGGATACCAGTGGATTTTTTTTTTTGCACTAAATGACTAGGCTTCAAAGATTTCTTCGGTTGTACACAACACTAGACGCTTGTATAATGATTTGGTATACTATACGCTGGTATACTGAGGTGATATACTAGATGCTAGTATACTAAGATAGTATACCAAGGTGGTATACTTGACGCTAGTGTACTGAGGTGGTATACTAGACGCTAGTGTACTGAGGTGGTATACTAGATGCTAGTGTACTGAGGTGGTATACTAGACTAGTGTACTGAGGTGGTATACTAGACGCTAGTGTACTGAGGTGGTATACTTGACGCTAGTGTACTGAGGTGGTATACTAGACGCTAGTGTACTGAGGTGGTATACTAGACTAGTGTACTGAGGTGGTATACTAGACGCTAGTGTACTGAGGTGGTATACTAGACTAGTGTACTGAGGTGGTATACTAGACGTTAGTGTACTGAGGTGGTATACTAGACGCTAGTGTACTGAGGTAGTATACTACACGTTAGTCTATTGAGGTGGTATACTGGAGCCTAGCCACTAGCGTATCGAGATGGTATACTTATGGCTGCAAATTTAACATTCAGTTTGTTTTCGAATGATCATGTTACTTATATATAATTGCCAAGTGAATGAATGTAGTCTTATGTCGCCTGATACTCACTTTCGAAAGATGTATAGATCCCAAATCATATCCCTCTAGAATTTTTTTTATATTAAATTCATAATATACAATTTTGAGTATATCACTTTAATATTTAGTTTTGCTGACATGTTAAGTACTCTAAAGAGCTTATTGTTTTCGATTTAAGGGAAACGACAATTCTAAAAAGGTTCACCAGCTCGCCATTTTTTTGAATAAGATGCTACGCCTTCGTCAGTGAAGCACGTGACGTCACTCGAGCCCCAAGTGTCAACACAGCTGGCAGTGCCGTTCGTGTGTCACGTTTTTTTTTTTTTTTGGTTTAGTGCTGTGTGAACGAGAGAGGGATTACTGTGTGTGAAATAGGACAATAAGGCCACAGGATGGTACTAAAATGTTGACGAATAATTATTACCCGCGCACGAGAACCTAGTGAAAACATTTGTTGGGGGGAGGATCGGCTTGCTTCTTTAAGAGCAAGAGCTGCTTCTTTATCACAATCTGTGGTGTTTCTTGATTGTCTTTTGTGAAATATAACTACAGTGTTACTTGCTTTAGATAAGTGTTAAGCAGAGTACGCGATAACGCAGTGAATATTATAGGCGACGAATGAAAATAGGATTTGTGAGTAAGGAGGGCGTTGTATAGCAGCCGCTACTGAAGCAACACGTAAGTACATTTAACCGTCATATTACTGGTCAGAAAGAATTTGTTTTTACACCAACAAATCCTTTTTTTTTATTTTGGGGGGTTCCTAGGTAGTAAGTGTTATCTCCTAATTGTTTATGCCTCCATAGGATAAGAAATAGAGTTTATCCCTTACAAACTTGCCCAACTACTTGGCCTAGACAGTAGAGCGACGGTCTGGCTTCATGCAGGTTGGGGTTCAATCCCCCGCCGTTCCATCCCAAATCCTTATCCTGACCCCTTCTAAGTGCTATATAGTCGCAATGGCTTGGCACTTTCTCCTGACAATTACCTTCCCTACAAACTTTGCTTTTTTTTATTAGGACGGTGATATTTTGAAATAAAGAGTTTTTTTTAGTATAATCGTGAATTTCGAAAAATTACTCTCAAAATCTTTTGTGGTTATTTTTTGTATAACTTGTATAAATACATGTTAATTTTGGTTCATATATTGTATTTTTACTTTATGTGAACGAAAGGTCTCAAATTCTCTCGTTTTCTTGTTGGAAATAGGCAGATTGAAAAATATTAGTCTTGATCGTATAAGCAAAGTTTGAAGGGAATAATAGCCATTTTATATACATTTTAGGCATAAACAGTTATTAAATGTCACATATTACTTGGGAACAAAAATTGTGTTACATTGTGTTATCTATTACGAAATGTGCAATTTTATACTGTTTACGCAGATGGGTATAGAGTCACTATAGAGCGACTATATGGACGACGGAGCATAACTATTTTCTGAAGCAAGTACGTATGTACGTACGTACGAAAAGCAAATATACATACACACCCCAGCAAACATACTAAGATAAATATTTCTGGGAGAGATACACTGCTATTATAAATTGGAATTATGTATCAAATGCGAGGCCAGTCGGGTGGTTCAGTGTTGCCTGGCTGGACACCATTCTTGTACACCTGACGCCTGAAAACACATGAACAACTGACACACCTGGTGGGAAAGAACCAAGGGGCAGGTAAGGGTTACGTTATATTAATTTTTTGTTATGTTTTGCTAGGTGGTCTGGCTGTTAAGTTGGGTAGGCTTTGTTAGTTAATTAGGTTTATTTATCTTCGACTATAATAAAGCTGGCAGAAGTATATAAAAAGCAATCCCTAAATGGGGATAATTATATTTTTTTATATTTTATACCTACACATCAGTGTGTAAGTGGAATAATTAAATTTTGTACTTGCACATCAGTGTGTAAGTGGAACAGTTATAATTTGTACTTATTCACCGGTGAGTAAGTGGGACAGTTATATTTTGTTCTTACATACCGGTGTTTAAGTGGAATAATTATATTTTGTATTTACACGCCGGTGTGTAACAGGGACAGTTATATTTTGTACTTACACACCGGTGTGTAAGTGCGATAATTATATTTTGTACTTACACACCGGTGTGTAAGTGGGATAATTATGTTTTGTACTGACACTCCTAAGTTTGGAACCATCAACCATGCCTTTAGCCTCTTCTCATCCATTCGCCCCATCACTCTCTCCTCTTCATCCTGCAGCTCATTCTCAAATTACAAACTTAGCCTTCGAAAAGGCCTATATGGTATTAGTACCTGTTTAAACATAAATAACGCTTTAATGATAAACTATCCAAAGCGCAAACTATCCACAGTGGCTCGCAACTGATTGTGTTTGAAGCTTTTGTTAAAAGCTTTTGTATAGCAAATAAAATAAAAGCAAATAATAGGTATTTGTATAGTCAGTTCAGTAATCGGACCAGGCAATGTGATGTCATTGCGCTGATTTGCTTTGGCTGTAGAAACATCTGGCAGGTTAGTGAGGTAAACTCGTACAAACCTTTAAATCATTCACTTGAACATTACATTAATGAATGTGAAACTGTAAAAGATTTTAATCCTGGCTAATTGTACAATGAACTATATAACTATTTCATTGAATCTGATATATATATATTTTTTTCTTTATTTAATAATATATAGTATAAATCATATATACATAACTTTTACAAGGCAATACTACATTACATATACAGTAGTATAATTCTCAGTAAACAAGTGTTTCATATCATCACAGAGCATGAGCCGTAAACCCCAAATGATATACTTTTTTCCTTAAATGATATATAGTTTTAGAAATTATATTTACATCAATTTACAGGGAAAATTATTATATTTATATATATTTTATATAATTCTCAGTAAACAAATTTTCCATATCATCACCGAGCATGAGCCGCAAACCCCAAATGCTATACTGTACTTGATCCTGCCTCGCAAGAACTTCAACATTTTGTCTACTGAGTAACCCCTTCTGCCTGCCTATCCACACACAACAAAAAATTAATCAGAAAATAGCATAATTATTGTGTTCTTAATTTTATGTCATTATGAAACATAAAAACCTCATTAACTCCACTCTAATGTTTGGTTCACATAAAGCTTTAAGAGTGTCTGTAATCCAGTTTACAAGAACAATTTCTGCTTACATAAATAAAACACATGCATATTATTCTCAATTTCAGTTCATTGGTCACACCTATTGTTGTCCTTAATGTCCAACATACCTATCATTAGTAGGGAGCGTCTCATGAATATAGCGATACAATAGCTCACGCTGTTTTGGGGCAATAAATTTAACATAAAGGTTTGCCCATAGTACTTGCCAGTTAAAGAGTGGATATGCCTCCTCTACTCTATTTGGGAGCAGAATATCATACACTTGTTTATTGTTCATCATTAAAAAACCTTCAATCCTACCAGTTTATCCTAAATTTACTTGTTCATTTTAAAAATGAGGAACGAGAATTTTATACATTTATTATTCCTTTTTAAACTGCATCTCTCGTGAATCCATCCTTGCCTTGTGTGGTAATGAACAATAAGGGAAAGTTACTTTTACAAATTTGTAAATTGAAGTGTAAAATATCTGATGTAGTAGATTGTAGCCTCATGAAATATATATGTGCTTCAATCTATAATTTAGGCCTCTTGTTTGTGATCCTGTCCTGTGTGGCAGTGAATACGAGCAGCACCTCATTGTAATAAAACCTGCTTGAATTACTCAGATTAGGCAAAATTGTATATTTTGTTAATGAAAAAGTTAAGTAATTGAAAAGCACACTATATCAAAATGCTACACCCGCGTAGCTAACTGTATATACACATAATTGCAAATGGAGACAAAACTCATAACATATGCATAACTATGAAATGATATTTTGAAAAATTTGATAGATTTTTATAATTACATCATACCGATATAGAAAATTACTAGGCTACACGTCTCTGCTAGACGTTTCTCTCCTTGCCCTGCAGCTCCAGCCTCATCCCTTTCATACTCACCAAAATTCTCGTCCACCTACCCTCTGCATCCTCGCCCACACCCCCTCTATCCTTGGTCACCCCTCTCCATTCTCCCCTCCCCCTCTCTATCCTCGGCTACCCCATTTCGATACTCACCCCCCACTATCCTCACCCCCTTCCCCCGGTCTCTTAGCCTCCACTCTCCTTGCTCCCACTCCTAGCCCTTGCCATCCATGCCCCCACTCTCCTCATCCCCCCTTCATAGAGCTAGTGGGGGTTTGAAGGCATTTACTTGCAACATGGCATTTGCAAAACATTTTTTCCCTCTTAAGCCTCACTCTGTAAACAGAAAACAATTTAGCTGAGCATGACCTGAGCCCCATAAATGCGTCATGGTTGGGGGAGGGGATTGTTAGGGGGGGGGGACACAGAGTGAGTAGCAGCGGTTGGGGAACAGGAGTGATGGTATTGGATAGGGGCGTGAGGGGGGGTGGGCAGATTATCGTCGATAAATACTCATTTAACTGGTAGGAAGAGATTTGTAGTGTGTTGGGAAGAGCGTTGGAGTGTGTGGGAGATGAGTGTGATGGAGGTGTTGGGGCGACCCAGGGCTTGTTGACCTTTATAATGTGTGCGAGGGGGATTTTGTCTCTGCCCGTTCCTGGTTTGGTCAATTTTTTTTTCTCGCTCTCTTTGTCTCGCTCTCTTTGGCTCTCGATCGCTCTCTCTGGCTCTCGCTGTCTCGTTCCCTCTCTAATTCTCTTGCTAGCTCTCACTTTCTCTAGCTTTTTGGCACTTGCTCTCCCATTCGCTGTCGTTAGCATGCTCTCATACTCACTTGCTTTCACTATCTCTCGCTCACTTTCACTAAACATTTCAGTCCCCCTATCGCTCACTCACTTTCCTGACAGCTATACCTCTCATTCTCTCCTTCTTTTACGCTCTATCTCTTTTTCTCTTCTTCTTCCTTCTCACCTCTCTTCATCTTCCTCCTCCCCTCCCTCTTGCCCATTTCTCCGTTGATCTCTGCCCATCTGAGTGTTGAATAGAATTTAATATTTATATGCAAGAATTATTACAACATGAATCTTAGTGCTGTCTCAGGCTATCTTCCTAGACGGGTTCCATACATTCCTCGAAGTTTGGTTTTACACCGTCCACCCAGTCTAGCTCCAAACCGTATGGTCAGGTTCAGGACTTGATATTATATACACGATCTGTTTTGAGTCTCTTCATAATTGGTTCCAGATAAGTGGCTTTTCTCTAAGCGTCGTCGTCACCGCCACACTATTACTAAGGAAGGTGCTCCTCGCGGACCGCACCGTCGCTCCAGCGTGAGGCATTATGAGGCCCCCACCTGGCGTTGCTAATGACCCCCCACCATCGACATTCCTGCTGGCCCCGTCTCCTCGATCTGCCTTCGTCTACCCCACCATCTCTCTCTCTCTCTCTCTCTCTCTCTCTCTCTCTCTCTCTCTCTCTCTCTCTCTCTCTCTCTCTCTCTCTCTCTCTCTCTCTCTCTCTCTCTCTCTCTCTCTCGTTTCTTCTGTTCCTACCTGTTTCGTCAAATATTTGGTCTTGGTTATCTTTCCTCCAGCTCACTAGAGCCGCTTGACCCGTCTTGTGTTTTCCCTATACGGCTCTCTTCTATCTTCTCTCTGCTATCATCATCTCTTCTATCTCTCCTTCCTCTTATCTTCTTTCCTTCCGGTCTTCTTCCTTTTCTTACTCCTATCCTCTCTTCTTAAGAATATCCTTCTCCTCCTCCGGTACTTCTTTCTTCTATCCTCCTTATTCGTATCCTTCTTACTCCTATCCTCTTTAATTCGATCCTTCTTCCTTTTCTCCTTAATCTTGTCTTTATTCCTATTCTTCTTAATCCTGTCCTCCTTTTTCCTATCCAGCTTATTCCTGTCATTCTTCCTTAATCATACGTTTCCTTTTCCTATCCTTCTCAGACTTGACCCTTTTTCTACTGTTTTTGTCACTTCTATGCCTTTCTCTCTTAAAGTCTAAATCCTATTCACATATTTAATTTCCCNCAGCCACCACGTTATAAGTGAAGGGTGAAGACAGCCACCACGTTATAAGTGAAGGATGAAGGCAGCCACCACGTTATAAGTGAAGGAGGAGGCAGCCACCACGTTATAAGTGAAGAAGGAGGCAGCCACCAGAATCGCAGGTTTGGACCCCGCCCTGAATCTTAGGAATCAGACGATACTGTGGAGGTCTGGGCTCCCTCGGGTATCGGGTCCGTCGGGCAGGTAGGAGCGTATTGTCCAGGAGGTAACAGGAGCTGGGAGGTGCGCAGCGCTGGGGTCTGCGCTCAGACCCAGCTAGCCCCACCGACTAGACAGTTAATTACACCCTATCGAATACCCAAGGCAGGCGATACTGGATGAGGTGGGGCAAGGGTATGGTTGGTCGGTGGACGAGGGCACTGGAACAGGTGGAGGTGGAGCAGATCGAGGTGGAGCAGGTGGAGGTGGACAACACAAATTGTTAAAATGTCATTCAGACAGAAAGACAGATATAGGGACAAGGAAACGCAATAGGACATACCACAGAGAGGAAAGGGAATAACATAAACACACCAGGAGAGTGCCACGAGAGTCAGTGAACCAGACGACAGTGCCTGGTGCAGGAAACACACACACACAGGCTCACCGAGGAAGTGTCGTTCCGCAACACTTAAGGGACGACACGGAGCCCGGGGGCGACACACAGACACTCGGAGGGTCTACAGGAAGATTTAGATATAAGAGACTTAGGGGAGGATCCGAAGAATCTGGCATTGACAACGACATCGCGCAACAACATGTAATAAGTAGGAAGCGACAAAGACAACACGCCGACTCTCAGCGAGCTGGCGGGAGCGGGAAGGACAAGACCAGAGCGACATACGACGACGGTGCACGACACCTCGCACGGAATATACCAACAACGACCACAGTCATGATGACTACGAGCTCACTATAGCACGTGCCAACCCGTCCTCGCAAATTCGTATAGTCGATATTGACTTATTAAATACGTGCATAGGTGATATACTAAACATAATAGTTTACCTTGAAAAGCTTCATAGAAAACACCGACCTTACCTAACCTTGTTAGTATGTTAAGATAAGCATCTTATTGCTTCGTAATTACAATTATTACTTAACCTATACCTATAATAGGTTAAGTAACAATTGTAATTACGAAGCTATAAGATGCTTATCTTAACATACTGACAAGGGTAGGTATGGTTGGTGTTTTCTATGAAGCTTTCAAGGTAAACTATTATGTTTAGTATATCACCTATGCACGTATTAATAAGTCAATATCGACTATACGAATTTGCGAGGACGGGTTGCACGTGCTTCAGGGACATGTCGTTCTGAGGAGCTAAATCTAAAACAACAGCGACGTTATAATGAGTCAGTCCATTAGAACACACTAAGGATTACTTAGCACTGTCTGCTGGGGGATGCTATTTGAAGACGAGGAGTCACAATAACGTGGCTAAAATATGTTGACCAAACCACACACTAGAAAATGAAGGGATGACGACGTTTCGGTCCGTCCTGGACCATTCTCAAGTCGATTGTGACAATCTGACTTGAGAATGACAATCGACTTGAGAATGGTCCAGGACGGATCGAAACGTCGTCGTCCCTTCATTTTCTAGTGTGTGGTTTGGTCAACAGCTGAACATACTGTTTGATACGGTGTGCTGTCTGTTGGAGGGATGCTGTCTGCCGGGGGGGGGGGATGATATCTCCTGGAAGATCGCGATGTAATAAAACATATGAATCTAATGAAGAGATGTTACAATCAATTTTAAGAGACAACAGCGCCCGAGAGATGATGCTATGAGACACGGAGACACCCCAGTGAGGGAGAGGGAGAGACCCCAGTGAGAGAACGGGAGAGGGAGAGACCCCAGTCGCGGGAGAGACCGTCAGTTGGATGGGTCAGGGCATGAGCAAGAAAAGAAGTAATTATTATGTAGGAATTATGAAATAGACGTTAATTAATACGAGGAAGTGAAGATGGTATCTGAGTAGGGTAGAGGTGCGGTTGAGGTGTCGGCCTCAGGAGCAGCAGCAGCAGTGGAAGCAGCAGCAAGAGCAGCATCAGCAGGGCAGTAGTGAGTGTAACAGTAGCAGGGGCGGGCGGGCTCAATGAGAGATGTTGCTCAGATAGTGTCCACTCGAGGTCCTCCGCCTAGGCTAGCTTCCTCACTGCCAAGACAGGCGTGGACTGCCTCACAGGCCGGGCTATGGTTACACTCTCCCTGCCTCTCCCTCACTCTATTCCACCACCTCTCATACCTTTCTCTTCTCCTTCTCTACCTTCAACTCTCCCTCATTATCTATCTTTGTTGCTTCGCCTTAATCCGAACTACTGGAGAGCTCTACACTCTCTTCAAATTCATCGTCTTTTCCTGGCTCCGCCACCGCTCCTTTGGGCCACCCTGGTCCACCACCTCTCCCTTGGGCCACTCTGGTCCACCACCTCTCCCTTGGGCCACCCTGGTCCACTCTTCCTCGGGTCCACCTGTTCCGCAGACCGGTAGACAGAAAGGAAAATGATTTAAGAAAGAGATGCCAGGGTAAAGAGTGGAAGAAAATAAAAAAAAACATGATAATTCGCGGGTATGGTTACACTGTGCGAGGGAAAAACGCAGTCAGTGAGAAGAGCAGGTGAGGGAGGGTGAAATAAGAGGAGGAGAAGGATGAGAAGCAGGAATAGTAGGAATAAGAGGATGAGGAACAAGAGAAGGAAGAGGAAAGACGACGATAAAGGTGCAATGAACGAGAATGCGATAATAGCAGCAGAGTACATCCCATCCCCACAGACAGGCAGGCGTACAAAAAATACATAAAGTTCACATATGTAATATTGAAAAAGGCTTCCCACAAAACCCGACACCAGAACCAAGACAACAACTAACCAGACCTCACTTAGGGCTAACCAAACGCAGCCTAAGCAAAACAAAACAGTGCACATATGAACTAAAAATGTTCAATGTAGTGTTTAAATCAAGAAAAGCCCCAATACTTGTATAAGTGTGTTATTATACCATATTTTAGGATGAATTACATCCATTACCAAGGTGCTGAAAAATAATTTATGTCCTTCTGAAAGGATGTAGCCTCATCCGAAATTTTGGTTTAATTGGTTAGTTCCTCACCTTTGTTAGGCTTTGCTTTAGACATGTTTAATACACTGGGAGTAAAGTGACAATAATCCGTGCTTACTAAACTCTGATGTTCCAGTAGATACTTGGATGTGGTCCAGCAGACACCTGGATGGAGTGTCGTTATAGCGGCCAGGATGGTGTATTCCATTTAGACTAACTGTCTCTACTTTTGGAAACAAAAGAGGCCATTGCTTTTAGTGTTCGATACCATTTAGAGAGCATTTTTACATTATTAGAGATAATTAGAGCTTAATTGCTGCTGCTGCTGTTAGGGGCGACTTAAAGGATATTATTTTTGTTCCTAGAGGCCACTTAGCCATTATTAATGATGTTAAAATCCGCCTAAAATTCCTTGCGACTGAGGGAGTTTGCTTATTAGACAATTTTTTACTCAGCGAAACAGGAGGAAGAAGTGTACAAAATATATCGAAAAAGACCTAATTTCACCATTTATATTAATTAATATTCGGCACCTAAAATATCTGTGTATGTAGAGTAACAAGTATTTCTGATATCTCAGACAACAAGAGCCAGGAGAAACGCGAGTTTAGCTATATTGTCAATATAGCTAAGGTGGCAATCAGTTGAGAAAGGAAATATTGAGGTGAATGTCTGGGGGTAGAATTGGGGGGAGAGAGGGGGGGGAGCCAGGGCTGTATCCGGGGGGGGGAGACGGGGCTCTGGGGGTGGATGAGGGGGGGGGGGGAGGAGAGAGGGAGACGGTGAGCGTCTGGTGTTATCAGGCATGAGGTGGGCTCTGGTTACTATCGCATGCTCATGACATCATTAGATAAGGTATCGTATTGCAGCGCTCAACAGCGATAGTAGCCGCTCTGTTGCCTTCTGTCTGCTGCTTGCATTCGTGTCTGTCTGCATGTTTGCCTGTCGGCTCGGCTGCCAGCTTCCACATCTGCCTTCATACAGACCTGCATGCATGTCTGTATGCAACCCGTCCTCGCAGATTCGTATAGTCAATATTGGCTTATTAAATACGTGCATAGGTGACATACTAAACATAATAGATACCCTTAAAAAGCTTCATAGAAAACACCGACCTTACCTAACCTTGTTAGTATGTTAAGATGAGCATCTTATTGCTTCGTAATTACAATTATTACTTAACCTATACTTATAATAGGTTAAGTAACAATTGTAATTACGAAGCTATAAGATGCTTATCTTAACATACTAACAAGGTTAGGTAAGGTCTGTGTTTTCTATGAAGCTTTTTAAGGGTATCTACTATGTTTAGTATGTCACCTGTGCACGTATTTAATAAGTCAATATTGACTATACGAATTTGCGAGGACGGGTTGCTGTATATCAGCTTGCCTGCTTGTATGCATGTGTTTATCTTGATCCCTTCCAAGTGCTATATAGTCATAATAGCTAGGCGCTTTCCCCTGATAATTCCCTCCCTCTCTCCACTCTTTCTCTGTCCACAGTCTTCACCACAACTACATATTCTCATCAAAGACGTATACTGCACATAATGGTCTCTGGCTCCCTTTGACAAATCTTACTCAAAGCTCTCATTGTCATTCTTGATCTGAGAGAAGACCAGGTCTATGTTACTGGCCTCCAGGAGATGTGTTACGAAGTTACACTCTGCTTCTTCAAGTAGCTTGAAGTGTAATTAACTAAGTGTAGTTACAGGATGAGAGCTACGCTCGTGGTGTCCCGTCTTCCCAGCACTCTTTGTCGTATGACTCTGTGCGTACATACGTACGTGTGTGTGTGTGTGTGTGTGTGTGTGTGTGTGTGTGTGTGTGTGTGTGTGTGTGTGTGTGTGCGCAAGTGTAATTTTTATGTTGACATTGATCATAATAACAACATATGTTATTATGTTGTGCTTCAGTTGGTTACATTCTCATCTCCTGTCACAAGATACAGCTGCACATGTGGTGGTCAGCTGGAGGAAGTGAGCCTCCAGCTCATGGCCAGCTGTGGTCGTCTCCAGCTGTGGTCGCCTCCAGCTGTTCTCGGCTCCAACTGCCTCCGTCTGGGAAGCCTCATCCCCGCCCCCTGCCAGACTCTTTCCGTTTCCGCTATCCTCCCCCCGCGAACTATTCTCAACACAACCATCATATCATGCTGATTGATTGATTAATTGATTGATTAATTGACTGATTGATTGACTGGTCCTTGCTGTCTCTTCAGCTGGTTTTATGAAGCTGAGGTGCCAACCAACTTTCTGAGGCTATACGTAAGGTGATACTTCAGTCGTACTTGACTAAAAAAGCATTTTTCCTGAGAACTTAAGGATATATTTATTACGAAGGCAGTAACGAGAGTTTGCTGGTGATTGATCGAGTGATTGCTCTCAGACCTGTCGTTTCGCGGCTCGTGCATCACACAATGTTGACACAACAATGTGTCAGGAATTATCTTAATATTCTTCATCAAGGTTCAACGCAGAAGTACATCAGCATAGTTCTAAATGAATGTTTTCCAGCACAGTTCCAGTGGAAGCGCCTCATTCATCATCCCCAGTACTCAACGCTCACTATTAGTCGTGTTTGTTCTTAATGAAGGTGAACCAAGTGAAGATGAATCAAGTGAAGTTGAGCCAAGTGAAGGTGAACCAAGTGAAATTCTGCCCTCAACTATTCCACCCCCTATCCCTGTCTACTAGACTTACCCCCCGCCCCTGTCTCCCCACAGAACACCCCAGAGGACACCACCTCCAGGACCCCCTCCCCCAGGACATCCCCCACGACCCCCAGGACACACCCACGACGCTCCCCTCCTCCCCCAGCACCCCATAACACCCCCAGCACCCCCTCACTGACGGACAGAAGTGCCTAACGGGGTGTAAAACAATCCTCGTATTAAAAAGCAATTCAGCGTGAGTAAATCGCGGGGGCTCCCCTCGTTGGCTGGTAACGATAACGAGGAGAGGGGTCAGGCGCTCGGAGGGGGAGAGGGGACTGCTAAGGATTCCCCTCGGTGGATCAGGTGCCCCTGTGGCCGTCTCGTGGCGAACACGAGCCCTCAAGCTGAGCCCATACAAGGTCTTCTGTCGCAGGAGACGGGTGAGGGGACAGACGTAGGTGAGGGGAGTAAGGGGAGAGAGAGGGGTAAGTGAGGAAGTGAGTGATACCATTACAACTGCTTCTACAATTACCACAATTACTGCTACTGCTACTACTACCACTACCACAATTACTACTGCTGCCACTACTACCACAATTATACTGCTTCTACAACTACCACAATTACTACTGCTTCTGCACTACCACAATTACTACTGCTTCTGCAACTACCACAATTACTACTGCTTCTACAACTACCACAATTACTACTGCTTCTGCAACTACCACAATTACTACTGCTTCTGCAACTACCACAATTACTTACTGCTTCTACAATACCACAATTACTACTGCTTCTACAACTACCACAATTACTACGTTCTTAGCTTTTAGATAGTAGTATACTGACTAGTAAGGATATTGTTTTAAATAAATGAAGCTAAAACACAAACTTAAATATTCCTAGGTCTAGTATAGCACACATATGTACTATAGTAGGCCTCATATATCGTGCATTAGGGACGTTAGGTTAGGTTAGGTTAGTTTGTCAAAGCAACAAAAGTAAAAATAGTTTTCCGGTTGTCCAACTCAATAGTACAGTTTTCTACTTTATAATTTCGTTGTAAGTCGGTATATGTACTATGGTCCTCATCGTTATTTTAAGTACTACCAGAGCAGGAGGATGGGATATTACTACTAAGATAGTCAGCTTAACTGACTAGGCTACTAATACTACCACTATTATTGGTATTACTGTTACTACTTTTTCTACTTTTGTGACTACTGATACAACTATCACCACTTGCGAAATTTGCTTTTAATTACAAATTTATCATGAAAGAAGAGTTTTATGAATGAGTTATTCATTCCAGGTTTACTAAATACCATTACCTTCTCAATTTCAAACTTGTTGTATTTCTTCTCCAACAAAACAATTTTTTTTTGTATAAAAAAATTGTTCAATTTATAACAAAAAGGTTTCTTTCAAAAAAAGTTCTCTGTATCAAACTTTTTTTGTATGTCTTCTGCAACAAAACTATTTTTCGTATAGAAGATTGTTTAATTTATAACAAAAAGTTTCTTTAATTTGTATAAGAATCTTTGAGTAATTTAAATGAATCTTTTATTTGTATACACATATATACATAGACACCACACAAAGGTGTGACCAGCTTCTCTGTGTATATACACAGAGGTTTACTTTAATACTGATCAATGTAAATCACGAAAGTATATTTGTTAGTAGTTGATTGGTAACTACTGTTGAACTTAAAAGCCCTTACGGGTTGTTAAGGCGAATAGAGAGGCTTAAAAAATCTAATTCGATTAGCTTTCTTAGTACACCAAATTGGACCGGTTATATATATATATATATATATATATATATATATATATATATATATATAATATATATATATATATATATCATTCTGTAAAAGAAAAGACATCATAAAAAGAATCTTTCATTTATTCAGTTTTAGTTCTAACGCAACATTAACATTAACATATTTAATTAGAGTGTACAGCATATTTTAATACTAATGTGCAGTGAGTGGTCGGGCGCCCGCGGGGCCTCCTCTCAACACCTCACACAAATAAGTATATATCACTAAAAACAGGCACTTTATGCATGAGTAAATCTCAACACCTCACAGTGCTGTAGAGCCCCACAAGCTGGAGTACTGGTATTAGTTTATATATGTGAACGCGACTCTTGTTTCAAATAGACTCACCCGCGCGCGCGCCACACGCACACACACACACACACACACACACACACACACACACACACACACACACACACACACACACACACACACACACACACACACACACACAAGAGTGTGTGTAAACAAGAGGATACAGATTCAAACTAAAGAAACGATTTTGACGAAAAATATTAGAAGTTTTTTTTTTTGCAGAGTGGTAGACGGTTGGAACAAGCTAAGTGAGAAGGTGGTGGAGGCCAAAGCCGCCAGTAGTTTCAAAGAGTACTGGGAAGACGGGACACACGAGCGTAGCTCTCATCCTGTAACTACACTTGGGTAATTACACACACACACACACATACACGTACACGTACACCACCAGTATGAGGGTAAGGAGTGATTGGAGGGAGTGCTAATTAGGAGTGATTGGGAGGGATTGGAGGGGGGGGGGGGGTGATGACTCACTCCAGTGATAAAAACGAAACGTGTTTTTTTACGGAAATTGTATGTAAAGTTTTTTTTATAGTTTCCGGCCATGACACTATCAGCTCCGATGGTGTTGCCAGCGGTATACAAATGAGGCAGGAGAAGTTTATGTATTATAGCGTCAAGGTGAAGGAAGCTGTAAACATAGAGAAGAGGTAGTTGTGTTGGCAATACTTGTTGTTATAACAACGGGAACAACAACAACAACAACACACACACACACACACACACACACACACACACACATACACACACACACACACACACACACACACACACACACACAATACATACACACGTTATACCAAATTGAAGACCGACCCGATCCACCGTACACTCCAACATCGATTACATTAAATTGAGCGTGCAATATTGTCACGTAATTAACCAGATAAGGGAGATTGTCTGCTTGATATTCCCCCCTTCAGTCCTTCTCATTCACCTCCTTCACCTTGGCCCCACTTGGTTATCTGTACAGTGAAATCAAACACTGACAGTGATGTTCCTCACGAGCACTACTCTGATGTTGAGACAGTGGACAGACAGCAGGTGAGGCATCAGGGGACAGACAGCAGGTGAGGCACCAGGGACAGACAGCAGGTGAGGCATCAGGGGACAGACAGCAGGTGAGGCACCAGAGGACAGACAGCAGGTGAGGCACCAGAGGACAGACAGCAGGTGAGGCACCAGGGGACAGACAGCAGGAGGCACCAGGGGACAGACAGCAGGTGAGGCATCAGGGGACAGACAGCAGGTGAGGCACCAGAGGACAGACAGCAGGTGAGGCACCAGAGTACAGACAGCAGGTGAGGCACCAGGGGACAGACAGCAGGTGAGGCATCAGAGGACAGACAGCAGGTGAGGCACCAGAGGACAGACAGCAGGTGAGGCACCAGGGGACAGACAGCAGGTGAGACACCAGAGGACAGACAGCAGGTGAGGCATCAGGGGACAGACAGCAGGTGAGGCACTAGAGTACAGACAGCAGGTGAGGCACCAGAGTACAGACAGCAGGTGAGGCACCAGAGGACAGACAGCAGGTGAGGCACCAGAGGACAGACAGCAGGTGAGGCACCAGGGACAGACAGCAGGTGAGGCACCAGGGGACAGACAGCAGGTGAGGCACCAGAGGACAGACAGCAGGTGAGGCCCAGAGGACAGACAGCAGGTGAGGCACCAGGGGACAGACAGCAGGTGAGACACCAGAGGACAGACAGCAGGTGAGGCACCAGGGGACAGACAGCAGGTGAGGCACCAGAGGACAGACAGCAGGTGAGGCACAAGGGGACAGACAGCAGGTGAGGCACCAGAGGACAGACAGCAGGTGAGGCACCAGAAGACAGACAGCAGGTGAGGCACCAGGGGACAGACAGCAGGTGAGGCAACCAGAGGACAGACAGCAGGTGAGGCACCAGAGGACAGACAGCAGGTGAGGCACCAGAGGACAGACAGCAGGTGAGGCACCAGAGGACAGACAGCAGGTGAGGCACCAGAGGACAGACAGCAGGTGAGGCACCAGGGGACAGACAGCAGGTGAGGCACCAGAGGACAGACAGCAGGTGAGGCACCAGGGGACAGACAGCAGGTGAGGCACCAGAGAGCAGACAGCAGGTGAGGCACAGAGAACAGACAGCAGGTGAGGCACCAGGGGACAGACAGCAGGTGAGGCACCAGAGGACAGACAGCAGGTGAGGCACCAGAGGACAGACAGCAGGTGAGGCACCAGGGGACAGACAGCAGGTGAGGCACCAGAGGACAGACAGCAGGTGAGGCACCAGAGAACAGACAGCGGGTGAGGCACCAGGGGACAGACAGCAGGTGAGGCACCAGGGGACAGACAGCAGGTGAAGCACCAGAGGACAGACAGCAGGTGAGGCACCAGGGGACAGACAGCAGGTGAGGCACCAGAGGACAGACAGCAGGTGAAGCACCAGAGGACAGACAGCAGGTGAAGCACCAGAGGACAGACAGCAGGTGAGGCACCAGGGGACAGACAGCAGGTGAGGCACCAGAGAGCAGACAGCAGGTGAGGCACCAGAGAACAGACAGCAGGTGAGGCACCAGGGGACAGACAGCAGGTGAGGCACCAGGGGACAGACAGCAGGTGAAGCACCAGAGGACAGACAGCAGGTGAGGCACCAGAGGACAGACAGCAGGTGAGGCACCAGAGGACAGACAGCAGGTGAGGCACCAGAGGACAGACAGCAGGTGAGGCACCAGAGGACAGACAGCAGGTGAGGCACCAGGGGACAGACAGCAGGTGAGGCACCAGAGGACAGACAGCAGGTGAGGCACCAGAGGACAGACAGCAGGTGAGGCACCAGAGGACAGACAGCAGGTGAGGCACCAGAGGACAGACAGCAGGTGAGGCACCAGAGGACAGACAGCAGGTGAGGCACCAGAGGACAGACAGCAGGTGAGGCACCAGAGAACAGACAGCAGGTGAGGCACCAGAGGACAGACAGCAGGTGAGGCACCAGAGGACAGACAGCAGGTGAGGCACCAGAGGACAGACAGCAGGTAAGGTTCCCTACACCATCACAGAGTCCTTCCACAGTCGTGAAACATTAATGACTTGCTTTATCAGTACATCCCCCTCCACTTCTCCCTCCACTTTCCCCTCCCTTCAGCCCTCCTCCCCTTACAACTCCCTCTCCCTCCCTTCTTCCCATCCCCTTCCGTCTCCCTCTTTATAGTAATTACTACACATATGAACCTCCAATTTTTCCATATTAACAATATATATAATTTTTAATCAACTGATGGCCTTAAAGAAACCTTCTATATATGTAAAGATCATTAATATTTAAGAATGATTTTTATCCATTAAAATCTATTCTTCATACTCGTGGAGCATGTACGATACTAAACAGAGGTCGGTGTACACAGAGCGGAGGGACCCACAATGCGTCTTCATCAACAGCAAATGAATCCATAATGCGGCTTTCCAGGAGCAGGCAATATGGCGCAAAAATACTTCAAATTCTTCACCATCGGCCCACACAATACCTTACCATAACAAATTAAATGCTCCAAAACCCACGAACTGAAGACGTCGCGGGAAGAATGGCTATGAAGGCCGAGCTGCGCGAGTAGCCCTAGGATTCAACGCTAAGGCAAGGGGGATTTAGACCGTATCCGCAGACGTAGGTGCGTGTGGTGGGTTATGTGGGATAATCTTCTTTCGCCCCGGAGCAGGCAGACAGAGGGAGGACCAGCCAGGTAGGTATGACCATTGTGACTATGAGAACACATTTGCTACTTGATCGAAGCTGGTGAAAGAAACACAGCGCGCGAGCATGTGAACAGACGAGGGAGCTGTCTCTCCTCCTCATGTGAGGAACGTTAGAGACTCAGTGATGCTGTCAGGGCCAAGAAGAAGGGAGTTACAGGCACACGTGCATTCTGGAGAGACAGACAGGTCGACAGAGCGAGCGAGAAAGAGTAACAATACATAAAATGTGACTGTAGGAAACATTGAAGCCTATGACAAATGAGCAATCCTTCGAGACCATGAGCAGGTGGGCACCAGACCTTGGCCTGGGTTGGAGTCTTGGCCACAGACTTTGTAGGTAAATGTCTGGGACAAATTCAAGGAATCTCAGCACGTCCCGCAGGTTTTAGATTGGTCTAGAATCTAGCCTCTAGACCAGATTCTAGTCTGGAGACTGATTAGTACTACCAGCGGGGCAGACCACATATACTACATAGGTTTCAGGAACAATCGACACAATAAATAGGATTCTTGGGTTGTTGTTTTAGATTCAGCTACTCGGAATAAAAAGTTCCAAGTATGGGGCTATGGTGAGCCCGCAGGATTCTTGGGATAAGCCACAAATTCTTATAATTATAATAATAGTAATATTAGAGATAAAGTAAATAAATATAAAAATCATGCTATGTTTAATAATATACACATTAAAAATGTTTGGACATGTTTTTAAAGCTTAATTTTCCAGAAGTAAAGAAAATACGTTAAATACAGCATTACGTAAATACAAATATCATAAAAAGAATTTTTGTATAAATTATTAGTTATTTTTGGCAGATATTCTTAAAGAAAACTATATGTAACTCAAAAGGGAATCTTTCTCACAAATTCTCTCGTCTTGGTTTTCCTGAAAAGCTCGGAGGAAGCTGCCACATCTCTCTCTCTCTCATTACTGTTGCTAACAGCCGTCAACGTCACTAACAACCAGTCAGGCGATGGTTGTGGTAATTAGTCACATAATCGCAGGACAGCAATTGGCCAGTCGAAACAGCTGCATCGGACAACCACAGAAATGGGTGTGGTGGTGAGGGTGTTGGGGAGGGTGTTGGTGTTGGTGAGTATGTTGGGAAGAGTGGTGGTGGTGGTGGTGAAGGTGTTGAGGGATTGAGATGGTGAGATTGGTGCTGATGTCAGACAGGGTGAGAGTGTTGGAGGATGCTGGGACAACGAGGAACATTGGAAGGTGGTGGGGTGATGAGGAGAGTGGCAGATGTGATGTGTTGATTACAGTGGGAGATGTTATGGGGGATATGTTGGTATGGATAGGTTGCGGTGGGGTTGAGAGTGGGTAGTGGGGATAAGAATGGTTCGTGGGAGTGAGAGTATGGTGTCACCGTGTGGTGGGATGAGAGTGAGAGTGGTGGGGTGAGAGTTTGCGAGGGGTTGGGGTGTGGACGGACCTTAGTGGGGGAGGGAAGAAAGAGGGGTGGTAGTTTTTTGAAAATTCTGGAGATGAGGAATGGGTAGGAGTGCTACGGGGTGGGGGAAAATGGCAGGAGTGAGAGAAGGTGGCTGGGGTGGGGGGTGAGGTATGGTATAAGGAATGATGGTGTGATAGTGATGAAGAAGTGTGATGGGATTAATGGTTGAGCCATTGATAGAAGGTAGTTAGGACAGAACATTCATGTACTCCCTATAAAAATGTCTCACTGGGAAAGAAACCCTCTTCTAGGCTTCAATTATCTCTCCCGTACTGGCAAAAATGTGCAAAAAGCACATGAAATATATATAATTAATCTTATGTGTTGACATGTGTGTGGTGTTTTAGTTAAGCTTTGACTTTTATTCCGAGTTGAACAGAATTCGGTTCACCAGTTTGGTTCCTGTGTTCAATGTGTTTGTTCAGCCCCAACTTGTGTTGTTGCTGCTGTTGTTTCCCTCGTAACAACTATTTATTTGTTCAGGCTCTAGAGTCTGTTTTTTACCCTCATCAACTTCCAGAATGTTTTTCGACGTGTTATTTCAAGCTAGACTTTACAATGGGCGTTTGTTTTAAGAGTGTTTGTTAGAGATCAAGTCAAATTTCTGTTGATATTAACAATTTTGGTTCATAGAATTTGTTCATGATCATAATATATATTACTGTTACTTTATCCACGTTACACTGCTAATATGCAGTTTGCAAACAATGCTAGCTTAATGCACCGCTACAATGACGAACACACCTCTAACGGTGTCATAGTCCCCCTTTAAATGTAAACATTACCAAGCTTTATCTTTAAAATTCAATTTATAATGGATAAATATGTGGAAACCTATTTACGAGGCTGTCCCTGCTGGCATAACTGTCATTTTGCAGGCAATTTATGCCAGCAATCGTGTCATTGTGATATATTGTAAAAAATATATAATCTAAGTCATATAGCATGTCAATAATTCAATAGTGGGATACCAGTGGATTTTTTTTTTTTGCACTAAATGACTAGGCTTCAAAGTTCTTCGGTTGTACACAACACTAGACGCTTGTATAATGATTTGGTATACTATACGCTGGTATACTGAGGTGATATACTAGATGCTAGTATACTAAGATAGTATACCAAGGTGGTATACTTGACGCTAGTGTACTGAGGTGGTATACTAGACGCTAGTGTACTGAGGTGGTATACTAGACGCTAGTGTACTGAGGTGGTATACTAGACTAGTGTACTGAGGTGGTATACTAGACGCTAGTGTACTGAGGTGGTATACTAGACTAGTGTACTGAGGTGGGTATACTAGACGTTAGTGTACTGAGGTGGTATACTAGACGCTAGTGTACTGAGGTAGTATACTAGACGTTAGTCTACTGAGGTGGTATACTGGAGCCTAGCCACTAGCGTATCGAGATGGTATACTTATGGCTGCAAATTTAACATTCAGTTTGTTTTCGAATGATCATGTTACTTATATATAATTGCCAAGTGAATGAATGTAGTCTTATGTCGCCTGATACTCACTTTCGAAAGATGTATAGATCCCAAAATCATATCCCTCTAGATTTTTTATATTAAATCATAATATAAAATTTTGAGTATATCACTTTAATATTTAGTTTTGCNGGGATGGTAAAATCGCAAGCCTTTTCTTCTGCAGTCGGAGAGATTAAGCTAAAATAATATTTTAGAATTTAAGGTTGTTATAGTCTTAGTAGGGAGTCGGCCTCTTTGTTCTACGGTTCAGTAAACACAATTGATTTGTTGACGTGTTTTTAAAGTTTTGTTTATTTCTCTCCCCTGTTTCAACGCGTTCCAAAATGTAAACTTCAGAAGACAGATCATCAAATTTTGAATTTCCTATCATTCCTGATGTCGCCCACCAACCCTCCTGCTCCAGCTGGAGAAGAAAAAATACAAAAATCCTTAAAACGCTGGAACTGCTCTTGGTTCCAACCTGTTCCATAACCGAGTTTCCACATCTTTGGGTCCGGCAGATCTCTCTCTCTATCTGTATTCCAAGGCTCAATCAACACGGCCACTCGCTCCAGATGTGACGGCTGGCCATGCGTGAGTTCCAGGACTTGGATTTGGCGGCATTTAATATCCACGAAATCCACGGACTTCCTCCAGTGTCACATTTCATTACGATGTAAAACCTCCGTCTCTGTCGCAGTGACACAGCGAACTCAAAAAATGAAAAAATAGCTTGGAACCAAAAGGTAAATTTTTATTCCATGAAGGTTGCAATTGACAAATATTAAGCTCAACCAAAGGTTCAATCGTGGCGTTTCCAGCACTGGCCATCTCCATGCCTGGGAGTCTCTCTGTGGATGCTGGGTGCTGGCACCAGGCAGAGATCTGGTGAATCACCAAATTGGAGGTGAAGGTCCTCAGCGGGAACCAAGAATAGTGAAGAACAGGGACCCGGAGGGATGAATGGTGAAGAAGAACAAGACGCAGAAGGGTGGATAAAACAGAGAGTGTTTGGGAGGATACCAAATTAAATAAAGGAGAAAGACAATTACAGAGACAAATGACCAGAATGTGACGACAACAAGAAATAAACCAAGAATGCTTCTCGTACACACACACACACACACACACACACACACACACACACACACACACACACACACACACACACACACACACACACACACACACACACACACACACACACACACACACACACACAAATAATTAAATACATTTTAATAAATATACATTGTATATTAATGCTGGGCAGAAGGGACACCACGAGCGTAGCTCTCATCCTGTAACTACACTTAGGTAATTACACACACACATTGAAAAGTCCACAAATTTGCAACATGGTTCGTTCCCTGAAATAAGAGGTTTAAGCTATGAAGAAAGACTGAGAAAACTGGATTTCACTATCTCACTACATTGGAAGAAAGATTGAATAAGGGAGACATGATAATGACGTATAAGATACTAAGGGGGTTTATCTAAGTGGAAATAGTAGCAATGCCCAAATTGGACTGCCTATTCAATGTTAAATTTAAATTACACTGTTTCGGAACGTCCTATCGTTTCAAAACAGTAGAACTATATGACGAAATTGGAAATTGAAAACACAGGTGAGTGAGAGATGCCATGATCGACTTTCTCTGTCACAGAGTCGTAAATAAGTGGAACGGGCTACACGACGAAGCTGTCAAAACCAAAGTCATATACACACTTTTAAATCTAAATCTGACTAGAAGAACTAATGATTTTCGAAAGGTGGGGCTTAAGAGCAGGTGCTCAACCCTGTAAGCACAAGTAGTTGATCACAACCAGGTGAACACACACATAGGTGACCCCTAATATCACCGAAATGGACTTTAGATGAGGTTTTCCTTCCCTTAGAGATTCCTCTTTCCATTGTTACTAAAAATCAGGTTGCGGCGTGTTGGGGTCCCTGGGAACCTTCCCCGTGGGAGCTGCTACCATTCCAGGTATCGTCTCAGACCTTGTCGGATGATCGTGTCTGGAACGAG
Source organism: Procambarus virginalis (assembly GCA_020271785.1). NCBI lineage: Eukaryota > Metazoa > Arthropoda > Malacostraca > Decapoda > Cambaridae > Procambarus > Procambarus virginalis. Next base: position 61,671,212 of record WNGS01169498.1, read on the forward strand.
GGAGAGAAGCTTCCAAGATTTCTGGAATTGGTGATGAAGGTCGTGAGAGTTCTGGGATCGCCGGCTGGAATCCTGGAATGGTCTGGGATTATGGTGAAATGTGGACCGTTTTCATGTATATTTTGGGTATACGCGTTTGGACTTGTATTTTTTAGGTGATTTTTGTTATTGTCGTGAAATATTTTTTGTTGCTGTTTTTACATAATTTCCAAAAAATCCGATCCTCACTCCTGATGACATATAGTGTCATCATTTTCCCTCTTGACTAACTGGTTTCTTCACGTCAAATCATTCTCAACTTGTGTTTCCTCAGAGGAGTAGCAGGTTATCTTGAGATATCTTGAGCAGGAGACAAGGAGCGCCTTATGTACGGGCTTGCGCCATTAGATGGGTCAATGATGGTCCCAAGACAACACTAAATATATTTGAGAGCAAAGGTTTCTTCAAGACTTAGTGCGGGAATCAGAGCAGACAGCAACTCACAATCGGTCTTTCTTCCCTGTATGTTATTCAGGGTGTTGAGGTCAGCATGTCGCAGAGTGAACAGTCGTACAAACTAAGCCACCACGTTATTGAAAAATAACTGCACCTTATTTTTGACCAATGCACTTCACTTGGTCACTACGCGTGTGTTCTAAACAACTTGTTTAATCTAAAAATCTATTGTAATCCCAAGCTTTTGTACACTCCAAAGAACACAGATATTACGCAGCACTTTTGTCATTCAAAATGCTGGTTTAATCCAAAACGTTTGGTAAACTCCAACACTTGTGTAGTCCCATAGCCTTGTGCTGTTACGAGTCCCTTGTTAGCCTAAAATGGTCCGATTGGGACCTCTTGCAAGGACCTATGTGGACTCGCCTCCCCACCTCAAGATTCGTACAAAGACCAATTTGGTCTTGCTTACAGACCCCCCAGACACTGGCCAGGAACCTTCCTGCTCTCTCTCCTTCCCTCTTTTGAATATCTGACTCACGTTGGTCCCTTTTTTATTATTTCTCGTCTCTCTCTCTCTCTCTCTCTCTCTCTCTTCTCTCTCTCTCTCTCTCCTTCTCTTTCTCTTCTTGTGTTCCTTCTCTCCTCCTCTGTATCTCTCTCTCGTTCAAGAAGATCTGGCTGGGTTGATTGGATCCTCCTTTCA
>WNGS01169498.1:61698047-61708204 GCA_020271785.1 Procambarus virginalis
ACATGGGGGTCAACATGGGGGTCAACATGGGGGTCAACATGGGGGGTCAACATAGCACCCACAGTCCACCTCCAGGGGAAACATAAACACAATAACATCGGCGGCATATGTAAAGTCGTCACATATATATGTATGTGTTATATACGAGGATTATATATATATATAATAATATATATATATCTATATATATATATATTATATATATATATATATATATAGTATGATATATATATACTAGCCCCTCAGAAATCTCAAGAGACAAGTATTTAGAACATCACACACCACTAAGCAGCACGGGCATGGAACCCCCTCACCTCATAAAAACACGAAAAAGAACATTGAGAGATGAGAGAAAAAAAAATCAAACCATGAAATGGAAACAAAATTAATAGGACTGGAGTACAGGTATAGACTGTGGGACTTGCTCACAACGTGAAAATTACTATTGGTATATGGACGAGGTGGACCCGAACAGACCTGTTTAACATAGATGGAGACAGCATGAGAAGTTACAGCTGGAAATTGGAGAGAGAGAGAGAGAGAGAGAGAGAGAGAGGGGAGAGACGAGAGAGAAGAGAAGAAGGAGAGAGAGAGAGAAACAGGGGAAATTGACTCCCATGTTGACTCCCATGTTGACTCCCATGTTGACTCCCATGTTGACTCCATGTTGACTCCCATGTTGACTCCCATGTTGACTCCCATGTTGACTCCCATGTTGACTCCCAGCTTCTCCCTCACACTGTATTGTGGTTGTGCTCTCCTCTCCTCACCTTCACTGTGATGACGTGTATTTTGATGGCTCCCAGCGAGCACTCCCGTGACTCTTGATTGATTGTTGCCGCCGGACGCGGCTACTTTATTGTGCACCCCATACTCATCCTGTGAGCGGTAGCGCAAAAAGCATTACAAGTTATTCTTCCTTAAAATCCAATTAGGTTGGGCTGGCCGGATTTACCCCCTGTCTCTTACACTGTCTCACCCGGCCTCTGGCTCAGTACGTCTCAATTTCAACGTTATTGGCACTTGTTACACAATACTATGAAAAGTAGAGATGTAATAAAATTAGAGACTAAATAACGGTAGGTTAGGTTAGGGCGGATTGTTTTGGGCTAGTATAATTCTGGTTAGGTTAGCACTATGTATATTGTACGTTGTGGCAAATGAGGAGAACGTGGTTCCCGTTATCTTGAGGTTATCTTGAGATGATTTCGGGCTTTCAGTGTCCCCGCGGCCCGGTCCTCGACCAGGCTTCCACCCCCAGGAAGCAGCCCGTGACAGCTGACTAACACCCAGGTACCTATTTTACTGCTAGGTAACAGGGGCATAGGGTGAAAGAAACTCTGCCCATTGTTTCTCGCCAGCGACTGGGATCGAACCCAGGACCATAGGATCACAGGTCCAGCGTGCTGTCCACTCGGCCGACCGGCTCCCTCTTCCTAATGGTGCTTCCATTATATATATATTTATGTAAGACTGGCAGGCGTGCTGCTTAATGGTTCCCGTTAGTAATTATTTTGTTGTAATTATTGGCGTTATACTGCCTGATTTCAATCTGTTTATATATATATCTATATATACTATAATCTTATCAGTTTCCCGTTGCATTAAAGATCTCTGGCAATGGCTTGCAAGACATCTCGGCAGCATCTTGCAGCATCTACTCTGAGACTTCTGCGACCCTTCTGCGATAGAGGGAGCCGTTGGCTGAGTGGACAGAACACTGGACGCGTGATCCTGTGGTCCCGGGTTCGATCCCGGAAGCCGGCGAGAAACGATGGGCAGAGTTTCTTTCATCATGATGGCCCCTGTTACCTAACAGTAAATAGGTACCTGGGAGTTAGTCAGCTGTCACGGGCTGCTTCCTGGGGGTGGAGGCCTGGTCGAGGACCGGGCCGCGGGGACACCAAAGCCCCGAAATCATCTCAAGATAACCCTTAATGATGCGTCCTTGCACGTGTTTACCACTTGCAGATGATGCTATACTTTTCCCTCGCTGCCAAGAGTGTTAGTGTGTGTGTGTGTGTATACATGTATGAATGTGTATACGTATGTATGTATGCAACCCCCCCCCCCTGCCACCTACTTGGCACAATATCTCGTGTGGTAATGTGGCACCGTCGTGCCTGGGGGTCGTAACCGCGTCTCCTCGTGCTGTTCCCCTGCTCTTATACGTCTCTCAATGGCGATTGGAACCATCAGAGTCGGCAGCAACTGTCCCCGGCCTCGCCCGCTGAATGTCCCCTATAAAGCTTCACTTGTCTATGACTACTGCCAGCTAATCGTCCTCCATTTCCGATATTTCACGTGGGGGGAAGGGGAAGGGGGGTGTGGAAATGCAGTTCGTAGGCGCCCAGATGTATGTACACTTTGTTTTCTGTCGATTTTGAAGCCTCTTTATGGCATCAGAAGCGGTGCGAATGGGGCGTCCTCAAAAACAAAATCGCGTCGCGTCCCGATGGCTGAATGTTTCCAGATCCACTTGAGCGGCTGATGGAGAGGTGGCTGCCACCCCCTCTCCTTATGCCACACTCTCGCTCTGGAACACTTAGGTGACACCTCGCTGCAGGCACATAACACGTCTTAATAAAGCTTTGGATTAAATACAAATGGACAATTTACGGGCTCACTATAGCCCGTGCTACATGGACATTTCGTTCTGAGTAGCTAAATCTAAAACAACAACATACAAATGCACAGTTACAGCCCCGCTCCTGAGCCAGGTAAGTCCACTACGGGATCACCATAGCCCGTGCTACTGGCCCCGCTCCTGTGCCAGGTAAGTCCACTACGGGATCACCATAGCCCGTGCTAAGTCCACTACGGCACCATAGCGTGCTACTGGCTGTGCCAGGTAAGTCCACTACGGGCTCACCATAGCTACTTGGACCTTTTTGTTCCGAGAAGCTGAACCTAAAACAACATATTAATGCACAACGAGACAAGGACACACAGATGCACTGAATCAGTTGTGCACAACACACAAGTACTTCAGAACCCTCTCTCTCTCTCTCTCTCTCTCTGCTCTGCTCTAGAAAGAGTTGAATCGTTGTGTATAAGTGTTCAGATATATATTGGGTAAGACAAAAGCGAATTTAGATTACATTAAATTTAATGAGAAAAAAACTGGCGTTCACAATATGCTAAACTGTACTGAGAAACGATGATGTGCATTATGGAGCATTAGAATAGATTAAAACGTGCTGGGAATGTGAAGAAAAGCATAATCAGTACATTGGAATACTTTAAAAGGTAGATTGAACTTCATAAAGTTTTATTTAAAGAACGCCTTTATTCGCCAGGAGGGCAGGGAATTGTCAGGGGAAGAGCGCCAAGCCATTACGACTATATGGCACTGGGAAGGGGGTCAGGATAATGGTTTGGGATGGGACAGGGATGGAAGGAATGGTGCCCAACCACTTGGACGGTCGGGGATTGAACGCCGACCTGCATGAAGCCCTACCGTTGTTCTACCATCCAGCGCAAGAAGTTGGGCTATTCGCCAGAAGAGATCAGAATCTACGTAAATTCGTTTCCGAGAGTTGATAATTGTTAACAGTTAAAGAGGTGTCGGGACTCTCTGCAACCAGAGGAAGGTAATCGTACTTCTGTCTAAACCGAATTCCCAGATACGTGAAGACCGTCCGGATGTGTTGTGTTGCCGGATATATTGATTCGTCATCGAGATTTGAACAACACGGATTGAGATTGTTTCGTACATTAAACGATTCGTCAGCGGTATTTAGTTTGTCGCAATGTAGCGTATGTGGTGTCAGCTTGTGTTGTGGGGTGGTGTTGCTGTGTCAGCTTGTGTTGTTGTGGTGTTGCTGTGTCAGCTTGTGTTGGTGTTGTTGTGGTGTTGCTGTGTCAGCTTGTGCTGTTGTGGTGTGGTGTTGCTGTGTCAGCTTGTGTTGTTGTGTCATCTTGTCGTGTTGTGTCGTGTAGCTGTCTCAGCTTGTGGCGTCTTGCCCTCTCCTGCCTTAGGTGCTCCAGCTGCTGAGGCTGTTGTCGGGACTGAGAGTAAACACAGCTGGTGTGGTGGTGTCCTTGTGGTGTGGTGGTGTCCTTGGGGTGTGGTGGTGTCCTTGTGGTGTGGTGGTGTCCTCGTGGTGTGGTGGTGTCCTCGTGGTGTGATGGTGTCCTTGTGGTGTGATGGTGTCCTTGTGGTGTGGTGGTGTCCTCGTGGTGTGGTGGTGTCCTTGTGGCGTGCTGGTGTCCTTGTGGTGTGGTGGTGTCCTCGTGGTGTGGTGGTGTCCTTGTGGTGTGGTGGTGTCCTCGTGGTGTGGTGGTGTCCTTGTAGTGTGGTGGTGTCCTTGTGGTGTGGTGGTGTCCTTGTGGTGTGGTGGTGTTTAACAGTTACAAAATACAGGGAGGAAGATGACTAGTATTTCAACACGTACATTTTCAACACGCAAGAAGATTCAAGGAATAATTTTCTCGGTTATATCCTACGCAGACATTTTGTGTCCTCTTGGGACAGGTGGTGTTGGGGTCATATGGGACAGGTGGTGTTGGGGTCATATGGGACAGGTGGTGTTGGGGTCATATGGGACAGGTGGTGTTGGGATCCAATGAAACAGGAAAGGTTGAGGGCCACAAACCAACTCAACCAGATAAGAAAGAACAGTGAAGCCAGGACCCCAACTCTCCCCCAAGCCCTCAACCCCCAGCTCTCCCCAAGCCCTCAACCCCCAGCTCTCCCCCAAGCCCTCAACCCCCAGCTCTCCCCAAGTCCTCAACCCCCAGCTCTCCCCCAAGTCCTCAACCCCCAGCTCAGTTTTCGGGGAAGAAGTGTACGGTTATGGGAGGTTGTGCGCTGCACTGATGACAGAGGTTGAGGACTGATGAATGAGAGTCTCGCGTGTGGGAGGATAGAGAGAGAGAGAGAATGAAGGCTGGGGTTAAGAAGGTGCTCGTGTGGTAATCAGAGGTTCAAGCATTGCTAAGCGCCGGTTAAGTCTGAAGTCCCCGGCTACCTACCCATCCGACAAGACCTCTCTAATCCGAACGGCGCGCGAAAACCCGTACAAACCGAACACATTAGGAACTTGGGAATGGAGGGGTGAGATGGCACGTTGTTGGCGAGGGCTTGGTCTTGGGTGATGGCGAGTGTGGAGCGCTGGAACAAGGGGACTCGGGACATCTGGCGATTCCTGGCCGCAAATGACAACATGTTTGTGATGATAGTGTGGATAACGCAAAAGAATGATGGATGGGCTAGAGTTCCTGACCCGACCCGTTGGTAAAGTCAGATTACACCTCGCTTGGATTGCCCTCCAGGCGCCGTTGTTGAGCTCTGAGCCGCGTCGCCAGGTCTCCCGTACCGCCAACAGCGGCTTGGAGTTATTCTGATTCTTTTTATTTATTTTGGCTTCATGGAGCCATAATCAGGCGTATTTCTTCTTGGAAGCACTGTCTATGGCGCCACCTTGTGTTGATACCACCACCATCCCCCCCATATCACCACCATCACCACCACCACAACTACCACCCTCACCACTATTACTTTTTTGTTTAACATGGGTTGATTGCATTTATACAGCTATCCAAGACAGTATTATTAAGAGTTACATAGCTTGTATCGAGATGTAGCTGTGTAATACTGAAAATGTTCCATCTCGCAGGACGGTTAGTCATGCAGGGGGGGGGGGTGATCAACAGCCTGCACTGGCAAACTCTGCATGCATGATGAGGATGTCTTCAAAACTACGAGTGAATAAAGTAGTTGCAAAGCTGCTGGCACCTCACACTGGCAGCTGTAAAGGGTGCAGTGTGCTGGACATTGTATAGTGTGTGAGATGATGAACAAGTTCACCTTCAACACTCACTGCGGTGGTCAAGTCGTCTTGAGAATAAAAAATAATTAATTACTCATTACTTACACGACACATTCGAGGGAGAAATGATAATATGGCAGATAAACGTGTCGTTGGCACGTGTTCATAACTACCTAACTACCACGCATGCATCAGCGTCTCAGTCCATCTGAAAGGAACTTCTCACCCCCCTTAAACTACTCAAATGCTTGTTTTGAACCTCCCAACAGCATCTTAGTTCTTTTGAAGGAACTTTGGATCCGAATGAAAGTGGCGGGAAATAGTCCGTTGAACCAGATTCCGTAATCTACTTCTAAAATGTGCATTAATCATTTTCAACAACAGTAAGTGTCAGATAAATAATACTTGGGAGCCAACATACGTGATTTATAGGCTTATATGTGTAATTTATAGGCCTATCATGACTATAAATTGCCTTCTGCTTGGTCTTGAAGGAAGCTGGCCTCGGGTGAAAGAGGTCTGTGACGATCTCTGTCTGGAACCCGTAGGTGCGGGACCGGGCCGTCCACCTCCTGGGGCTCGTGCGGCCCCCCAGGCTCTGCTTCAGAAGGCTGGGGTCGTTCTTGCCCTTGATGGGGCGGTTCTTCTCCGGCCCCGACCACGGCGGTCTCCAGGTTTGGAGTCTCTGTGCCTTCTTTCATCAACTTCGAGGTCAACTCCGGAGCTCACAGTTCCTGCGACGGCTTTGGAACCAATCGTATTGGGGTTTGTCTTTCCATTGGAGACTTTCAGCGTCGTAGAGAGGGGGGAGGGACCTGCTGCTTGGGTAACAGCTTCTCCCCAGTATCAACCTACCCTGGCTTTGCGCCCTGGAGAGGCCACTCCAAACCAGCAACCAGAACGGAACTCCATAGCCTCCTGAGACTGATGGATACCTACTACTACATGCCTTGATACGTGATTTATAAGCCTATCGTGTTTTTATAAGTGATATTCAATATAAAGTATTGTACTGGTGTTGACGTGACCAAGTCTTGTCATAAAGGGCTAAAACAATTTATAAATGAGAAAAATGATAAATGAGATTCGTGTGAGAAACGAATCTCAAAGTTGACACTAACACTTCTAAATATTGATTGAATATTAGGCTAACTTAAGGTAGTGAGTAAACTAATGCATTAGCTCGTAAGTTTGACGCAGCTGAGTGTTTGTATAGCCTGAATCTTTGTCACGTGACATGGCCCTGCTTATGACGTCACTTCCATGTTTTCGTTGGAATTTTGTACGATTATCACAAAAACACGCCATTAATTAATGCGTAGAAATGTCAAAACCTAGAATAATTGAACACAAATATGGACAAGAAAACTGTGTGTGTGACTGAACATGTGAGTGAAGAAGGTCATTCAGTACACCGGCAGAACCATTGGGTATGCCCAAACGTATAATTTTAAACGAACAATAATAGACTCCATATACATCAGCAGTGCTGGGAACTTGAGTGTCTGCCAAGGTCAGCTCTTGGGAGCAGTTATGCCTCGTGAAGGCTCAGGAGAGGGCGTCGACCTCACTAAGTATCTCACTGTTTCCTTCACCGACATATTCAAGTTTTTCTTCTCCGTAACTTTGGTTCCTGGTCATATATGAGGTGGTGCAACCCGTCCTCGCAAATTCGTATAGTCAATATTGACTTATTAGGTACGTGCATAGGTGACATTCTAAACATAATAGTTTACCTTGAAAAGCTTCATAGAAAACACCGACCTTACCTAACCTTGTTAGTATGTTAAGATAAGCATCTTATTGCTTCGTAATTACAATTATTACTTAACCAATACCTATAATAGGTTAAGTAACAATTGTAATTACGAACCAATAAGATGCTTATCTTAACATACTAACAAGGTTAGGTAAGGTCGGTGTTTTCTATGAAGCTTTTCAAGGCAAAACTATTATGTTTAGTATGTCACCTGTGCACGTATTTAATAAGTCAATATTGACTATACGAATTTGCGAGGACGGGTTGGGTGGTGAGGGAAGGTGGCGACGAGACACACGGATGGTAATGATGTACAATGAGAGTAAGCGAGCGTGAGGCGATGAGTGACATGGTGGGAGTGACAGCGTGAGGGCTTGTGAGGACACTCACCGGAAGGTGTCCCCGCCGCCACGGGTTCGTAATCACCACCAGCGTCGCCGCCGCCGCACGCCAACACCCGCTCCATCTTCATTTGCTTACGACAAGAAGAGTAATAGAATCCCCGCAGCGTGTGACACTGTACGGAGGCATCAGCCTGCTCCGGGGGTGGCGGAGGAGGGGGAGGGGGGACATGGAGGTAAAGGAAGCCTTGACAATCTATCCCAAGGTTATCTATCGAAGACACTAACGTGTTGTGGCACCGGTGATGCTATTGATCTCATCCGGCCACCAAGATTAGAACAGAACAGCAAAAGGCTCTCTCATAATTCTTCTCTTCTTCCGGCTTACAGTACCTCAACCCCAAAACTGATCACTGTACATTGGGCCAAATGACGTGACTGCATTGTAGCACAAGTACTACAACTGTGCTACTCTTACTAATAATGCAACCTCTGCGACGCTCACTTCTGCTGCCACTAGCACTTGTCAGTGTACCTATGCACGCGGGTCCTTACATCCCAGAAGCCAGGGACACCAGCACAACTCCTCCCAGTGTCGTATGGCCAAGATGTAGACGCCAGACTTGGCCGCACAGCTGGGCGGTGCTCACCTGCATCCCGAGAACATACATCTTCCTCCAGAGGTGAGCTGTACCCCTCAGAGGAGAGATGTACCCCTCAGAGGAGAGATGTACCCCTCAGAGGAGAGCTGTACCCCTCAGAGGAGAGATGTACCCCTCAGAGGAGAGCTGTACCCCTCAGAGGAGAGCTGTACCCCTCAGAGGAGAGATGTACCCCTCAGAGGAGAGATGTACCCCTCAGAGGAGAGATGTACCCCTCAGAGGAGAGATGTACCCCTCAGAGGAGAGCTGTACCCCTCAGAGGAGAGCTGTACCCCTCAGAGGAGAGCTGTACCCCTCAGAGGAGAGATGTACCCCTCAGAGGAGAGCTGTACCCCTCAGAGGAGAGATGTACCCCTCAGAGGAGAGCTGTACCCCTCAGAGGAGAGATGTACCCCTCAGAGGAGAGCTGTACCCCTCAGAGGAGAGATGTACCCCTCAGAGGAGAGCTGTACCCCTCAGAGGAGACCTGTACCCCTCAGAGGAGAGCTGTACCCCTCAGAGGAGAGCTGTACCCCTCAGAGGAGAGCTGTACCCCTCAGAGGAGAGCTGTACCCCTCAGAGGAGAGCTGTACCCCTCAGAGGAGAGCTGTACCCCTCAGAGGAGAGCTGTACCCCTCAGAGGAGAGCTGTACCCCTCAGAGGAGAGCTGTACCCCTCAGAGGAGAGATGTACTCCTCAGAGGAGAGCTGTACCCCTCAGAGGAGAGCTGTACCCCTCAGAGGAGAGATGTACCCCTCAGAGGAGAGCTGTACCCCTCAGAGGAGAGATGTATCCCTCAGAGGAGAGCTGTACCCTCAGAGGAGAGATGTACCCCCCAAGAGGACAGGTTGTTCCCGGGAGAAGAGATGTATTTAGCCGACAATAGCGGGGCTGAAAATTAGACACCGACCGACACATCTGAAAATAGTGGAAGTAACGACGTTTCGGTCCGTCTTGGACCATTATCAGTCCTGGACCTTTACACACCTTCATTCAATCGTTTCCAACTGGACATGTTGTCTCAACATGTCCAGTTGGGCGCTCTCAACGGTCCATCCATTTAGACTGGTCGGTCCAGCGACGGTCCTCGGTTCTTGCAAGGTCAGCGTTGGAAGGTCACTCGTATCCCTTTCAAGCACTATATAGCACTTGAAAAGCACTAGCTTAGTGCTTTTGGTAATTGCCTAATTGTGCTTTCGACAAATGAAGGCGGTGTGCTCCAGTAATCTATGAACCTGTTGGCGAGGAAGTTCCTTACTTCATTTCTTTCCCTTCGTTTCATACCGTAGTTTCTCGTTGTTGAAGCAACCTGCACCTCTCGTAACTCTTGAGTGGTTGAGAGTATCATATTTCTCCAGTAACTTTTAAGTTCTGGATCATGTCTCCTCATAGACCGCACTTCAAGGAAACATTGTCCAGGCCAAATTGGCGGTCCTGAAACGACTATAGCAGGTGGTGGAAAGGAAGATGCTAAGGAGGACGAATATGGAAGAGGAGGAAAGAAGGAGGAAGTGGAAGAGGAGATATAGGATGGAGGAAGTGGTAGAGGGTGGAGAAGGAGGAGGGAGTAGGGGTGGGTGAAGAGGAGGATAAGGGAGTTTCTAGTCAACCCACACTTGCAACACTCCACAATAACTAAACT
>WNGS01169498.1:61738318-61754944 GCA_020271785.1 Procambarus virginalis
GTGTATCAGTAGTGCCACAAAAGCACTTTATAGTAGCGCTTAGCTTAATAGCAGCAATGTGCACCAGGAACACGAACACTATCAGACAGTACCTGGCCAACCTGTGCCGTTGCTGCTACCTCTATTTCAACTGTCATTGTTTATGCCGCCACACCTAACTCACTATGATCAATAACTTACTATGATGTGAACTCACTATGATCAATAACTCACTATGGTCAGTAACTCAACATGAGATCTCAAGCCCTGTCTAAGTAGGACAGGCAAAATAACTAGGACAGACAGGAAAATGTGCAATTTTCGAGACTTAGCATTGTATAAATAGTCACGTTTGTGGTAGAAATTATACCAGAAATATATTTTAATATAATCACTGCTACCACTAACTTTGGTGCTCCTGTTATGAAGGGTTTCATGCCTTGAGCCAGTTACAGAGGCCGGTTGTTACATTATTCAGCACAGTGTTACACCCATAACACGATCCGTTATTGGTGTTACATCCGTGTCCCAATAACTGCAGTGTAAACAGTGCCCAATTGTTCCGCCCCTACCAGGGATTCGATCCTGCGTCCTCTCGCAGTGCGAGTGCTCAGCCTGAATTGCGAGGTAACGTCAGTGACGCCAAAGGAACCGCAGCACAAATCAGCCGCTTGATCGAACTTGTATTGTGAGAGTTCAAGATCTCTTGCTTGCCCGATGGACACCAGGACGCCGGACATCGCAAGACTGGACACCACGACGCAGGATACCACGACACCGGACCCCAGAACGCCGGACACAACGACGCCGGACACCATAACACCGGACAACAACGACACAGGACATTACGGACATTGGTGGAGACCATGACGCCGGCTGCTATTGGTAGCCGCGCTGCAGTAAACAAAGTCCCTGAGCGGCTGCTGTACACGACGAGAGAAGCGCCCATTGGTCGGCGAAGGGCGAAGGCTGGCCGCTGAGTAGCTGGCCTGCGCCACGTCCTGAGTGGATGGTTACCACCACGACAACGGCGGCTCTCATTGGGCAGCGAGACGTAGTATTCAGGTGCTGAGTGGCTGCCTCATTCGACGACAATGGTGCTGTTTGGTCTGTCAGGTTTAGAAATCACAAGGCTAAAGTCTGAATATATAGTTAAATCAAATATAATTAATTGTATTGGGGGACAGACAGAAAGTGTTGTACTGTCATGTATATATACATGACAGTTTTCAGATATAGATATATCGTTTTCCCCCGTTGGGTCGAACTACTGACCCTCTTCATGATGTATTCCCACAACAAGCTGACTAACTCCTGGGTACTTATTCACTGCTAGGTGAACAGGGGCATAAGTGAGAGGAATGTACGTTTGTCCAAAGTAGGCAGCCAGATGCTTAGGGCTAGCCTCACGAAACTTTACACAGTGGTCCGGGTCGAGCCCCGTGTCCCCCGTTTGACTTAAATGGTAAATTCAACTCATTTCAAATTTCGCCATGTAAAAAAAATTCCATCGTCACTAAGAACTGCATATTATATTGTTAGGATGGAAGGTTGTGAAGGTAGTACTAGGAAGATGGGTACTACATCTAAATAAATAAATAAATAAATATATTATATATATATATATATTATATATATATTATATATATATGTATATATATATATATATATATATATATATATATATATATTATATATTATATATATATATATATATAGAGAGAGAGAGAGAGAGAGAGAAAGTTACCACCTCTGGTGCAAGTGTGGGGACCCATAGCCTCGGAGAAGAGAATAAAAGATAAAAGGCATTTATAGAAGACCTTGCTGGTGCAGGAACACCATAACGTAGACAGAGTCGGTGTTTATCTAACAAATAGTTTGCTATTCATGAATCTAACTCGTGATTGGCTGGTCAGTTTCTGCAATTAGAACTTGTGTATGTGTCCGTGGGTCCGAGTTGTGTCCACTAGTTGGGTCTCCGTGTAGCACAGACGCACATGTACGTCCTCCACCAGGGCTTGGCTACACACACACACACACACACACACACACACACACACACACACACACACACACACACACACACACACACACACACACACACACATAGATTTATATATTAAAGTGTTCAGTCAGAATCCACAAGGTCTTCTCTGAATACTCTTTATTTTCTTCTCCGAGGCTATGGATCCCCACATTATATATATATATATATATATATATATATATATATATATATATATATATATATATATGTATATATATATATATATATATATAATATATATATATATTATATACTATATATATACTGACCAAAGAGACAGATGCAAAAATATAATGACATATATAAACGGATATGTGAAGACCGATATATAAAGATGTGTAAATGGAAATACAGAGAAAACATTACACATATACAAAGGAAAACAGACTAATACTGAGATATAAAGACATACATGGGGATACAGACATACATATGGATACATACAACTTCAGAGAGATAAATACATAGGGCTATAAACAGCTACAGACAGTTACAAACAGCTAACCAACAGGCAGATATAGAAAATATACGCTGAAATCTTGGCTATACGACACCCAAGAACGCAACAAATCAGTAACAATTAAACAAGACATATAGCGCCGTTGGTACAATGACTGTCAATGATATAATAAACAGCTGTCTCTTTAACGATGTCAGTAATACGAACGAATTTAAGAAGACAACAAAATCAATAAAAACAACCAACTCTATTAATATTACTAAAGCTACTTCTGTTATCATTACTCATTATCTGATTCATTATCTACTCTTAACTGCTACTCTTACGTTCACTGTTATTACAACTACTGCTATTAAATAAAGGTAATGTCTTATTACAGACTTAATAGCATGAGATAAAAAAACACTTATGTATTTATGTATTTTATGTTAAGATTTGAACTACACCAAGTCTTTCGCTCTCTCTCCTGGGTGCATTATCAAGATCTGAATATATGGTTTGGACAATTTCATCTCGGCGACTAATACCAACGACTCTGGTGTTAGTCGTTCAGATGCAAGTGTCGTTCAAACTATACACTCTGACCTTGATAATGCACTTAGGTGAGAGCGAAAGACTTGGTGTAGTTAAAATATTTACATAAAATATATAAATATATATGTGTGTTTTTTTATGCAAATACTAATACTATTGCTATTATTACATCTACTTTCTACTATTATTAATATTAGTTCAGTTAATATTATTTATATTATAAAAAACATTATAATAATAATTATTATTGTTGTTAATATTAACTCAAGACTTCACACTTAATATTTAAATATATATTGTGTCTCGTAGAAACTGCTGTTGATGATAAATTTGGACTTTCACAATATCAGAAAATTTTGCCTCTGATTTCAATAAATGTGTGTGAACCATCACTAAGTCTATACTTATCATCAACAAAAATCCTGCGGGCGCTTCGTCGAAGTTTACCTCAATTGTTGTAAGTTTACCTCAGCTATCGCTATTTTTACCTCAATTATCGCTAGGTTTAATTCACCTATCGCTAAGGTTATCTCAACTATAACTTCGTTTCCCTCAATTATCGCAAAGTTTCCTCAGCTATCACTAAGTTTACTTCAACTATCGTTATGTTAACCTTTACTATCGCTAAGTTTATCTAACAGCCGAAGCCGCGAGCTATTAAAGTTGTGAAGTAAATTTTAGTTTGGAGAAATATTTTGACGCAATAATGCTAGAACAAGACATTATTTTGACGCAGTAATGCTAGAAGAACAAGACATTATTTTGACGCAGTAATTGAAGAACAAGACATTATTTTGACGCAGTAATGCTAGAAGAACAAGACATTATTTTGACGCAGTAATTGAAGAACAAGGCATTATTTTGACGCAGAAATACTAGAAGAACAAGACATCATTTTGACGCAGTAATTGAAGAACAAGACATTATTTTGACGCAGTAATACTAGAAGAACAAGACATCATTTTGACGCAGTAATTGAAGAACAAGACATTATTTTGACGCAGTAATTGAAGAACAAGACATTATTTTGACGCAGAAATGCTATAAGAACAAGACATTATTTTGACGCAGTAATTGAAGAACAAGATATTATTTTGACCCAGTAATGCTAAAAGAACAAGACATTATTTTAACCCAGTAATGCTTGAAGAACAAGATATATTTCTGTCCCAGTAATGCTAAAAGAACAAGACATTATTTTATAATAATGTATAATATATATATATATATATATATATATATATATATATATATATATATATATATATATATATATAATATAATATAAACATAATGGTACCACGTCTGGTTCAATTGTAGGGACCCAGAGGTCCCTACAATTGCAAGTCCCTCCTACAAGGGAATAAAGAGCATCCAGAGAAAAAATTGCCGTTTGAGTCTAATACGTATGAGTATTTGCTTCTCCTATCATGAAAAAATTACCACCACCTCCTACCACCCCTCTGTTTAATTGTTGTTGTATTGTTGTACACTTTATTATACAAGGTTCGACAGTTACATATCTGATTGGTATTCAAATGTGGACATTAAGAGGAAATATAGGGGAAGTTGGTTTTTCTGAGGCTGTAGATTTCTTTGAACTCCGATGCCGGGGCGTCGGAGTTCAAAGAATAATATATAAAGACTGAAATATGGAAATATGTGAAACAAGAATACACACACACTATATATATATATATATATATATATATATATATATATATATATATATATATATATATATATATATATATGTGTGTGTTTGTGTGTGTGTATTTTTCTTTCACATATTTCCATATTTCAATCTTTATATGTTTAAATTTAAGTTAATTGCTTAAAAAAAATTGTCTTTACATCAACTGCGAAAAGAAAGAATGGAGACCATTAACCACAAACTATTTAAAAATAAACAACAAAATATTTATCCTCAATAATTTTAGAGGAATTAATAAAATAAAAAAGGCCACACACATCAATAATTATGTTGAATTTCTGTATTGTGTGTATTAAATTAATCAATATAGCCGGAAATACATATGGAAGTATTTACGGAAGTTTCTATCGTACGTCCAGGGGACAGCTGCGGTGGGAGGGAAAGAAGTGGAGGGGGATGAACAAGGGAAGGGTGGGAGGAATGGAGAACAGAAATAGGTGAGAGCGTCTTGCTTTTCGCCACATTAAGAGGGAGAGAAGTGTTCTTGACAAGTTACAGCCCTGCTCCTGTGCCAGGTACGGACGGGCTCACCATAGCCCGTGCTGCTTGGAACTTTTTGTTCAGAGTAGCTGAATCTAAAACAACATCAAACAGCGTTCTTGAGGTGGGTTCCAGGAGTCTTCGATGCCACAAGGTGCCGTTGAGACTCACTGATGAATGGGAGAGATGACACGTCCCCTCGATTTATCGACATGAGAGCCAACCCCCTCACCCCTCATCATTCCAGTGAGGGGCGGCTGGCATCACCCTCATCCCCTTCCTTCCCCATCACTTCAGTGCGATGAGGGGCGACCGGTATCACCACATCACGGAGAGGGTTGAGAGATCACCAGTAAACCCCTCCATCGCCCTTCTCTACACAAAAAGGGAGTAGAGAATAGTAGAGGGGGGAGGGAGGGTGAGAGAGGAAAAGCGGCCATGAAGACCTCGACGCCGCTCACACTCCCTAGACCGTAAATTAATAAAGTCCTCCTCATTTTGAAAGTTGTAAAACACCTTACTTGATTGTAATCGGTGTCATCATTACTAGTGTTACATATTCATTATTACTGTATTTACATGTTGCGGCTGGCGCAGTTTCCATTGGTTACAGTGGCTGTCTCGCAGCTGCTAGTCATATAGGATACGTGATAGTCCATTTGTCATCGTACATTTGTAACTATTAGGCTACTGGACTAATATTTTGACTATTTCCTGGGGTTGTAACATTACGTTTTCTTGAATTTGGCTTTCGTTATGGTTACATGGCACTAATTATTTCTTGAAACTGCGGTCTGAGGAAATCTTTAAGGAAGTTGTCTTTGACGTCCTGGCTGGTCTTCGTCTAACTGTATCACGTGAATGTTACTGCAATTAGTGGCAACATAGAGTGAACTACAAATAATTATTATTATTATGAATAACTTATGTTAATTACGTTATTGCTAGCTGGAGGTGTACGTTTCTATAGCGATCAGAACGAGTATGGGTTGTAGGCGAAGTTTGCAGTATACCAAAAGACACCGTATACCACGTTTCTATAGCGATCAGAACGAGTATGGGTTGTAGGCGAAGTTTGCAGTATACCAAAAAACACCGTATACCACTTGACAGTATACTTGTGTTCTTCTTACAGTATACCTTCTTACAGTGATTGTTTTGATCGAGAACTCATTGCCAAAACGAGTTACCTAATGTGTAATAATGTGAGCGTTGAAGTTATTTGGCACCTGTAATAGGAATATTTGTTTGGTAGTTACATTAAATTTATTTGAATGCACTTACACACATATTTTGGAACTTTGCTTCACTTCATTTAAGCACTACGGAACTGTAGTAAGCTTCTCCATTAATATTATTACCACTGCTAATGAGAAAGTCTTGGAGCAAGACGGGGATCGAACCCGTGTGTAAGATAACCACTGCGTGTACCGCTACAACAAACTCTACCACCGTTAACAATATTACCAACGCAGCCTATTATATTATTACTGATTAAGTGCTGCCAGTATTACCACAACTACCACAGTATTCCAAGACGAACCACAAANATGACTAAGAATCGAAGTCTTTCACCGCTTGACTACGAGAACCCGTTCCCCCCTTTTAATCAATACTCTTCAATCAGCAGTTTATTTCACACATTATCGAGATCAATACGTGATCACCCAGTGAGTCAACAGTTGTTGTGGTATTGCAGCGCCTCTTCAAGCCAACTCTTGTCCTCTTACTTATGCCTAAGACCCGACCATAAGGGGAAAGGGAAGAGGGGGAGGGAGAGAGGGAAGAGGAGAGGGAAAGTTTTAGTGAGGCGGGAGAGGAGCAGGAAAGTATTTATATATATATATATATATATATATATATATATATATATATATATATATATATATATATATATATTGTCAATATATATTGTCATATATATATATATGTCCTATATATATATATTGTCATATATATATATATATAATATATATATATATATATATATATATATATATATATATATATATATATATATATATATATGTTGTACCTAGTAGCCAGAACGTCGTATCGGCCTGCCATGCAAGGCCCGATTTGCCTAATAAGCCAAGTTTTCCTGAATTAATATATTTTCTCTAATTTTTTTCTTATGAAATGATAAAGCTACCCATTTCATTATGTATGAGGCCAATTTTTTTTTTATTGGAGTTAAAACTAACGTAGATATATGACCGAACCTAACCTAACCTATCTTTATAGGTTAGCTTAGGTTAGGTAGCCGAAAAAGTTAGGTTAGGTTAGGTAGGTTAGGTAGTCGAAAAACAATTCATGAAAACTTGGCTTATTAGGCAAATCGGGCCTTGCGTAGTAGGCTGAGAAGTGCGTTCTGGCTACTAGGTACGACATATATATATATATATATATATATATATATATATATATATATATATATATATATTATATATATATAATATATAATATAATAGCTTAACATCTTAAGAGCTTAACATCTACTGTCCTAATTGTACTCACCTAATTGTGCTTGCGGGGGTTGAGCTTTGGCTCTTTGGTCCCGCCTCTCAACTGTCAATCAACAGGTGTACAGATTCCTGAGCCTACTGGGCTCTATCATATCTACACTTGAAACTGTGTATGGAGTCAGCCTCCACCACATCACTTCCTAGTGCATTCCATTTATTAACTACTCTGACACTGAAAAAATTCTTTCTAACGTCTCTGTGGCTCATCTGGGTACTAAGTTTCCACCTGTGTCCCCTTGTTCGTGTCCCACCCGTGGTGAAGAGTTTCTCTTTGTCCGCCCTGTCAATTCCCCTGAGAATTTTGTAGGTGGTTATCATGTCTCCCCTTACTCTTCTGTTTTCCAGGGATGTGAGGTTCAGCTCCTTTAGCCTTTCCTCGTAGCTCAATCCTCTCAGTTCCGGGACGAGCCTGGTGGCATACCGCTGAATCTTCTCTAACTTTGTCTTGTGTTTAACTAGGTATGGACTCCAGGCTGGAGCTGCATACTCCAGGATTGGTCTTACATAAGTGGTATACAGGGTTCTGAAAGATTCCTTACACAAATTTCTAAAGGCAGTTCTTATGTTGGCCAGTCTAGCATATGCCGCTGATGATATTCTTTTGATGTGGGCTTCTGGGGACAGGTTCGGTGTGATATCAACCCCCAGATCTTTCTCTCTATTTGACTCTTGTAGGATTTCCCCTCCCAAATGATACCTTGTGTTCAGCCTCCTGCTCCCTTCTCCTAATTTCATCACCTTACACTTTCCCGAGTTGAACTTTAGCAGCCATTTTCTAGACCATTCCTCCAGTTTATCCAGGTCATCCTGTAGTCTCTGTCTATCTTCATCCGTCTTGATTCTTCTCATAATTTTTGCATCATCAGCAAACATTGAGAGGAATGAGTCTATACCCTCCGGAAGATCGTTCACATATATTAGAAACAGGATGGGTCCAAGTACTGAGCCCTGTGGGACTCCGCTGGTGACATCTCGCCACTCTGATGTCTCCCCCCTCACCGTTACTCGCTGTTTCCTGTTGCTTAAGTACTCCCTTATCCACTGGAGCACCTTCCCTTTTACTCCTGCCTGTTGCTCCAACTTTTTTAACAGCCTTTTGTGCGGTACTGTGTCAAAGGCTTTTTGGCAATCCAGGAAAATGCAGTCGGCCCACCCTTCTCTTTCCTGCCTAATTTTTGTTGCTTGGTCATAAAATTCTATTAAACCTGTGAGGCACGATTTACCATCCCTGAACCCATGTTGGTGGTGCGTTACAAAGTTATTTCCCTCTAGATGCTCTACGAGCCTTTTCCTCACGATCTTCTCCATTACCTTGCATGGTATACAAGTTAAGGAAACTGGCCTGTAATTCAGTGCCTCTTGCCTGTCACCCTTCTTGTATATTGGGACCACGTTAGCTGTCTTCCAACTTTCTGGTAAGTCTCCTGTTTCCAGTGACCTGTTATACACCATAGAGAGTGGCACACTTAGTGCTTCTGCACCTTCCTTTAGTATCCATGGTGAGATTCTGTCAGGCCCAACAGCCTTTGTCACATCCAGCTCCAGCAGACACCTTTTGACCTCATCACTGGTGAGGTCAAATTCCTCCAAGGTTGCTTGGTTTGCCACCTCCTCATTTAGTGCAGGGGCTTCTCCTTGTTCTATTGTGAAGACCTCCTGGAATCTCTTGTTGAGTTCTTCACACACCTCCTTGTCATTCTCTGTGTATCTGTTCTCCGCTTTTCGCAGCTTCATCACTTGTTCTTTCACTGCTGTCAGTTTCAGTGCTGACATCTGGTTCTTGGATGATGGTACCCTAGCTGGTTCCCAGACTCCCTCCTGGAGGACATCAGAAAAATCCAGGAGCAAGGTGCAGTTTTGGGCCTCACCCTGAACCCTTCTAAATGTGAAATAATATGTTCCAACCAGGGCATCGTAGAGAGAATAGAGGGTCTTCTGCCAAACATCCATAAAACTAAACCTGAAGACAGCACACTCCTAGGAGCTCCCCTGGGGTTGAAAGCCATCGATGAGGTCCTTGATAAGAAAATCGCCGACCTTAGGAGGATGGATGGGAGGATTGAGGATATTGATGCTCATGATGCACTCTACCTCATCACCAGATGTCTGTCCCTCCCCAGGTTAACCTACTTTCTGAGGTGTTCACCATCTTACAGTAGCCAAAAACTAAGTGAGTATGACCGGTTACTGAAATCAATGCTAGAAAAAGCCCTTAACCTCTCTTTTGATGACCTGCAGTGGAAACAAGCCTCTCTTCCCGTAAGACTTGGGGGCCTCGGAGTTCGAACAGCAACGCAAATCGCTGTTCCAGCCTTCCTGTCCTCCTTATCAGCATCCGACGACCTTGTGAAGGAAATTCTACCTGCCCACTTACATCAGCTGGCAGGTGTACATGATCCCAATTTTACACGCTGTGCCACAGAGTGGGCCTCTCGTGCAGGCCCATCACCTCAACCACCATCCCAAAAGCCCACAGGCAATCCAGCTGGGATGGCCCCATTGTAGACAAAGTTGCTGCAGAGTGCCTGGGTGCTGCATCAACACAGCACGACATTGCTCGCCTCACAGCAGTAGCAGCCCCTCATGCAGGGGATTTCCTGTTAGCAACCCCAATGTCGGCAACTGGCACGCGTCTCACACCACACGCCCTCCGAATTGCTGTGGCCCTCCGCCTTGCTGCCCCAATCCACACCAGATATAGGTGTATTTGCGGCGAGGTGGTGGCTGACAGGTACGGCCACCATGGCCTACTCTGCCAAAGCACGGGAGGATGGCACTCGAGGCACAGTGAAGTTAACGACATCATCAAGAGGAGCCTCACCACAGCTGGATGCCCAGCCGAGAGAGAGCCTCGTTACCTAACGCCCCGTAACTCTGATGCTCTTATTGGTCGCCCGGATGGTATCACAGTGAACCCCTGGAAGAATGGCAAGCAGTTGGTATGGGACTACACGTGCGTATCAACCCTGGCTAACACCTACATTGACCTCAGTGTTGCACAACCAGGTGGCGCTGCCACCCACAGGGAAGCAGCCAAATCCCGTAAGTATAGAGAACTTGATCACCACTACAATTTTGTCCCCATTGCTTCTGAGACACTCGGCGCCTGGGGTAAAAGTGCTACCAGTTTTTTGAAGGAACTGGGTTCTAGGCTCATTGAAACAACAAGGGACCCTAGAGCTGCCAGCTTTCTTTTCCAGCGCCTCAGCGTGGCGATACAGAGGGGAAATGCGCACTGCATCCAGGGTTCCTGCCCGCCATCTGAGGAGCTGGAGGAACTCGACAACCTATGATAACCATCTTTGTAACCTATATGTAACTCCTTTTTTGTAACACAGTTCAAATAAAGCAATATATATGTGTACATACAAAAGAATGGGGGTGGTAGGAGAAGAAAATATTAGTGTTCAGTGAGAAACCACAAGGTCTCCTCTGAATACGTTTTATTTTCTTCTCCGAGGCTATGGGTCCCCACATTGGCACCAGAGGTGGTACCCTCACAAACTTTATATATATATATATATATATATAAACGCTTGGGGTAGCCTTACCCAAATTTCAAGATGACACATGGGGGGGGGGAGGGGAATGGCATAGTCATAGACCAACCGAGGTGTGTCTTTGTGCCACCATTTAAGAAAAATGTGCAGAGGGTCGGGGACAGGGAGAAGTGAGAGAGAAGCGGGGGGGATAGATCGTAGGAGAGGGAGGGGGAATGGTGAGAGAGGGATAGCGGGATGTTGAAGCGGATACCAAGGGTTGAAGCTCGATCTTGCAGTCATAAATGAATGCAACTTACACCAAAACAGTCAAGTGTCAAAGCTAACCAAAATTGATGAGGACTTAGAAAATGACAAGGAAGTGTGTGATGCAGTAAAGACAAAGGTTTCAGGGAGGTTTCAAAATTAAATAGATCACTCATGTATCCGAAGTTATAGGCCCAGATCTCCCTTGTATCCGGGGCGCAGTTCGAGCTCCCCCAGGTACCTGGGGGGCGCAGTTCCAGCTCCCCCCAGGTATCCGGATGCACAGTTCCAGCTCCCCCCAGGTACCCGGGGGCGCAGTTCCAGCTCCCCAGGTACCCGGGGGCGCAGTTCCAGCTCCCCCAGGTACCCGAGGGCGCAGTTCCAGCTCCCCCAGGTATCCGGGGCGCAGTTCCAGCTCCCCCAGGTACCCGGGGCGCAGTTCCAGCTCCCCCAGGTACCCGAGAGCGCAGTTCCAGCTCCCCCAGGTATCCGGGGCGCAGTTCCAGCTCCCCCAGGTACCGGGGGCGCAGTTCCAGCTCCCCCAGGTACCCGAGAGCGCAGTTCCAGCTCCCCAGGTATCCGGATGCGCAGTTCCAGCTCCCCCAGGTACCCGGGGGCGCAGTTCCTGCTCCCCCAGATACCTGGGGGCGGAGTTCGAGCCACTAAATCATCAGATCCACAATTTTAAGGACAATTGTTCATCTCCTGCGATTCGCGGCGAGAAAACTCGAGGCAAGAGAGTTCAAAGCCGCTGTTGCAACAAGGCTCAACATCCCGTGTATTGTGCCATGGGAAGCTGGCTCTTAACGGCAGTGGTGGTTGGTGCTGTGCTCTATCTGGCTCCATCTGAATAAAAGTCCTCAGAGCAATAATCCTTTTTATGCGTCTTTTTCAGTTCTTCCGTGAATATATATATATATATATATATATATATATATATATATATATATATATATATATATATATATATATATTATAATATATGTGTGTGTGTTAAGTAATCAACACAAACAAAACACACACGTTAAAAACAAGAGAAGCAATTCACATAAACAACACATCACGTGTTGCATCTGTGTACGAATCAAGATAGACAGTGTAAAAATTCGTTAAAAAACACACACACACACACACACACACACACACACACACACACACACACACACACACACAGATATGATGAGTCTGGACCCATCGCTACACGCACTCCGTCCCGCCCGCCCAAGAAAATAAAACCGCTCTATTTCATTATTGTGGCAATTTAAAAAAAGCGGTTCCCCTGAAAAGAGGATGGCCCGGGGCTCTAGCGGGGTTGGCTTGTTAAATGCCATTTGGAGTCGGAAAAAATGGCTCTCCATCACCGTGAAAATTCTCATCTACCTTTACATGCGGTTGGAAATTATGGCGGGATCGACGGAGGAGGTGCCCGGGGGAGGGGAGAGAGGGGGGACGGTGTCTGAGAGAAAGACGAAAGGAGAGGGGGAAGATGAGCTCTGAGAGGGAATGGATGGGGGAGAGGGGCGTTGGAGAGGGAGGAGGAGAATGTTGGAGAGGGGGGGGGAAGGGCGGAGGGTGTTGGAGAAAAGTAAGATTGCATCGTCCTGTCTTCCTTTACCTAATTATCTTAATAATTCTGGAATCTTTATGTGTTTTTTGTTACATCCTCCTGCCCCAGTTTTTTGTTGTGCTCTCGTTCAGTTACAGTTTATGGTAAACATTGTATGCTTGCCCACCTTGGCAATGGTGTCTAGGTATCTTGTATGTCGTTATCAGGTCTTTATTATTTCTACTCACATTTGTTACCGTGTGAGGTCCTGGTTTCAAAGCTTATTACCATATCTCAGCTCTAGGTGTGCTGTTAATTTTATGGTAAACCTTTGGTTATCTTGATAATATTTGTGACAAAATGCGAGTTCCACGATGGTGCTGCATACTCTGGTGCTTGTCTCGCGAACGTTGTGTACAGTTACTATGGATGTGTGTGTCTATGTGTGTTCTTATATGAAAAACAGTGTTTGGCCTGTCTGAATGTTGTGGTGTTTTCTACTTTTAATATTCATTGATTATATTTTTGCGGTGTAAAATGTACCGATTAGGGATGAGGAGGGAAGGGGGGTGTGGAGTTAATTATTAACAAATAGGAAGAGTTCGGTGGTGCGAACACAACTGTTCACTGACTGAGGGGAGATGAGGGTAGAAGAAGGGAAAAGGGAGAGACGACCAGACCATTTATCACCGCCTGATTTACACTTTTTTTTTTTTTTTGCTTCCCAGGAATCTGTTAATTCAAGTTAAGGTGTGCAAATAAGATTATATTCTAGTTTGTTTTTCTTTCTTCATACGGCATGAGTCGTATGGACTCTGGAAAATATTTATTCAGCTTAATGAAGTGAGAAGTCGAACTGAAGAGAGAGGCGATAATCTGGACTAACTCCTTCCGTCTTCTGGTTAAAAAGTTGAAATGATAGATGTCTGAAGGTGTGGAAACGGCTGAATTAAGTGACCACAATTAGGTGAATAAATTAGGGGAACACAATTAGGTAAGTACACACACACACACTTTGTGTGTAGCTTTGAGGGCCTCGCGGCTGAGTGGACAGCGCTCGGGGCTCGTAGTCCTAAGGGCCCGGATTCGATACCTGCCCGCGGCGGAAACAAATGGGCAGTTTATTTCACCCTTATTCTCTTGTTCACCTAGGAGTAAATAGGTACCAGGGAGTTAGACAGCTGCTACAGGCTGCTTCCTGGGGATATGTGTGTGTGTGCATGTGTTAGAAATATACGTAGTAGATATAATAGATGACAAATAAAGTGGTTAGAAAGGCGGAGTCCAAGAGCTAATAGCTCGATTTTGCAGACACAAATAGTAAATACACACACACACACACACACTCGGACACTAAACAGCCTCGTGCTGTACACGGATATTATGTAGAGAAAAATTAAGTTCTGATCAGACATTACTGGTCGAAAGAACTACTGTCTCCCGCTCCTGGGGACGGTCGTTCCAGGTTCCAAGTGCCCAAGTGAATGAAATTATTGAATACGTTTCTTCAGTAGCTGCTTTATTAAATCTCCCCTCCCCCCCCCTGGACTGGACGGTAAAGCGACGGTCTCGTTTCTTGCAGGTCGGCGTTCAATCCCCGACCGTCCAAGTGGTTGGACACCATTCCTTCCACCCGTCCCATCCGAAATCCTTATCCCGATCCCTTCCCAGTTTTATATAGTCGTAATGGCTTTACGCTTTTCCCTGATAGTTCCCTTCCCTTACCCCCCCCCCCACCTCATGGGGAAATTAAAAACAGCAAATTTAGAGCAGTAAAGACGTTGCAGTAGCAGGGGAGTAAAGTGAAGACAGATTCCACATACGTATTAATACACAACTTTGCCAACCTCAAAGGGTTTGGGATCTATTACATCAGCCGTTTGAAGGGCGAGAGGCGGGACCTGCAGCTGAAGCTCGGCCCCTGTTAGCACATGTAAATGAGAACACGTAGGTAAGTACACACTGTACATGAACGGCACCAACAACTTACGGGATCAGCTGTTTTCTGGCTTGTTGTTGTTTTAGATTCAGCTACTCGGAACAAAAGCTTCAAAGTAGCACGGGCTATGGTGAGCCCGTAGTGGACTTACCCGGCACAGGAGCGGGGCTGTAACTGTGCAGTTGGTTCACTGTGTTTTCTGGCAAAACACGCGAAATTCCCGCGAACCTGCTCGATTCCTCCCTTGGCAACAGATGACTGCTCCCCCCCGATACAAAACTCTGCGTCTGTTGTCAACCATGAAGAGACAACGGTGCCTCGCTACACATGCCACATGTTCACAAACAAAGTCTTGTTCAACCCAACTCCGGGGACGCTGACTTCCTCTGTTTGATGTTATTGTTGCTAAACCAGACTGCACAACTCAGTGCTATAAATTCACGTCTCTGCTCCGCACACGGATATTGTTCCCCCTCGCAATCCAGCCCCGTTCTCTTGATTGGCCGCTCCGTAAATATTCCAGCCTCCTAACCTAGCCAGAAACGTATAAACCCAAACAACCTACCTAACCTACCGACGCATAGAAAACGGAAGATATTTGTTAGCCGTTACTGTTCGCAGTAGACTGCATTTATAACGTTGTTAATCATAACGTAAAGAACGCGAACTGTTAGTTGGGAGGACGTACGACAGCGGGGGGTCCGGTCAGATTATCTTGAGATGATTTCGGGGCATAGCGTCCCCGCGGCCCGGTCCTCGATCAGGCCTCCTTTTTGTTACACACATCCCCAGGAAGCAGCCCGTAGTAGCTGTCGAACTCCCAGGTACCTGTTTACTGCTAGGTAATAGGGGCATCAGGGTGACAGAAACTTTTTACTCATTTGTCTCCGCCTCCACCGGGAATCGAACCCGGAACCTCAGGACTACGAATCCGAAGCGCTGTCCACTCAGCTGTCAGGCGCCCCAGGCGGTCATCACTACCATCCTGCGCACAATCACAACCATGGCCCTCCATGGTCACACTCACGGTTCGTTAACACATTGAGTAGTGAACATTTAATTAGATGTGACAGGAGAGAGGTACTTATTCTTGACTAAATTATGGGCCCTTTATTTTTTAGTAACCTGCAACTAAAAGTTTGATACTGACTATATATATATATATATATATATATATATATATATATATATATATTTTTTATCCTAAGAACTGAAATTGCTAAATCAATCTAATGACAACAACCAATATTTCAGACTTGACTTCATGAAAATCACACGGGGAGGTGATGGGTGGGTTAGATGCCGATAATTCTTAAATGTGGCACTGGGGCCTACACCCCACTGACCTATGACACTCCACACCTCCCATGATTCACATGTGAAAAGTTGGGTAAGGCCAGCCATAAGCATCTGGCTCTTGGACAGACAGACATATAATGTCTTTCAGGATATAATGTCATATGATACAACATAATACAATATACAATATGAGATATGATAACATATATATTTAGTATTCAGTAACTTAAAATGTAATGCAGCCTTTATGACCATAAATATCTCAGTGATAACAGTTAACATATGAAGTTTTAAGGTGCGGTTTTCTTCCACACCCTTTAACAGCCTCTTTATATCTTCCCCCCCCCCTCTTTCTCC
>WNGS01169498.1:61775213-61795818 GCA_020271785.1 Procambarus virginalis
ACATTAACGCCCTAGAAAAGGAAGCTTGCCGAATCTGGGTACATTCTTTCTTCCACGAGCTAGGTACCTAATCCATGAAGAAACTGTATGGCACTTTTTTCAGTAGCCAAGGAGTATTAAATCCGATTGAAGCGGAGTGGTGGTCTAGTTCCCTGTGTTTATTGAACTAAGCCATTTTTCTGAGAGTGGCGGGGTCACCTGCTTGACGAGTACTGAAGATGATACAAGGGTACAGCCAGGGTACAGATAACACGTGTAATCCCCAACACCAGCTACCACCACACTTCGTGGAGTATAACGAAATTCCATCTGGGCGATTAAGAAGAGTTGAAAGCACTACAGGATAATAAGCAAGGTTCTCTCTCTGCTGGGCAGTGCAATGTGATGAGGCTCTTGATAATGTTCTTGACTTCGTTGGGTTTTGTGTGGCATTCCATAAAAGTGTCACGCACTTCAAACGACCCCGTATTGGTCAGCTTCTGCGTGGCTATAAATAGACATGTATACAGTAAATATGTATACAAGCAGTGAATTTGTATACAGTAAACATGTTTACTGGAGCCTTGGAAGATTTTGAAATTACCAGGGATGAGGTTAGGAATCATGTGCTAGATCTGGACGTGGCTAGGCTGTCGGGCCGGCAAAGAAGAGAATGGGAGCAAAGAAGTATCAGCTGAACAAAAAAAACTTTGATTCCTCACTATAGCTGATGAGTGAATGAGTAAACATGGGACAGGGAGAAGGCAAGGAACACCACGGATTTCATCTTATCCTTTGACCTCGTAGAAAGTTAGTTTTTTTAAATCTATTATGTGAGAGGGTTTGGTGGGTGATGTGACCAATGTTCGTTCGTGGTGCATGAGCAACCACTTCACAACCTTGGTGGCTCCAAAACCAAGCTGCTTTGATTGCAGTAATGCTGCCCACGTCTTTGATGAATCTCTAAATTTTCCCCTCAATAAAAAAAATCCAACCTTCTAGCCTAACGAGAAA
This sequence comes from Procambarus virginalis, assembly GCA_020271785.1. Lineage (NCBI taxonomy): Eukaryota > Metazoa > Arthropoda > Malacostraca > Decapoda > Cambaridae > Procambarus > Procambarus virginalis. Next base: position 61,776,207 of record WNGS01169498.1, read on the forward strand.
AGTATGAACCCAACCAAACCCACTAACCCATCGAGTTCCGATGTATAGAAAAACGATAGACAGCATTTGTAGCCTTTACTTTTCGTAACTAAGAGCTTTTCCTCTTGTTTTATTTTTCATATCTGCAAGATTTGATTATTATCAATGGCTGGCGGCGACATTGTTTTGTCCCCTCCCACAACCACCTCGGATATATTTACTGTATATATAGAGAGGAGTACCACCTCTGGCTCAATTGAGAGGACCCTAAGCCTATGGAGAAGAGACCCTCCCCAGGATGGAAACCCCCCCACTCTGGTGATATATTGATGTTCAGATAGATATATTATATATATATATATATATATACTATATATATATATATATATATATATATATATATATGAACACGTTGTACTGAACGGGGTGAGAATAGCTTCCTCATTCCTTTGTGTGTATTTATACCTCAACAAACTTATTTCAATTTCTAAACCCCATAACAAGCTGACTAACTCCTGGATACCTATTTACTGCTAGGTGGACAGGGGCATTGGGTAATAGGAAACGCGTCCAACCATTTCTGTCCCGCACGGGATTCGATCCCGGAATTCTCGATTGTAAGTCGAGAACGAATCCGACTGTACAACCGGGTCCCTCAATAGTTGAGAGAACCGGGCGATCTCTGTCTCTCTTCTCTCTCTCTTAGAACGTACCGTGTGTGTCACTGTGTTATTTTATTGATAAAATAAGTTTAACTTGTTGATAAAATGTTGTTGATAAAATAAGTTTAACTTGTTGATAAAATGTTGAAGTAAAAATGATCTTCTGAAGTTTAATTTTTTTATATTTTCTTCTCAATGTGAAAAAGAATCTTATATAAAGAAGAGTCGTGCTAGGATAATTAATATCATCTCTCTGTTAGTCAATAACATTTGTCTACAAGAAAGACTTCTGTCAAAATATACTAATATATGTATATACGAATGTGTATGCAGTTTATATATATGATATGCAAAATCCTATAATTTTTCTGCGTTTAACATTTTACAAGAAACATATGTATCTTGCTATTAGTAAATATGTATGGCCTTTTTTCCGCCTAGTGGAAATCTGTTTTTAAATACAATATATGTATCACGCACGCACAAAATACTTTTAAATACAATATATGTATCTCACAATGCTTCAAAGTTCATTATTAATTTAGTGTATTTTTTGAGCGAGATAGGCTACATTTTTTCCCGCAAATTTTGTGAATATTTCAGAAACATACACAAAGGACATAAAGACAGATATCAAGATAGACAGAAAGACGAACGGAAATGACAAATGCAGGCATACAAGCAGAAAATATGAACACATATAATGACAGACATACTCGTCGACGACTCCGAATATGAAAGAAGACTAGGCCCAGGGGGAGTAATTACGTCGTAGCCGGGGGCGTCGGCAGGAGTCCAAACACGGACACTCGCGCCAGTGTTGCCACACACCGTCAGCCACAAACCTTCCGGCCTCGCTTCCTCCCTTCTGTTTTTCTTGTCCTTTTCTACAACTGAGCAAGGAGCGAATTGTCTGGTGGCTACTATAACATTTTTTTATTTATTAAATATCTCTCCTATACTGAGCAGTCTGTTTCTGTCTAATTTATTGGTCACGGATAATTGTTTTTATTTTTATCAGGCCCCGTGTGTATATTTCGTTCTGGTAATACAGGGATCAGTCTTAAATCTAAACTCATAGCTCAGTTATCATAGCTCTGGTGCTAATGCAGCCCGTCCTCATAAATAAAGGTTAAAGTCCATTCCATGCACCTGCCAAACCCCGTTATGAATGAAAAACTGTTATACACGACTCACAACCCGTCCTTAGACCAAGTCCATTCCATCCAGCTGTCGACCCCAAAGACGCATTCATAAATTTAGCATGCTGTTAATTAAAAACTAGAATTTTCTCATATATAAATTATTATTATTATATTAATTGTGTATATTCAGGCATTGGTTATGTTAGGTGTTTAGGTTCTGTTGGCTATTATTTGGATTTGTAGTACGTGCGTGAAGCATTTACAGCGTTGTGGTTCGAACAAAAGTCGCCAGCGCATTGCCTCTGCTCAGTGTCCAGCGGAGAGAGCGCCACGCAACCTACTGAACCGTGACTCTGTTAACTTTGCGGCCGACCAGACGGAATCACACTGCGTCCGTGGAAGGGTGGCAGACAGTTGGCATGGGACTATACTTGCGTATCCACCCTGGCAACCACATACATCAACCTCTCTGCCGGCACAGCAGGAGCCGCGGCGACACACAGAGAAAGAGACAAGTCTGCCAAATACAGGCAATTAGATTTTCGGTACAACTTCGTTCCAATAGGGTCTGAGACCTAGGCCCATGGGGAGAGATTGCAAGAAGGTTTCTTAAGGATCTTGGTTCCAAGCTCATTGACACCACAAGAGACCCTAGAGCGGCAAGTTTCTCTTTCAGCGCCTTAGTGTCGCGATCCAGACGGGGAATGCTCGCTGTATCCTCGGTTCCTGCCCGACGTCGGAGGAGTTCGAGGAAATCTACAGCCTCTAGGAAGCAAACTTTTTTTGTGCCCTCTTAATGTTCATTTTGTATACAATCAGATATGTAACTGTATAACCTTGCATAATAAAGTGTACACCATAAAAAAGGGGGTGGTAGGAGAAGCGAACACTCTTACGTATTCAGAGTTAAATGGCAAGTTTTCCCTGAAGCTCGTGTTCCCTTCTCTGAGGCTGTGGGTCCCTATAATTGCACCAGAGGTGGTACCCCCTATATATATATATATACTATATATATATATATATATATATATATATATATATATATATATATATATATATATATATATACATACATACCATACATACAAAGATTAAACAAATTTGTAATTCTTTTTTATATCTCCACAAACAGTCAGATGCTGTAACATCCTTTGGAAATTTCCGAAATATAATGGGATAGTCAGTAAACATTTTGATATAAAACATACAAAACCATTTTTCCCGGCCGGCACCACGACCACGCTTCTCTGCACAAGATTTTTAATTTATCTGATGAGGCACTAAAGGTGTGCACCCATCAGATCACTGTTGTATCAATGGAAAATATAGATACAAAAAAAATCTGAAAAAAATGTATTTTTGCCATATAAATTACAGAGCCTAATAGGAAGACTGCCAATTAGACCCCCAAACGAGCCATGATATATTGTAGTGAATCCCCTACCCCCTCCCTCCCCCCCCCACACCAACCACAACCAATCCATACCCCCACATGAATGGAGTAGTACCCTCAGGTGGTGGGGTAACCAGAGAGTGCTAAGCAACGCTGAGCTACAAGAGCCGAATTCCGGCTTGTAGATCGTTGGAAAAATGACCATACAGGACTGGACGACGTGGCTCCGTCCATTCATGCTGTTGTGCTCGAGTGGAAGGAGTTTTACGGGCGGGATGTTTACATCACCGGGATATTATGCTCTGTCGGTAGGCGCTCCGATACCCGTTTTCTATGCGACTGAAACCGGGCACAATAACAGCTTGGGGGACAAAGGCTGTCAGCATAAAAGTTTATTTTGGGATAGAAAGAGAGAGAATCAGAAAAGAATGAAAGAGAAAATACGTGGAAGGGAGAATTGGGAGATTGTAAGAGAAACGGAATGAGAGAGTGTACGCGGTAGGGAAGAATAGGGAAAGAGTGAGAGAAATAGAGAATGAGAGAATATGTGGTAAGGTGGAACAGGGTGGGATTAGTGTGAGAGCGAGAGTAGGGAAATATAACCGAGAGGAATAGTGATTATTCATTATTTATTCTTGATAGTGAAGGGTTGGCCACGAGGTTGCAGCAGGGGAGAGTGCCTCCTCTCACCGTAGGTACAGTTAGCGAGGATGATGGAACATGAGGGAAAGTGAGAGAATCTAATAGAATGTGAAAGGGAAGGAAATATTAAATGATTATGACGGGGGAGAGTGGGTGTGTTAAGTGGGAGTATGAGAGAGAGTGGGTGTATGAGTGAGAGTGGATGTGTCGGGTGGGAGAGTGAGAGTGGGTGTGTTGAGAGTGAGAGTGGGTGTGTTGGGTGGAAGCGCGCACTATATTTAGGAGGCACGAATTACAGACTGGTGTCTTCGACAAGTATTCCACGTAAAAATGTATGAGAGAATGTAATCAGGTTAAGACTGATGGAGCATCTGAAGAGGCCCAACTGTGTGACAAAATGTCAGCACAGCTTTAGGAAGGGAAAGTCGTGCTAGACAAACTTAACTGGGTTTCATACCCTGGTTATTAAATACGATAGTAAAGAGCAGGCTGGGTAGACTGGATTTCCCTAGATTGTTTCAAATGCATTTGACACTGTTCCTCATGAAAGACAGTGCAGGCTGGGAGAGTTGGGGAAACACTGGACTGTTTAAGGGAGTACCTGAAGGATAGGAACCAAAGAGCCACAGAAAGAAGGTTTCGTGCTGGAAGAATGTAACAAGTGGGGTCCCAGAAGGGTCGGTCCTGGGACCATTGCTCTTCCTAATTTATATGAACGATTTATTAGAGGAAGTGAGCTCGTACATATCAATGTTTGTTGATAACGCAAAGCTGATGAGGAATGCAAAAACAGAGGACGACTACAGAAAGTTACAGGACGACGACCGTGACAAACTCAAGGAGTGGTTAAATAAATGGTTGCTGAAATTCAATCCTAACAAGTGAAATTTAATGAAGATGGGAAAGAAAGAGAAGAGATTAGGATGCATCAACATCATTAAGGGAAGGCAACTACAGAACTTAGAAAGAATGAAAGGCTGCGGAGTGGATCTAATACCAACACTAACACCGGAGACACATATAAACATAATAACATCGGCACCATATGGACGCTGCCATAAGAACGCTGCCAATATAAGAACATCGTTTAGAACCTAAATCGGGACTCCTTCAAAACAAGCTACATAAAATTTGTTAGACCAATACTGGATTTATGCAGCACATGCAGGGATCAGCACCTTGTGAAGCGTAAAGTAACAACTTAAAACTACAAAGGTTTGCAACAAGACAGCAGCCAAATCTAAGAGGTTTAAGCTACGAAGATAGGCTAATGGAACTAAATCTCACAGGCCTAGTGGACAGAAGGAACAAAGAGGATATGATCACTGCGTACAAGATAATGGGGAGAATAGATAAGGTGGACAAAGATAACCTCTTTGATTAAGAGAAAGCAGGACAAGAGGACATTGGTGAAAGCTGGAAACACAAATGAGCCGAAGGAATGTTAGGAAATACTCGTACCTTGTACGGGTTAGTCAACAAGTGGAATGCACTGAAGAAGCTGTGGAAGCCACCTCCATCCACAACTTAAGGGCAAATTATAACGGAACATATACAACAAGGCTAGCAGGCGGGCATGTAGAGCTAGACGTCACTCCCCGTAGACAATGTTCAGTAGAGTTGTTAGGTAAACACCACCTCTACCACACACCACCACCACCACCATTGGGGCTCCTGCTTCTAATGGAGACATTACGCGGAGATAATCTTGCTCCGCCGCTCCAGTTAATATGACGACTTGAGAGTGTTAGATTATCCGGTTGGGGGGTAGGGGGGGGGGTGTGGTGTAGCAGACACTCACCCTCCGTTAACCCCTCGACCCCTTTCAAGGGTAGAACTAGCCTAAGGTACTCTATCCTTTTGAGATGTACTTCCTTTTCTCAATAAACTTACTTGAACTCCACCCCGTCACGCACCCACTTATTCATCATCCAAGGTGGGCAAGGATGAATAGGCAAGGGCAAGGATAAGTTACCCCATCCACGTTCTTACTCACCAAATCATTCACTCACTAAGGCATTCTCCACTCTAGCCTATTCACTCACTCGCCCACCTACTCATCCATCCAGCCTCCACATACACACTGACTCACTTGCACCTTCTCCCCACTCACTCGCACCCTACCTGCACCTCCAGTAACGGTGCATGAAGGTTAAAACAAAATACTCGTGAGAGCAGCACTGTCCAAAATAACACACTGTATTATCAATGTAGCACAGTGTACACTCCCAAAAAAGCAAAACCCCTAACAGCATAGAATAATCTTCAAGGGCTTTCATTATCTGGAGCGTCACTTGCAGACGGAGATAGAGATCAAACGCCTTCGTCGTGTGCCATGTCCAGTTTTACCACTAGCCATTAAACAAGCCGTGCGGCGAGGAGGGCTTCGAGCGTGCACGTAAAAAGGGGAAACGTCTGTTCAGTCTAATATATTATAGATATATGGAGAAAAGATTTCTGTTTTACTCCTCATAGAATTGAACGCAACAGCATATTATCACAATGGCATGTTTTTATGGCTAAAATATAGTACGTGTGTATATGTACATATATATGCATGTATTTATGCATATATATATATATAATATATATATATATATATATATATATATTATATATATATATATATATATATATATTCTGGCAGCAGGTTTTCTTTTAGATATATCTCATTGAATATGACCGCATATTCTGTATTTACTATCTTCTGGTTTAGGGCTTCTATCCCTCTAACTATTATTCTTGCATCAGGGTTTAGTTGAAAGAGGAGTTCTCCAAAACTCATGCTCCAAAACGAACATGAGTTTTGGAGAACTCCTCTTTCAACTAAACCCTGATGCAAGAATAATAGTTAGAGAGATAGAAGCACTAAACCAGAAGATAGTAAATACAGAATATGTGGTCATATTCAATGGGACATATACGACATATATATATTGACATATATATATATATATATATATATATATATATATATATATATATATATATATGTATGTCAATGAGACATATATATATATATATATATATATATATATATATATATATGCAATAAAGTTAAATAAAAAAAATTAATAAAAAATAATAGGGGTGGTAGGAGAGGAAAAGATTAAAGTGTTCAGTGAGAATCCACAAGGTCTATTCTGAACACTCTTTATTTTCTTCTTCGAGGATGTGGGTCCCTTCAATTGCACCAGTGGTGGTACCCCTAAATATATATATATATATATATATATATATATATATATATATATATATATATATATATATATATATATATATATATATATGTATATATATATATATATATATATATATATATATATATATATATCCCTAAAAAGTATATAGATATACTTGTGTGTATATATATATACACAAGTATATATACAATAATAGAGGACCACATGTATTATGCTACCTGGCTACCTATTTCATAAATCAACTAACCCATTTCCACACTAGAATTTAGTAAGGGCTTTTCTAAATCTAAATGTATATCAGACTTTTAGTCCATTGTTTGGTGTTGTGTTTTGTGTTGACATTAACGTTCTTCTTAACATCCTCCATGTTATTCCTTATCTTCCATGTCTACATTTTCATCAGGTTTCATCTCATTCTTATTCCCCCTATCTAGAGAAAGTCAAGTCAATTAAGCTTTCATCTCTCGTCATAACGAGAGGTTTCATTAGCTTGAGACTAAGGTTGTCATATCTCCCTCTGTACAGTATATTTTCTAGAGACATCATGTCCATTTCAGAATACGTTGCCCAAAACGTACCACAATCAAAATGAAGCCTAACATGGGTAAGCTGAACCTAAAGAATATCATTAGCTGTCATACTAGTAAAGTTTTTCGTCGTTGTTGTGGTGAATCCTATTATCCAATTTGTCATATTTAAAACAATTTATGTATTGAATTCTTGACTAAAGATTGCAACTAATGATGAGACGAGAGGGATTACTGGTGTCTTGAGAACCTCTCCTCAATTTAAGAAACCTATTATCCCATACGGGATTCAATGCTATAATGTACTTATGCATTTCTAAACAAACCAAAAAAAACATAAATTATAGCTAAAAACACTTCAAAGTAGAAGAAAGCCTACAGTACAGTACCAGAGAGTTGTACTTACCAGAGAACATCAAGCTGATGGGCTTGTTCCAATCCAGATATGATCGTGAATCCAAATACAGTCTTTTCAAATATATAAAAAGGCGAATGCCCGCCTTTCAGAACTTTCCAAGCACTTAATGTGTGTGTGTGAACCACTGCACTTGCCACTTTGGGGATATGATCGTGCGCGAGGCGCATGCGCGCAGTACACCATTCTCAACTACTGGTTAACCACTCTCACGTTCACCTCTACACCGATATAGTTTTACCCTCAGTCTCTCCCTGGACTGGAGGCTCCACCATCACTGGAAAAGATCTTTTCTTCTTATCCTTGCTGGAAGGTTGGTAATACTAAACACTATAGGAATATATGACAACAACACCAACAGGTATAGCAGGTATACGGACCTTTTCTCCCTTATGAAATGTTTTTGAAGAGACAGTTTATGTAGCACTTTGGTTTAAGAGAGAGAATACTATATAACACAAACATTGAGGAATTTGTGTTTGTTTATGTTCCCAGTCAGCTGGCACGCCGCGGCTCCCTCATATCCTTCCGCTCATGAAAGTAGGGCCGAAAGACATGTGTTAATTATGGCTTACCGGTAGAATGTGTATCAATATTTTCTAAAGGAAAAATTGACTCTTTCACGTGACCTATAAATAGAGCAATGTTAAATGGGAATATTTAGAGGTTAATCAGAAATGATAGGTCATCTGGTATTAATAAAGGGCGTGGGTGGGAAATTGAAACTGAAATTGAAATACGTTTACTGAGGTATAAATATACACAATAAACTTATTTCAATTTCAATTTCAATTTCAATTTCCCATCCACGTCCCTTAATACCAGAGGACGTCCTCAGTGGAGGAGACGACAACATGGCGGTGCGGCAGGAGAGGCTATCACTACTCTCTCCCGGTGGCGAGGTAAACATTCCACCAAATACTCACATAAACCACAAATATGTGTTCATTTAATTGTAGGAGTTCATAGAGTTGTTTTGAGTAACTACTGAGTGAGTGACGGAGAGAGAAAGAGTCGAGTGTTCCCGTGTGTCTGTGACAATAATCTGGTCTAGGAGGTTACTTCTCAGATTTGATATCGCCGACTAATGTGTTTAGATTTTATCTTTTGTCTATGTTTATAAACTGATGTCCGCTTTAGTCCAGGCACTTTATTATTTATTATTAACATCTTTATTGAGTTACAGCCCCGCTTCTGTGCCAGGTAAGTCCATTACGGGCTCACCATAGCCCGTTAGATAGTAGAGCTTTGTACTATTTACTTTCTAGTCGGAAAAAATTAACCTAAAAAGCAAACTTAAATATTCCTAGGCCTTAGTATAGCACACATATGTACTATATTAGGCCTCAGATATCGTGCATTAGGCCTAGGAAGGTTAGGTTAGTCAAGCTTGTCTTTACAACATAATTAGAAAATAGTTTTCCTGTTTTGTCTAACTCAATAGTAGCGATTTCTACTTTCTAATTTCTTTGTACGTCGGTATATGTACTATGGTCCTCATCGTTACTATAAGTACTACCAATACAGGAGGATGGGCTGTGTGGGGGAGTGACTTATCTTGCTGAAAATAAAACTCCTCATCTTCAAAGACCTCTATAATGCTTGGCATGACAAACTGTCGCAGCAAGTTCAAGTAAATAAGACCAATCACAACAAATGGTCAAATTAATCCTCTGGATGGTAAGCCACGCCACACTGTAGCTCCTAGTAAATTAACATGATATTTTAACATAACGAGGATTCAAAGGTCCTCAGTAAGTGCAATCTGGGCGATTAAATTGAACCATTTAATTTAAATGTAGCCTCATCAAAATCTTTGTTGGAAAGTGTGCATCTTCTACACAACTTGCCAAGTGCAATTCGCAATACTCCACTCTTCGATCGGGATCATCTTCATTGATAGCGTCGACTTGGAATGTAACTTTTCTAATGGCAGCGCTTCAAAATGCGCTGGACAGACGATGCCACAGAGAATTTCTTGGATTTTGTTGAAACGTCTCTAATACCCTTTCTTGTTTTGTATGGCTCGTCGACATCCATGTTGTATTCCGGAACGCTTTTTGTGGTCTTTCTGAATAGTTCCATATGAATAGGTTTCAAATATTCAATAGTTTGAATAGGCTTCAAGCTTTCTATAATTCGAGTGATGATAAGTCGCGTAGGTGGATAAGTTTGAAACTCCCTCCTAGGCTGTCTTTGTACTTCAACTGCGTTTCCAATTCTCAAGTAGGATTTTAGTTTGAATTTATTTTGTTCAAAGCTTAGTCTAGCTGCCAATTATTAATTCCAATGAGTTAAATCTGAAATTAAAGAAACATGAATTGAGCTATCAGTTGTTAAAGTGTGTATACATTTTTGGGGACACCCTATATTTATATAATTCTGGGATGGGGGTAGCCGGCGGTGCCCGGGTCGACTCGGGTGCCACAGTTCTTTCTTTGTGTCTATTTTTTTTATATCTGTCTGTGTCTGCTTTTTTGCCAGTATTCTTGTTTCTTTGTGTATGTCTGTCTATATTTTGTTATGACTGTCTCTGCTCTTTCACTTGTCTTTTTTCTGACTTTCTATGTTAGTCTGTGTCGGGTTGTCACTAACTTTTTTCTGTTAGTTTTTCTCCAAGTCTGTGAAGAAATTCTGAGTCAGTCTCTTTCTCTCCTAATATCTTTGGATATTTATCCAAATTTATAATAGAGGATATTTGTTTGGATCAATCTAGAGGTTGGAGTTCAGACGTTCGTGGTTAGCCTCACGCAACTTTCCATGAAGAATTGTGAATGTATGGGGAAGTGTGTCATAGTGGGGGGTTGGAGGGGAGGGTTTATCCCAACCATACGGCCCCGTGCCCCTACTTAAGTAGGCTTGGCCCCTATTGCTACAACCTAAGTTTCCTATGAAGTCTGAAATGGCGATTTAGTTTTCCATAGTTTATTAATAGATTTTCATCTGTTCGGAAACATAACCACAACGAATCAGTAACGTAACAAAATAACTACAGTGTAACCACAACGTATAATACGGGAGGGAGTTTTCAGTTGCATATAGTCCTGGGGACCATTCAGGCTTGTTCGCATATATATATATATATATATATATATATATATATATATATATATATATATATATATATTTCTCCCTTCCGGCGGATCAATCAAATCACAAAATAGACAATCCATCACCCGCAGGAAAATGAGTTCCTTTGGAAATGGGAAGGGACGGGGCTGATGATGGGGGGAAGAGGACGGGAGTATTGAGGGGGTAGAAGGGTAGAAGGGAAGGAGGGGTGACTGCTGGTGTTCGATCTGATAATCATTTTGTCTCCAATCATTGAAACTTTGATGATGTCTGTAGGGACATTTTGTCCCTACAGACATCTATTTTGTATACATCTTTTGTAAAAGACATCTATTTTGTATTTTGTATCTAAAATAGACATCTGTCTATTTTGTTACCCTTTTGCGTCGTCACCCCACCCACACCTGACCCAGCCACACTTGACCCAGCCACACCTGTCCCAACCACACCTGACCCAGCGACACCTGACCCAGTCACACCTGTCCCAGCCACACCTGACCCAGCCACACCTGTTCAAACCACACCTGACCCAACCACACGTGTCCAAACCACACCTGACCCAGCCACACCTGTCCAAACCACACCTGACCCAGCCACACCTGTTCAAACCACACCTGACCCAGCCACACCGGACACTCATCCGAGCAACATCTAGTCCCTCTGTTTGCAATCAATAAATGTGAATGCAATGAATAATATAAAAACAATGAATAATAATGAACAGAAAACATTTCTTCAAACCTGAACACTTAAATAAAACAAATGTATACACCAAAATGAAACAATAAATGACATCAATAGGCTACTGTCAAACGCTAATGAAGAACATCAATATGGTAAAAACTATAATATTTTTTACTACCTGTCTTACTAAGTCCGATATTTGTACTCGAACAATGCTAAAGGATTTATCACGCGCAAAATCTACTCAAAAACATTACTGCATTCTAAAATAATTTATCAGTGGATTAACTTAATATAAAGTGGTCCACGTGATTAACACAGCAAATTAACCTACGGTTTTTTGTTATCAGTAATAGCATGATAGAATGCTAATTTTGGGGCTGTGCGTTGAGGGTAAAGTATGCGGAGTGTGAGGGAAGGTGAGGGGGGAGGAAGGAAGGAGGTGCGTGCCTGTGGGGAGTGTTAATATGTGGCAGGTCCTGTCGTTAATATTGTGCCAGCTTGCAGCATCCGTATTTATGGCAATTGCTAGAGCGAATATTATGGCAACTGGCAGGCTATAGACCCACCCCCGGAGACGTCTCTAGATCTTCCTCGGGTTACCCGGATAAACAGGTCATCCTCCACAGGTCCTTAAAAACTTGCACAAATCCTTCCAAGTCCTCCATAAAGCGTGCTTAGACCATCTACAGGACCTCCTTAAAGCCTGCCTATATCCTTTCCAGGTCCTCCACGGAGCCTCTTCGCGTCCTCTGGAGACTCGTCCCAGGTCGTCACATGGATTTCTCGGGTCGTCCCTCGGACCTCTCCAGGTAGCCAGGTAAGGAGCAACAGGATCAGGTGAGATCGTTACCTTGATTAGATTTCCTGAAGATCGGCGTTGAGGGCGGCCGGGGACTTCCCTTCGTTACGACAGCATCCAATTAGAATATATCAGCTTTTAGGGCTTTTTATTTTCCTTCTTTATGGGGGAATTATATGCAGGGGGCCGGTAAACACCGCATCGTTAGGGGTGTAAAACACGTTCTCTAAGATCCCCTTCCCCCCCCCCCAGACCCTGCAGGTGTGTGGCTGTCTGTGCTATATCTTGCCTAAATGGCAGAGCAATTTGTCTTGGTGTGTGTAGCTGTCTTCATCAACCCAGTGAAACTGTGCTACAGATGGTCAGCGCTTTCATATTAACGTCTCGGATGCCTCTGTTCTATTATTAAAAGCTATACTTAGTCTCTGTTTTAAATGCATTGACTCTATTGTACACCCATTGTCTCTGTTTTACACCCATTGTCTCTGTTTTACACCCATTGTCTCTGTTTTACACCCATTGTCTCTGTTTAACACCCATTGTCTCTGTTTTACACCCATTGTCTCTGTTTTACACCCATTGTCTCTGTTTTACACCCATTGTCTCTGTTTTACACCCATTGTCTCTGTTTTACACCCATTGTCTCTGTTTTACACCCATTGTCTCTGTTTTACACCCATTGTCTCTGTTTTACACCCATTGTCTCTGTTTTACACCCATTGACATTCTTATGTCCTCTGATGGATAAGGTTTCTCTTCAGTATAGGTTTAATTTATTCTTCAGGGCTCCTTGTGTGAAACTTGTTTGTAGTTCTAAATATATAGGAAATTTAAAATAAATGTGGTAAATAAATTTAAGATAAATGTGATAAATCACTTGTAAGCACCGCGCCATGAGTAATTGGTATCAGTAATCGGTTTTCGGCAAGTGCTATGGGTAGGTGGAATGGGTAGGGGGTATGGGTAGGTGGAATGGGTAGATGTTATGGGTAGGTGGTATGGGTAGGTGGTATGGGTAGGTGGAATGGGTAGGGGGTATGGGTAGGTGGAATGGGTAGGTGTTATGGGTAGGTGGTATGGGTAGGTGGTATGTGTAGGTGGTATGGGTAGGTGGAATGGGTAGGGGGTATGGGTAGGAGGAATGGGTAGGTGTTATGGGTAGGTGGAATGGGTAGGTGTTATGGGTAGGTGGTATGGGTAGGTGGTATGGGTAGGTGGTATGGGTAGGTGGAATGGGTAGGTGTTATGGGTAGGTGTTATAGGCAGGTGGTATGGGTAGGTGTTATGGGCTGGTGTTGTACACTATTGAGGAATTACTAGCTATTTTACACTGATAGATTAGACATATACAATTCAATGCAACTCAGCTTTCTTGTAATTAAAATTAAAAGATGCTAGGAACCCCTGTCCTCACTTGGACAAATGTGTAGACATCCAAGAATCCGGGACTGTTTTGGGTTATATATATATATATTATATATATATATATATATATATATATATATATACATATATACATATATATATATATATATATATATATATATATATATATATATATATATATATATATATATATATATATTCCATATATATATAAGGCGCAGGTGTTCGCGCACCCAGACACAACCAGTACTGGGTGCGTGTAAACAGGAAAGATTGATTGATGATTGATGAAGATTAAGCCACCCAGGAGGTGGCACAAATAACCCGTAAATAAAGTTAATAGACAAGAGTTTTGGGTTTATATACCGCACTACACCTCAGTAGATATAGATCTATAAGCCAAAATATCGATTAATGGGAGTAACATGAGGGCGGGATGATTAACTGGATATTCCCTCAGTCTTGGAATGTACGTATTGTACAAACAAATATTATTTACATAATTTTATACCCCATAACAAATCTTACCAGTTATTAAGCTATCTAATTTATGTATAATCCTGGACTTACATGTATATTATCTAATTCACTATTTTGTAGAAATGAAGATTCAATAATATATCTTCATATAATAGATTCAATAATATTTTTATCTTCACTGCATAACTGAGGGTTACACAAATAAATGTTAATTAAATATTCCTAGCAGAAGCCTCGCTCAGAATTCCTGGTCCGTTTTCCAGCGCAACACAAGAGTACCACATCGCTCACTAATTTGTCAAAACGGATAACTTTATATTTTATCCGCTCCACTCGCTTACAAAAAACATAACGGCAGATTATATATATATTATATATATAATAAAATTTGGTAGTAACGGAAGAGAGTGTTGAATAATCTGATGTGCGCTCTTAACATCATTGTTGCATAATGTATTCGAGGTGAATCGAAAATGATATTAATATCAGTGATTATAAATTAAACTTTTGTGTGTGTGTGTGTATGTGGGAAGTTAAGTGAGCTGGTTAATATCATGCAATTATATTAATAACAAAATTAATTAATATATAATGATAAACACAATTGTTGTTATTATCTAGTGAAATGGAGAGATAAATTAATACAGAATAATTAATCATGTGGGCCTAATTAACCCGTATGTGGGCTGACTTTCCCTTGTGTGAGGCAGAATTACCCTTATGTGGGCCAACCTAACCTCATGTGGGGGACTAACTTACCCTCATATGGGCCGACTTACCCTCATGTGGGAACTTACTTACCCTCACGTGAGACCAACTTACCCTCGTGTGAAGCCGACTTGCCCTCGTTAGCTTGAGCCACTTCATCCCTGTGTGTGTATTTATACTCAATAAACTTATTTAAATGTCAACTTGCCTTCGTGTGAGGCTGTGAACTCTTCCCTGTGGAGGGGGGCCAACTTACCTTCTAACACATAAGCGGCATTAGCTACCAAGAAGCAAATAGCATCAGCACCAAACAAGAACAATAAGTAACAACAACAAACAACAACAATGAGTAACAACAACAAACCAACAGTAAACTACAATACACAAAACAATGAGCAACAACAACAAGTAAACCAGCAATAAAGAAGAACAATAAAATACAATACCAGACAAACAAACAATGAACACCCTCCCCCGCCTACAAACAAACAACAATGACATCACTTTGTATGATGTCATTGCTCTCTCTCTCTCTCTGGAGGTTGGATAGTAAGCTCTGAAGTTTTGATTTTGACTTGCTGTCGAAGGAGGCTAAATTTGTTATGTGCACCCCATACTCATCCTGTGAGCGGTAGTTTATTGTGCACCCCGTACTCATCCTGTGAGCGGTAGTTTATTGTGCACCCCGTACTCATCCTGTGAGCGGTAGTTTATTGTGCACCCCGTACTCATCCTGTGAGCGGTAGTTTATTGTGCACCCCGTACTCATCCTGTGAGCGGTAGTTTATTGTGCACCCCTTACTCATCCTGTGAGCGGTAGTTTATTGTGCACCCCTTACTCATCCTGTGAGCGGTAGTTTATTGTGCACCCCTATACTCATCCTGTGAGCGGTAGTTATTGTGCACCCCTATACTCATCCTGTGAGCGGTAGTTTATTGTGCACCCCGTACTCATCCTGTGAGCAGTAGTTTATGTGCACCCCTTACTCATCCTGTGAGCGGTAGTTTATTGTGCACCCCTTACTCATCCTGTGAGCGGTAGTTTATTGTGCACCCCGTATCATCCTGTGAGCGGTAGTTTGTTGTGTACCCCGTACTCATCTTGTGAGTGGTAGTTTATTGTGCACCCCCTACTTGTCCGGGAGTGGTAGTTTGTTGTTCACGCCCTTTCTCATCCTGTGAGCGGTAGCGCAAAAAGGCTTACAGAGGGCACAACAGGTTTTACTCAGACCTCAGCGGGTAATTTTACATTTAAAATTTCACCAAATCTGCACACCTTATAATTATAATGGCAGCTAGTTACAAAACTTTTTGCACTGTAACATTTATGAACTTACAATATATTATGACATTGCCAAGTCTGTTTTAAAAACAAATAATTTTAATTTTGGATATTACAAGATAATGAAAGAGTTGTTGTTCATAACATTTACATTTCGTCTATCCTTCACGGCTCATACATTAATCATTCATACTGTATATCATTCATCTGGTATCACAAGTTCCACTGGGTACGTTTTTTTAACCGTTCTACTGAGACAATGTTATCTTTGTTACCACGCAGAATCTGAATAGCCTCGTCATAAGAGGCTACAGAATTTCATATACTATATTCTGTCTTGGGTGGTAAGTGTATTTAGTTTCTTCCTCAGAATGTGAATGGTAGTGGGCTCTGGAGATGGCAGTAGGTCTGTGGATATTGGTAGGCCCTGAGGATGGTGGTTTTTTGTTATTATTATTATTATTATTATTGTCTACAACAGACATGGCCACACATTTACAATGCTTACCAGCATATATACATTTTCTACTGTCCTCCATGGACAGGGTGAGAGATCTGTTAAAACATATAATTCAGTGATTTAGGACTTAAGGATGATAATAGGCTCTTCAGATGGTCTTGTAGAGAGTGCTGAATAAAGCACCCATATCACCTGGATAGTAGCAGACTCTGTAGATAGTAATATATCAGGCGTTCAGTGCATGAGGATTATACTCTGTTATTATACACCAACAAGGTCTCAGAGCAATATGAATACGTATAATTAAAACCAAATTAAAAACTTCAATAATACTCATTTGAAAACCAAATTAAGAACCTCAATAATACATATTTAAAACCAAATTAAAAACCTCAATAATACACATTAAAGTTTTAATTTAGGTTTTAAATGTGTGAATTATTGAGTTTTTTATTTGGCTTTTAAATGGGTATTATTAAGTTTTTTATTTAGTTTTTTAAAAGTGTATTATTAAGATTTTAATTTGGTTTTAAATAACATCCATTTAAAAAACAAATAGAAAAAAACTGAATAATACACATTTAAAAGCCAAATTAAAAACTCAATACAACACAATTAAAACCTAAATAAAATAAAAACTCAATATACAGTAATTTGCAAAATTGTAATTACAGTTACATTTATCCATATTTTTCGAAACCTCCTAAATCATCTACATGCAAGAACTTCATTCTAATTCAGCACCTGAGAAAGTTATTATGCCCTTCCCGTTAACACAGACATATAAATGAAGATCCAAATTGCTCGCTAATTGCTCTAATTATTCAGTCGTCCTGTTACACAACCACTCGGTACGACCCTCCGGTCTGAGCAACACCATTAACTAAACTCTTAATCACTTGCGTGATTACCTTACAAGTGGAGGAGCTGACGGCGGCGGCGTTGTTGGTCATCCTTCTCCCTCAAGCCAGGCGCCACGCCGCGGTAGAACCATTAAGCTAAGCGTCACGGTACGACAAAGCCATCAAGTCAGACGGCACACCACGACTAAGCCACCAAACCGACGTTACACCAGAACAGAACTACCAAGCCAGGCGCCACACTACAACAGAACCACCAAGCCAGACGTCACACCACACCACAACCACCAAGCCAGATGTCACACCACAACAAAACCACCAAGCCAGACGTCACACCACAACCACCAAGCTAAATGTCACACCACAACAGAACCACCAAGCTAGACGTCACACCACAACCACCAAGCTAAATGTCACACCACAACAGAACCACCAGCCAGACGTCACACCACAACCACCAAGCTAAATGTCACACCACAACAGAACCACCAAGCCAGACGTCACACCACAACTACAACCACCAAGCCAGATATCACACCACAACAGAACCACCAAGCCAGACGTCACACCACAACCACCAAGCCAGATGTCACACCACAACAGATCCACCAAGCCAGACGCCACACCACAACCACCAAGCCACAAGTCACACCACAACAGAACCACCAAGCCAGACGTCACACCACACCACAACACCAAGCCAGATGTCACACCACAACAGAACCACCAAGCCAGACGTCACACCACAACCACCAAGCCAGATGTCACACCACAAACAGAACCACCAAGCCAGACGTCACACCACAACCACCAAGCCAGACGTCACACCACAACAGAACCACCAAGCCAGACGTCACACCACAACCACCAAGCCAGATGTCACACCACAACAGAACCACCAAGCCAGACGTCACACCACAACCACCAAGCCAGACGTCACACCACAACCACCAAGCCAGATGTCACACCACAACAGAACACCAAGCCAGACGCCACACAAGGCACCATGTTGGAGTTTGGGTACAAACACCGACTTCCTGATCATGTCGTTTCTTGTTATCTTTATCACAGAGCCTTCATAACCGGGACTCGTAGTGACTGGAGTTGGAAGGGAATTGTAGGGCGGGATGGGGGTGTTGATAGGACTCGTAGGGAAGAATGGGGGTGAGGGGGAAAATGGGGGCTGGAGATGGGGTAATGATGGGAGTGGGTCACCAAGGTGTGAGAACGTCTTCCCGCTAACAAATGGAGATGGATGAGTCTATAGTAGACTCATTCCCGCCCACGGTGGGTGGCAAGGCCGCCCGCGGTGGGTGGCGGGGAGCAGGAGGCAGTTGAGAGTGTGCTTCATGCCTCCCATTTATTTCAGATTATTTTATTCATTATATATTTCCCGCTCTCTTCGCGACAGTGTTTTTTTTACTCTTATTACTGCTCTTATCGTCTTCTCTCCTCCATCGTGGTCGACCACGATCCAATGCAGAAGACTAGCGTGTAAGTGCATTGCAGCCGACTATTCGTACCGACCGTCGCGGCCGACCGTAGTGCCTAGTTGACCTAAATCACGAATTTCAGAAAACTGGTCGGATTTTTTTCGTGATATTTTGTTTCATGTGTGAGCCATACGGCGGCGCATAGTCGTGCGTCGTATAACAAATTCCTAACATCGCTGTGACTCTGTGGCTGTGACTACCAGCGTCACTCTGTCACTAGTCCCTCTTGTCATGTTAGTGCTCACCCTGTCACTCAAGCCAGCCCGTCAAATTCAGTAACAACATTTGCGATACACTGTGGCGAATGCCTTCTGGAACCCAGAAAGATGCAGTCAAACCCACCTGTCATTTTCCTGACTGTATATTGTCAATGTTTGTAGAACCCAAGCAACTCCTTTCATTGAGTGAAACCATGCTAA
>WNGS01169498.1:61819193-61850528 GCA_020271785.1 Procambarus virginalis
TTAAATTACTTGGGAAATAGAGTTGTGCACTCAAAAACTAAATGGAAAGAAGACTCGAGTCTCGAAGTCATGCAACTATTTCACGATATTCCACAGACCAACCGTCCATGGTGATGGAATAAGCAAGATCTGTATCAAATGACTCCAATAACCCAGCAGTACCTTAAGCAATCATATACCTTCCTGCAGAAAGACCCGCTGGATCACAGCGCCCGTGTGTGTGTGGACATCCCCCAGGTCTTTTGGCGACCAAACTGGATCATTCATCATGCTGAACGGACTACCAAAGGTGAATGCTGGGACAGGAACTGATGCGCTTCTCATAACAAGAGAGGAAGTTGTGATTGACAGCTCAGGAAGGGCACAATTCATCACCAACCTGGAACACCTGAACGGTTATCCAATTCCGTTAACAGAGGGTGAAACAGATTCTTGCTTTAATGATGCCAGATGGACTATTATGGTATAGAGTACAAAACAAAAATGTGAATGTTGAATGCTGCTACATTTCAACGACCGATGCACTACGTCATAAATGACAGGCAAGGAATAGATCAGATTAAAGGTGATTTTGTTGATATGTTTTGAGAGATTAAAAATAACACACCTGATTGTAAAACTTGGATAAAAAATGACTATGAACATATGTGAGTGACCATGAAAAAATCCGTCGCAGGTAGAAGCCATCAATCAGTTACCCACACTGTAGTTACCCACACTGTAGTTACCCACACTGTAGTTACCCACACTGTAGTTACCCCACACTGTAGTTACCCCACACTGCAGAATAATAAAACAGTTATGAGATACGTACGACCAACAGGATAGACGCACTACAGCTCCAATACAAACTTTTCTCAAATTGCGGCCTTCTGGCCAGCTTGTTAGGCTCCAGAAATAAGCTTAACGTGTACATAGGAATGTAGGAAACCCTTCCACAAGACAAGAAGTCTGCTGCCCCGAGTACACCAGTCTTGCAAGCATAACTTAAAATCTTAAACCGTTTTTTCTTCTATGTTGATGTTAGCGACACTGGACCAGGGTGGTATATCAGGTATATCAGGGTTGTATATTCTGAGTCAGTGACTCAGAACCAGAGCTGACTGGCAGGAATGATGTACCAATATGCTGGAGTATGTCTCATACTTCACACACCGATATAACTATGGTCTCAGTGAAGGGTCTAAGTGCTGAACGAGCATTAGGGGTGAGGTGCCCCATTTGGTCGTTGGAGTATTAATACATGACGTCTTCAAATAGGGTGAATCATTTCCCTTAACAATTTAACTAACTGCAGTGTTCTCATTGCCACATTACTGAATTATCAAACTAACAGTAATGCAATGCAGTTTTCTTTTTACAAAACTAACATGACAATTTCCATAATAATTTTGGTAGTAGATAATGCAGTATTGACATTGTTTTGAATATGAACGTATTCATTTAGTTTTGTGCTACTATATTCGCAGTCTTACTCGGCAAACAAATTACTATATCAAACAAAATAATAATAATGAATGCTTTCTGAAACAGCCAATTAACTATATTCTACGTTAGGTTTAATACAGAACATGTGTGTGCTATACAATGTCTAGGAATATTGCAAGTCGCGCGCCAGTGGGTCTACACCGGCTACGTCGTTTCAGGTGGGGCTACACCGGCTACGTCGTTTCAGGTGGGGCTACACAGGCTATGCGCTGTTCCCAGTGGGGCTACACAGGCTACGTTGTTGCTCGTAGGACAACACAGGCTACAGAGTTCCACGAGGGGCTACACAGGCTACGGTGTTAGAGAAGGAGTACACATTTACGTCAACAAGACTGTTATTACATACATCATGTTTACGAGTCCACCCTCCTCTGTGTCACATATAATACAACCATATTACACATTACCGTATTTTAGCAATACTTTTTCCCATAAATAATTTTTGAGCTGGGATATCTGTAATACATAGGAACATACATGTCTTATATTCATATGATGGCTCGTCAGGTCTCTGATATACCTTTATCTTATAGGTGATGAAATATTTATATATACAATATTAAATATAGACATTAATAATAGCATATACAGAAGCAAAAGCCTTATAGGATTCAATATTACAAATCTGTGATACGGACGAAAAATCCGAGCCTCGTTTATAATAAACAAATTATATACATTATACCTAATAGCCAGAACCGCGCTACTTGGCCTAGTATGCAACGTCCGATTTACCTAACAGGCCGAAGGATGTTCATTAATTTCAAATATTTCTCTCCAGATTGTTTTTTTTTCTAACAATAATAATCTATGATATTAGGAACATGAATTACTGACTTAGTTACGTTAGGTTAGGATAGATTAAAATAGGTTAGGATAGGGAGGTTAGGTTAGCTTAGATCAAATTTCTATATTAGTTTTGACTTAAATAAAATAAAATTGCAATCATATATAATACAATGAAAACTTTATACAATGGAAAATAATTTCAAAGGAAAAACCTTAGGAAAAAATAAATATTTCACGAAAATTCGGCTTGTTAGGCAACTTTGGTTATATATATATATATATATATATATATATATATATATATATATATATATATATATATATATATATATATATATATATATATAGTATATAATATTTATATATTACATAATATATTATATATATATTATATAATATATATACACTATATATAATATATATATTATACATACTGTATATAATATATCGAGATTTTTAGGTCCATATAAACGTCCAAATTATACTGGTTTTTACCAGTATAATTTTTATCTAGTATAATAATATGGGAAGAAGATTATAGGTAATTTATAAGGTCTACCATTTATTATAATCAATTTAATTTTTATTACCTCAAGCACAAACAAAATTGATAATAAATATATTTAAGAACATATTAACTTAGTTAATAGCAGATTCATGAATATTGTCCACATTCTCAAGAATACAGTACACAATTATTGCAGATAATAAAGCCTAGTAAACAACCTTATAAATCATGCTTATTTAAAACTCATTACTAAAGTCAATAGAGATGGAAAAGCTTGACTGAATAACAATGCAAGGAATTTAGCGCAATAGTAAGGATCAATCACATGTATTTGTTTAAAGAAAAAACTCAAGCATAAAAATAAACATTAAAAATTCAGAATTATTGTGAGAAACAAACCTAAATAATATTCTTCATGTTGACCTTACGAATCGCAAAATATGTATACATGAACACCCCAACTATATACCCTGTACACCAAAGTTTTGCGTCGACGTGAGAATCTCAAACAAAAGAGGCACAAGAAACTCCCATATAGACATAAGAATGAGACAATACAAACACAGGAATCTCAAATAATATAGACTCAGGAATCCCGGGACCCGGGCAGGAGAGCAAGAGGTTCAGATACCCATATTGTTCTGGGCTGTAATCCAAGAAGGCCATTCATGTGGGTGGTTATGGCCGCAGCCTCTCCGTATTATCCCCCCAAACTTCCAGAGAGTTTTGGGGATGGAAATATAACTAGCGCTCAAAGTTTACTGTGTGGTAATTCGAAGCGGGAAGCATTCATCGTTATGTAGGCTTACCGCAAACGTTTCGTATGAATAATCTTTTGTTTTAAATATAAATATTTTAGAAAACAGCTTTTATTNGCTAGTGACCATGACGTTATCATGCTAGAGTCCATCATGAAACAGGTGGAGATGGTTAGAAACACACTGGGGGAAGAGAGAGATCACAGACTGTGGGTTAGAGCAAGTGAGGCACTGCCTCAGTTAAGTCCAATGGGGGTGGAACTGGAAGGGAAAACAAATTAATATGGATGTCCTTACTCACATATGTGCAATTGCCCATCCCACTCAAGAGGGAAGTGGACGAGAAAATCAAAGTAAACCCCCGTATTTCAATGCAGGGTAGCAAAGGAGAAAACTGGTAAAGCATGGGAAAGGTACAGAGAACCAAAAATGGAGGACAATAGACGCATTAAAGAGAACCAGAAATGAATACACATTAGTCAGGAGAGAAATTGAAAGACAATTTGAAAACGATATTGCTGACAAAGCTATTCAAACCAACCAAAGCTATTCTATAGCCATATAAGGAGGAAAACAACAGTAAGAGACCATGTGATCAGGTTGAAGAGACTCTGTGGAATTCTCTTAGAAAACGTCAAGGGGGTATGTGAAGAGCTCAACCAAACGTTTCAGGTGTTTACGAAAGAAACAGCATGGATGAGAGATGAAGAGGACGGAGGCAACAATGGAGGGCATATTACTGTAGAGACCCTGACGTCTAAGAAACACCTGGAGGAATCAGATGCAACAAAATCAACAGGATCGGACTTAATATCACCATGGATGTTAAAGGAAGCTGCATAGGGACTATCACCTGTTATTTAAAAGTTTCCAGTAAAGCACTCGACTGGAAACGTTCCAGAATTTTGGAAAAAAAAAAACACGTAGTTCCAATATTTACAAATATGGGACAGACAGGAAACAGTGAATTACAGACCAGTGTCACTGACAAGTATTCCGTGTAAAGTGACGTGAAAAAAGTAATCAGATTGATAATAATTGAACACATGGAGTAGACAAGCTTTGATACAATGAACAGCATGAATTTAAAAGAATATAGTCATGCCTGAAAAAAAAATAGAAAGAGTTTATGAAAAGTGACGAAAATAAGACAGGAAAAAAAGAAGGCTGGGAAGAACGTATTTTTCCTAGATTGTCAAAAAAGATTTGATACTGTGCCTCATGAAAGGTTGTTGTTTAATGTGGAGAAGCAAGCAGGGATAAGTGGGACGACACTGAGCTGGGTAAGGGTCTACCTGAAGGACAAGGAAGGACTAAGATATGAGGAAATATGAGGAGTTGTGGGGAAATAGACCTCTCAACTCTAGAGGAGACACGAAACAGAGTGAACATGATCGCAACATACAAGATGGAACTTGGCAAAGTGGACAAAAACATCCTCCTTAAAATGAGAGACAGTAGGACGAAAGGACACAAGTGGAAACTATAAACGCAAATGAGTCGAAGAAATGCAAGAAAGTTCTCGCGCCCTGTACTGATGGTCAGCACCTGGAAGGTACTGAGAGAAGTTGTGGAAGTCACCTCCATCTACAACTTTAAGGCCAAATTTGATAAAAAAAAATCGAACTAAACAAATATTGACAAAAAATTCAAATAACGAAATTAAAACGCAACAGGTACAACAAGGCCAGTAGGCGAGGCACCTACTATCTCACCACCACCACTATCACCACTATCACCACTATCACCATCACCACCACCACTATCACCATCACCACAACCACCACTACCATCACTACCACCACTTGTGTTACTGGAAATACTCATTTTTTTATACATTATGCTATACTCCGCGAGACTTTCATCAGGTGACTGCTTCATTACATACAGTTAGACTAACACGAGATAGTTGTAAAGTAGCGGCTCGCGCCCTGGGAAGTTTCTCTGCTTCCTCCCGTGAGATGAATGCGGTCCCTGGCCCACCACACACACCACACACACCACACACACACACACACACACACACACACACACACCACACACACACACCACACACACACACACACCACACATATCAATCATTGTTAAGAGTCTGCTCACACTCGGGTATGTTCTCTCATGCTCATCACTTCACTCACCTTTACCTCACAAATGTTGACCGGGTCAACGGAACGCAGCTCATAGCGCAAGGCTACATATAAAATTAAAAAATGAACTTTCGGAGACTTAATTTTTCAATTCCCTTTTCAAGAAATGAAGAACAAACGGAATATAGAGAAGATTCGTGCTAGAATCACTGATTTAGCCCTCTCTCATATTCAATAATAACATTATTGAATATTAATGTTATTAAATAACATTATATACATACAATATATATATATATATGTATCACATTAATTTGATGAAGATTAATGATGACTGGAAGAGTTCACGAAAAAGGGTTACTAAGAGGAACAATAAGTAGATGTTCACAAGATGAACTGACACAAGATGTTCTCTTGATCTCTTGATGTGAGGAATAACCTCACATTCTTAACGCTTAAGGGCGGGTGTTCTGATAGCAAGCGCACGTTATGAAGCCAATCAGACGGAGGACAGAGCGCCCCACACTTTGTTAAGAGGGATGATGAAGCAGGCACACTGGACCTACCATAGCGGTCGACGGGTAGTGGCACCATCACTATTAGTAATATTTTGGTGCGTATTTGCATTAAGGGTGATTTGTGGTGCACAATGGATATCATTTAGGATCATATCTGACAGCGTCTTGATCATTACAGAGTGTAGTGAGTACACCATGTGAGCGGAAGGGAAGGGACCTATCACCAGAAAGCGCCAAGATTGATAAAGATTAAGCCACCCAAGAGGTGGCACGGGCATGAATAGCCCGTAAGAAGCGCCAAGCCACTGCGACTATATATATATATATATATATATATATATATATATATATATATCTATATATATATAATATTATATATATATATATATATATATTATACATATATAATATATATATATATATATATATATATATATTATATATATATATATACCTTGTGAGATTACGGGCTCACCATAGCCCGTGCTACATGGACACTTCGTCCTGAGTAGCTAAATCTGTAACAACAACAACAACCTTGTGAGCCACGGTTCGGGAGACATCTCCCGTCCACGAGGCTCACCATAGCCCGTGCTTCTTGCCCGCTCCTGTGCCAGGTAAGTTACGGGCTCACCATAGCCCGTGCTACTTGGAACTTATTCCGAGTAGCTAAATCTATAACAACAACAACAACCTTGTGAGCCGAGTGTTTCTGGAGGTCTCAGCTGTGAGTCTCTCATGGGGCGACTTAAGCATTATGGCTGCATCATGAGGAAGGCGCTGAGACTGTGGCTCTGTCATAGTTAGGTGTTGAGATTAAGCACCTTTCAACTGGAGAGGCATTGTGAGTCTTGGGATTCGTAGTCACTGGAAGATGTATTTTAATTCCTTGAGCAATTTGAAGCACCGCGAGAGTCGCGTAGAGCGTGCGTGCTGGAGCAGGAGCACGTGGTCGTGCACGTGGTGGAGCACGTGGTGGAGCACGTGGTGGAGCACGGGAGGAGCACGGGGAGGAGCACGGGGAGGAGCTAAACAGTCACAAGTGACTGTTCATGCATCAGTTCACGTGCTGGGGGTTCACCCCACTCCCCCCCCACCTTACCCACCAAGCACATCTCTTGTTACTGGTAATATTGCGTCTCTTTTTTTTCTCGTATAATTTACACCTTCAGTCATTGAATATTATTCGTTAATTATATACTTTGTATTCAATAAATGTTTCACTAATCACTGTTATCTCTTCCTGCTGTTCTCATTCTTATCACCTTCATTCTTATTTTTGTAACCCAGCCACTTGGACAAGACGGTAGAGCGACGGTCTCGCTTCATGCAGGTCGGCGTTCAATCCCCGACCGTCCAAGTGGTTGGGGACCATTCCTTCCCGCCCATCCCACCCCAAATCCTAATCCTGACCCCTTCCAAGTGCTATAGAGTCTTAATGGCTTGGTGGAGGGTAGAAAAAGCCTGAGCTACTCTATTCCTTTGAGATGTATTTTATTATCTAAATAAACGTACTTGAACCTGAATATTACGAGCACGGTAGAGATGCGAGGTTGTCCTCAACCCAGGGTTATTAT
Source organism: Procambarus virginalis (assembly GCA_020271785.1). Lineage (NCBI taxonomy): Eukaryota > Metazoa > Arthropoda > Malacostraca > Decapoda > Cambaridae > Procambarus > Procambarus virginalis. The sequence goes on from WNGS01169498.1 coordinate 61,826,919, forward strand.
TCTTAAGGTCGCTCTCGAACTACTTAGGAGCTTGCAAACTGTTTAGGTCCATTAAATGGACCTAAACAGTTGCTAAATGGACTCTCAATCATGACTAAGCTGCCATGATTGACAGACGCTAAGTCATAACCTGAGACGCTGGATCACAACCCTGAGACGCTGGATCACAACCCTGAGAAGCTGGATCACAACCCTGAGACGCAAAAACATGAAACTGGTTGCTCTGGTTACCCTTACGTGTCTATATACCTGTATCGCGCAACTCCTGGGGGAAACAGCTCGAGAGACATGAATATGGCGAAGAAACTGCTATAGTGCTTTAGAAAGTCTCCCCCAACTACTTCAAGTGGCTATACTGCAAGGCAATGGTGTGTGTATTTCCTTGTCACAACCCTTCCCGAGCGTGAGCGGAAACATTGCAGTCACTGAGATGGCTAGAAGCTCGTGAGGAGCTCGTCGCATTCACTTAACTCTCAAGATTGTTTACAAGGTACACTCCACCCTGTGAGACGTACAAGGCAATTGTTGTAGTTCGTTCTCTTTTGATTATTTAGTTGGCTTAGATGACTGTGGCACAGGAGGTGTTTAAGGCGCTAGTAGGGGCATGGATCTCACTACATATATTTATGTATATATATATATATATATATATATATATATATATATAGTTGCCTCAAAACGTCAAAATGTTAACCCCAACGGATATCAACCAAAGATAAAACTAACAATAAGTATAATACTAATACTTATATATTTATATATTATACTTATAAATATATATTTATACGGTAATAAATATAAGTAATATAATAAGAGAAGGAAAACCTTCTTCACCTGGTAATGAAGAATTCTCCCGACACCAAGAAAAACGCCTTGAAAGAGACCAACGTTGTTTACGCCTTAACATGCCCACTTGGGGAGTGTCAGCCCCAACGAACTCAGTATATAGGCAAGACAACATCGTCTCTCTCTAGGCGTTTAACAATGCACAACCAACAGGGCTCCATCAAGGAACATATAATCGCCACACACAACGAGACGATCACCAGGGATATTTTGACGAACACCAAAATAATTGATAGATACAATGACAATAGAAGATTAGACATCAGTGAAGTGCCTGCATATCAACAAATCAATCAATAACCAGTTAATACACAGTTACTCTCTACCCACTTCAAGACCCCGGACCAATGCAGAAGCAGGACCGAATGACCCTGCCACAGGAACGGAAGCTGCCAGAAGAACATAAACTGTCAACATGTCACACCCTTAATTTACTACCCCATTATATAAGACCCCATTAATACCCCATGTATGTCATCCATCCATGTCACCTACCACCTCACCATTAGAGGATATGATCAGGTGCGAACACAAAAGAATTTGTCTTTGAGAATGTGAGGAGAGACCTTACGAAACGCACCACTAGGCGTCAGTTCCAAATAATTAGTAAAAATGAACTTTGGAGAGTTAATTTTTAATATTCCTGCTTCAGCGAAGAAAAACATAAGGAATATCTAGAAGATTCGTGCCGGAATCATACATCTAAAACTTTCTGTCGTTTTCAATATATATATATATATATATATATATATATATATATATATATATATATATATATATATATATATATATATATATATATATATATATGATTTTTTCACTGGTTATTTTGTCATTGACAAGATATGGCATATATATATATGTGTCCCCTCCCCCCATTCCTTACTCCACTCCCCCTCCCCTCTCGCCCCTCAGTACCTTGTCACTCCTAATTCCCGCACGCTTGGCCTCCGCTCTGTAACATTATCAGTCAGCGGGACTGCCCGGCCGGTCTCTGGCTGCCTCTCTCCCTCTCTCTCGCGCGCTACTGGCGGCGGAGAATGGCCCATCCCCCACTGTTTTTCTTGCTCCACAATGGAACGGACACCCAAGGTCAATAAGAGGTTTATTTACCATTATCGTGCCTTTCTGGGCCATCGACTCAGGCCATTGTGAGGTTCGTTGGAGGGATGGTTCATGCTAGGCTGCTCCGCCGCGGGGGCATATTCTCCCAGTTCGAAACATTTCTGTTCCACGTGAAACAGTTGTCAGCTTCATGCCTGGTTGTGTTGTTGACGAGTGCTGGGGCTGGCAGGATAGACGGGAACTGGGGGAGGGGACGGATAGGGAGGGACGAGGTGCTCTCCCCCCTTCCCCATCCCCCTTCACGAAACCTAACAGCCTACCCCAAGAACCTTTCCCAACTTGCCTTTTCGTATGTCTATTAAGGACTATGAATGTAAACAAAAATGCCGGGGATAATGTAGTTATGTGAGTCTATGTCTTCATGAGTGTTTGAGCCAGTTGAGTGAAATGATTGTTAACATGCGCGCTCACAGACACACACACACGCACACACACACACAACCACACACAACCCGAATAAATGCAAAGTAATGAAACTAGGCAGTGGAAACAGGAGGCCAGACACAGGATACAGAATAGGAGATAAAGTACTTAATGAAACGGGCAGAGAGAAAGATCTAGGAGTTGATATCACACCAAACCTGTCTCCTGAAGCCCACATAAAAAGAATAACGTCTGCGGCACATGCGAGGCTGGCTAACATCAGAACAGCATTCAGGAACCTGTGTGAAGATTCATTCAGAATCTTGTACACCACATATGTAAGACCAATCCTGAAGTATGCGGCCCCAGCATGGAGCCCGTACCTTATCAAGCACAAGACGAAGCTGGAAAAAGTCCAAAGGTATGCCACTAGACTAGTCCCAGAACTAAGAGGTATGAGTTACGAGGAAAGGCTGCGGGAAATGCACCTTACGACACTGGAAGACAGAAGAGTAAGGGGAGACATGATCGCAACCTACAAAATCCTCAGCGGAATCGACCGGGTAAACAAGGACAAACTATTCAACACTGGTGGAACGCAAACAAGGGGACACAGGTGAAAACTGAGTACCCACATGAGCCACAGGGACGTTTGAAGGAACTTTTTCAGTGTCAGAGTAGTTAACGGATGGAATGCATTAAGTAGTGATGTGGTGGAGGCTGACTCCATACACAGTTTCAAATGTAGCTATGATAGAGCCCAGTAGGCTCAGGAATCTGTACACCAGTTGATAGACAGTTGAGAGGCGGGACCAAAGAGCCAAAGCTCAACCCTCGCAAGCACAAATAGGTGAGTACACACACACACACACACACACACACACACACACACACACACACACACACACACACACACACACACACACACACACACACACACACACGCTCGCAGCACCATTAAACAAAACAAAACTTTTTTTAACTAGGCTATTGCTTCAACCAGCACCACAAGCAAGATTGCAAGCACCACAACTTGAAGTCCAGGGGGTACACCATACCCCCAGGGCTTCAAGCACATACCTCCTCCACACCCGCAGGACTACCAGCAGTAGGGCGTAGTCCCCACAAGCACGCAATGCACATTCCTGAGTGTAGAGCTTAAGACAGCAGGACGGCGGCTGGACGATGGGGTATTTGTAGACAAATATCTTCACTAACCCATGTTATTCAAGCTAGTATGGGCGAATAAGCATGTTAACCTCAAGTTGAAGAGAAGTTAACTTGAAGCTATGAAGTTAGCTTGAAGAGGGAAGATTTACCTTAAAGAAGTATTCAAGATACGAGAAGTAGAGCAGAGATATTCAACCAGAAGAAGAGAAAATAACAAGGCAATTGAAGACAACAGTTATAGTTCAGCAAACACCAACTTGACGCATCAATAAACCCCATAATTTCTCAAGTCGACAAGTAACATACAGCACTGACAAGTACTTTTATCAATGCGGAAAGGCATACGCAAATTTGCGTATTCAGACAGAGCCGTAATCGATAACACGTATATGAGAAACTCTCAAACACATACAACAAAAATAGACGCTGAGACCACAGCATAAACCCAAGTCAAGACAGCCAGATGACACAGTGATAATTATAGTAGACAGAAAGTAGACGGAAAGCGGGACGTAACATCAACAGCGGACCTCTCAGCAAATAGCTAGACAGACAGGCGGACAGACTGAGTGACAGCTCAACCCACGCCGTAATGGGCGCGATAAAATGTAACCCACGGGGTTCCACACACCGCGAAATGAAAACACACGCTATCAATTTTAACCAGATTCATGCAACTCTTTCTTTTTTAAAATTTGGTGCGTCCAACCGGGCATGTGTATTGACCGGGTTAATATGGACCAAATACACAATTGCTGATATATATATATATATATATATATATATATATATATATATATATATATATATATATATATATATATATATATATATATATATATATATATATATCATACACAGCTCATACTGTGGTGTTCTTTATCTTCACGCTCCTATGAATGTGTGACTTATGTTTCACCATTGGCTGAGTGCAGAGTATCTCTGGTAATGCCAGATACATCAGTTCGATCCCAATTAATACCCCAAAATATTTTTACCTCGTACCTGGCAGGCACAAATAGTAAATACACATGTATATACATATTTGCATGTATGGCCTAAAGACATACGTACAGAACATACGTATCTGCAGTCCACATATAGATTACTCTGTAAAAATGGGGATAATTAAATTATGAAGCAGGACGGCCGTATCTGTTTGCAATATTCATATAACAATTAGGTTCCAAATTTAAAAGCAAAATAATACAGGCATACAATATGCTGTTTAAAATCTAGTGACGCTAGAATTATAAATGTTACTTTTTGTTTTGTCTTTTTCAGTAGGCGAGGCGAGCTTGCAGTGACTGCTTCTGTCCGTCTGTCTCTCTACTGATGCTTGTAGTGACTCCTACTGTCCATCTGTCTCTCTACTGACGCTAACTGTGACTGTCTCTCCATCTATCTGCTAAAGCTTGCTATACTCAGTTGTGCTTGCGGGGTTAAGTTCTGGCTCTTTGGTCCCGCCTCTCAACCGTCAATCAACAGGTGTACAGACTCCTGAGCCTATTGGGCTCTATCATATCTACACTTGAATCTGTGTATGGGGTCAGCCTCCACCATATCACTGCCTAATGCATTCTTATTAACTACTGTGATCCACCTCCGTTACACAACTATCCACTTCGGTCACCCAACTATCCACCTCCGTCACACAATTATCCACCTCTCTTGTCAGGAAATTTGGAGGCCAAGCTACAGATGGAAGATACAACATGGAAAATTGTCAAAAGTTTCACATCAATAAAACTTGATCAGAAATGAGAATGTAAAGCCGGTCAAAGAACGGAACAAACCATCAAATAATATAAAAGGAGCAAAGAACTTCAATAATATCAAGATTTTCTGGTATGGTAAAAAAATAGTAACCAATAGTGAATGGTGAAAAAATAAGTTACTCCTTGATTTAACTTCGGCTATTATTGTCAGAAAACGGAAATATTCGGCTTTTATAATGCGACTTTTAAAATGAGTAACGAGTCAGCTTTTATAATAATGAACAAGTATAATATGGAAGGTGAAGTAACGACTGTGATAAAGAGAGATAACACAACAGGCATAGTGTAGCCTGCGTAGAGAGCGAGAGGACATACGCGGGGAGGACAGCTGTGTTGAACAGCTGACACCAGGTTAGTGTTAACCGCACATGCGTGGGGACACCTGCATGTGATCGCATAACCTCTCTTCTCACAACCAGCCTGCGTGCACACCTGTGCATGCAGCACAGGTGCAAGAGCCCTCTCAAGCGTGTGGGAGACAGGTGCATTGTCCTTCCACTTCCGCATTTCAATCCTATCATGTATAGTATGTATACATGATACCAATGTATACAAAAAACAATGCATATCTTTGCATTATTATTATTATTGTTTTTTTACTGTGTGTGTGTGCACTTCGTTTCCTTTACTGTGTATGTCGTTATCACGTCCTCGCTGCTGCTCAATTCCTCCAGTGTATTCGAGTCCTTTTCACAGCCTTAACCTGAAGTTCACGTCTCTCTTCACAAGGATACAAGGACAACCTTGTGCCATATCTTTCTGCTTCTTAATTTTTTTGTCGTCGGGTGAGGTGTTCATGGGGTGGCTGCATACACAAGGGCGGTTCTCAGTACCTCATAACTTGGCACTTTTTAAGATTAAAGTCAAGAAGTAAATTCTTAGACCATCTTCGAAGCGTGTCTACATCCGCTGGCATTCCCCAAATCGTGCAATTCTGACCAATCTCAAAAGCTTTGCATCGTCCACGAACAAAAGAGGATATTAATGAGCCTGTTTCGTCTGTCAGTTCGTCAGCAGTATTATAAACGGAATAGGTACAAGTGCTGACTCTTGCATCTTCCCAATCATGATCAGCCGCGATCTGGCAACCTCCCGCGCCAGACAACATCGAACAATGTGTCATGAAAACCGCAGTTCGCCCACCCGTTCTTCTCTTGTTTAGTCAATATAATATTTTAATTAAATTACAACATATTTGTCACGTATGGCTTGACGAAGTTCAGTTTTGCCAGAGGTACCATGAACGTCATCCTGATGTCTCTGGCACCGTGCAAGATGCCTCTAGTACCTTGCAAGGTGTCTCTAGCACCCTACAAGGTGTCTCTAGCACCCTACAAGGTGTCTCTAGCACCCTACAAGGTGTCTCTAGCACCCTACAAGGTGTCTCTAGCACCCTGCAAGGTGTCTCTAGCACCCTACAAGGTGTCTCTAACACCCTGCAAGGTGTCTCTAGCACCCTGCAAGGTGTCTCTAGCACCCTACAAGATGTCTCTAGCACCCTGCAAGGTGTCTCTAGCACCCTACAAGGTGTCTCTAGCATCCTACAAGGTGTCTCTAGCACCCTGCAAGGTGTCTCTAGTACCCTGCAAGGTGTCTCTAGCACCCTACAAGGTGTCTCTAGCACCCTACAAGGTGTCTCTAGCACCCTACAAGGTGTCTCTAGCACCCTGCAAGGTGTCTCTAGTACCCTGCAAGGTGTCTCTAGCACCCTACAAGATGTCTCTAGCACCCTGCAAGGTGTCTCTAGCACTCTGCAAGGTGTCTCTAGCACCCTGCAAGGTGTCTCTAGCACCCTGCAAGGTGTCTCTAGCACCCTGCAAGGTGTCTCTAGCACCCTGCAAGGTGTCTCTAGTACCCTGCAAGGTGTCTCTAGCACCCTGCAAGGTGTCTCTAGCACCCTACAAGATGTCTCTAGCACCCTACAAGGTGTCTCTAGCACCCTGCAAGGTGTCTCTAGCACCCTGCAAGGTGTCTCTAGCACCCAAGGTGTCTCTAGCACCCTACAAGGTGTCTCTAGCACCCTGCAAGGTGTCTCTAGCACCCTGCAAGGTGTCTCTAGCACCCTGCAAGGTGTCTCTAGCATCCTACAAGGTGTCTCTAGCACCCTACAAGGTATCTCTAGCACCCTGCAAGGTGTCTCTAGCACCCTACAAGGTGTCTCTAGCACCCTACAAGGATCACTCCTCAGCGCGACCGGTCTGAAGTTCAAAGGTTCATATCTTTCTTGCATGTCGGTACCACATTGCCATTGTACCTACACCTGGCGGTTCTACCAGTGGTAAGTTGCGAATTTCAGGAATAGGTGTACTCTCGGCATCTACCACCTCTTTTAGGGGTCCACGGAGATCTCATCTCAGCCACCATCCTTCGTCGTGCCCATCTAGTTGTTTCCTTACCTCTTCCTGGGTCACCGCGATCTCGCTCAGGTTCGTGTTGGATGCTGCATGCACTAATAGACCCGTTGAGCACATCAGGCTCCGTAGTGATAACTGTAATCTTTCATTTAGAATAATGCGTACTTGCGTGTGTCAATTTGTGCGCGTGTGACTCTGCACGTTAGTGTATGCACGTGTGTGTGCACGTGTGACATTCAATTATACGCAGTCGATGGTGCTTAGGGTAATTACATAGACTAGGAGGAGGTAATTGCGTGCAAAATTAGGAACGGTAATCGGTGAGGATTTATGGTTGAGACGATTATTGAGGATGCGGGGGGGGGGAGGAGGGGAGAGGATGAGTGGGAGGGGGAGGGGGGGGTGGATAATGTAGAAATGGTGAGGAAGACAAGGTAGGCGAAATGGAGATGGAGGGGAGGTGATGGGAGGGAATAGTTAAGGGAAACAGGTGAGAAAAGCTTGAGAGACGGAGGGATGGTGAAAGTGAATTAGGTGGAACAGAAGGGAGGTGAGGAAGCATGAGGGGGTTATAGTGAAGATGGTACGAGGTGATACGGTGAGGGTGAAGGAGGATAGTGATGGTTACGGACACACGAGGGGGGAGGAGAGTGATGGTGAAAGGCAAACAAGAGACCTGAGGCTGGGAATGAGTGCAGGTGTGTGTGTTCTGTCCCTCGCCAATAGACAGAACACCAGGAAGGAGCTCGTGCTTAACATTTCATTCAGAATTGAACATTGTGGAGGCAATGAACAATGAGCCCATCCTCCTAACCTCACCCGAGGCTGGGGGAAGCTTTCAGTTCACTTCCTACCACGGCGGTGGCCAAACATTTACACATAAGGTGATAAAAGTGCTTTACAATGGTGATCATCATCCATACATTATCGCCTGTCTTACCTCGACAGGGTTCTAAATATGCCCTGTTACATATACGATAGTTGCTAATTGAGTGCTCAATCGTAGAACGTAATTAGTGTGCGTTAACAAAGGTGAAATGCAATTCTAACCAACTTACACATATACATGCACATCGACACGTATATATTTACTTTTACGCTACAGAAACAAGCGAGGTTATTGAGCACTCAACCACAGAAAGTGATTAGGGGTGCTTTTACAAGCTGAAGTTGTCACATATAACATAGTTGAATATTACCTAGTAAATCACGGCTGCAATTCCAGTATATCATCAAGTGTTCCAGTACTCAGATATCACCCCAAGGGAGGGGGGGGGGTAGAGGTCTACAGGTCTCACTTCCCTCTCACTGAGGAGAGGGAAGTGAGAGGGGGGGATTTATGGCGACCCCGGCCCCTCCCAGTTAAACATACAGTTGTCACAATTACCTGATTGTTAAGTCTGTGCTTTGTTTCCCTGCTCCCCGCCCACACATGTTCCCGCAGCTGCGGGTCTCCCTCTGGCTCCTGCATCCCACCTATTGTTTCCCTGTCTCCTTGTTCTTGTCTTATAAAATATCCTTGTTCTTGTCTAATATGAATTAAAGTGGCAAATCATAATAATGGTCAGAATTAATACCGTGGGCACAGATAGCATTGCAATGTATGCAAGTGAGAACAAGATATCACCGTAGATATCACCGTAATACAAGTCATATCGAACACAAGATGGTTTGCCAAGGGATTTTGAAGCCTACCTAACCTTACGTTTCGTTACCTCTCGATGATTCCGAGGATCAATGTCCCCGTGGCCCGGTCTGTGACCCAGGGCTCCAGGTTGGTGGTCTGGTCAACCTGGCTGTTGGACGCAGCTGCCCACAGCCTAACCTAGCTCAACCTAACTAATGTGTCGGCTTATACATGCTAGGAGGCGAAGAAGAGGGTTGATGAGTTGAGCAATATGATCAACATGGGGAGGATGTTGTGACCACGACGCTCGTGAGTGAGTCTGAAGGCTCAGACTCACTTCACCTGAAGGCTTAAGGCTGAGAAGTAACCTCCTTGAGGCACGAGGAATGCTATATCAGGTGTTCCGAATTATAACGGCGGGATGCAAAGGGATGTCGTAGAGGTTATGAATAAGGCCCAACTGTGCAATTTACAGATTTAAATTACTTGGGAAATAGAGTTGTGCACTCAAAAAACTAAATGGAAAGAAGACTCGAGTCTCGAAGTCATGCAACTATTTCACGATATTCCACAGACCAACCGTCCATGGTGATGGAATAAGCAAGATCTGTATCAAATGACTTCAATAACCCAGCAGTACATTAAGCAATCATATACCTTCCTGCAGAAAGACCCGCTGGATCACAGCGCCCGTGTGTGTGTGGACATCCCCCAGGTCTTTTGGCGACCAAACTGGATCATTCATCATGCTGAACGGACTACCAAAGGTGAATGCTGGGACAGGAGCTGATGCGCTTCTCATAACAAGAGAGGAAGTTGTGATTGACAGCTCAGGAAGGGCACAATTCATCACCAACCTGGAACACCTGAAGGGTTATCCAATTCCGTTAACAGAGGGTGAAACAGATTCTTGCTTTAATGATGCCAGATGGACTATTATGGTATAGAGTACAAAACAAAAATGTGAATGTTGAATGCTGCTACATTTCAACGACCGACGCACTACGTCATAAAGGACAGGCAAGGAATAGATCAGATTAAAGGTGATTTTGTTGATATGTTTTGAGAGATTAAAAATAACACACCTGATTGTAAAACTTGGATAAAAAATGACTATGAACATATGTGAGTGACCATGAAAAAATCCGTCGCAGGTAGAAGCCATCAATCAGTTACCCACACTGCATTTACCCACACTGTAGTTACCCACACTGTAGTTACCCCACACTGTAGTTACCCCACACTGTAGTTACCCCACACTGAAGAATAATAAAACAGTTATGAGATACGTACGACCAACAGGACAGACGCACTACAGCTCCAATACAAACTTTTCTCAAATTGCGGCCTTCTGGCCAGCTTGTTAGGCTCCAGAAATAAGCTTAACGTGTACATAGGAATGTAGGAAACCCTTCCATAAGACAAGAAGTCTGCTGCTCCGAGTACACCAGTCTTGCAAGCATAACTTAAAATCTTAAACCGTTTTTTCTTCTATGTTGATGTTAGCGACACTGGACCAGGGTGGTATATCAGGTATACCAGGGTGATATATTCTGAGTCAGTGACTCAGAACCAGGGCTGACTGGCCTGGATGATGTATCAATAATGATTTTTTCCCATAATGATGTATCAATATGCTGGAGTATGTCTCATACTTCACACACGGATATAACTATGGTCTCAGTGAAGGGTCTAAGTGCTGAACGAGCATTAGTGGTGAGGTGCCCCATTTGGTCGTTGGATTGTTAATACATGACGTCTTCAAATAGGGTGAACCATTTCCCTTAACAATTTAACTAACTGCAGTGTTCTCATTGCCACATTACTGAATTATCAAACTAACAGTAATTCAATGCAGTTATTTTTTACAAGACTAACATAACAATTTCCATAATAATTTTGGTAGTAGATAATATATAATAATTTTGGCAGTATTGACATTGTTTTGAATACGAACGTATTCATTTAGTTGTGTGCTACTATATTCGCAGTCTTACTCGGCAAACAAATTACTATATCAAACAAAATAATAATAATGAATGGAATCTGAAACAGCCAATCCTCCTGAAATACTTAAGGCAACTATTTGATCAAATGTCCCAATATATATAACTGCTGGACCCCACACAAAAGTTCAGGTTTTGTACTGTTTAATTCCTTCAAATGTGCATTCTATCAAACCAGGAATTTAACTAAAGGACCTAACCATTCCAAGGCTCAAATCCTGGGCTCAATATATTCTACGTTAGGTTTAATACAGAACATGTGTGTGCTATACAATGTCTAGGAATACTGCAAGTCGCGCGCCAGTGGGGCTACACAGGCTACTTCGTTTCAGGTGGGGCTACACAGGCTATGCGTTGTTTCCAGTGGGGCTACACAGGCTACTTCGTTTCAGGTGGGGCTACACAGGCTATGCGTTGTTCCCAGTGGGGCTACACAGGCTACTTCGTTTCAGGTGGGGCTACACAGGCTATGCGTTGTTTCCAGTGGGGCTACACAGGCTACGTCGTTTCAGGTGGGGCTACACAGGCTATGCGTTGTTCCCAGTGGGGCTACACAGGCTACGGTGTTCCACGAGGGGCTACACAGGCTACGGTGTTAGAGAAGGAGTACACATTTACGTCAACAAGACTGTTATTACATACATCACGTTTACGAGTCCACCCTCCTCTGTGTCACATATAATACAACCATATTACCGTATTTTAGCAATACTTTTTCCCATAAATAATTTTGAGCTGGGATATCTGTAATACATAGGAACATACATGTCTTATATTCATATGATGGCTCGTCAGGTCTCTGATATACCTTTATCTTATAGGTGATGAAATATTTATATATACAATATTAAATATAGACATTAATAATAGCATATACAGAAGCAAAAGCCTTATAGGATTCAATATTACAAATCTGTGATACGGACGAAAAATCCGAGCCTCGTTTATAATAAACAAATTATATACATTATACCTAATAGCCAGAACCGCGCTACTTGGCCTAGTATGCAACGTCCGATTTACCTAACAGGCCGAAGGATGTTCATTAATTTCAAATATTTCTCTCCAGATTGTTTTTTTTCTAACACTAATAATCTATGATATTAGGAACATGAATTACTGACTTAGTTACGTTAGGTTAGGATAGATTAAAATAGGTTAGGATAGGGAGGTTAGGTTAGCTTAGATCAAATTTCTATATTAGTTTTGACTTAAATAAAATAAAATTGCAATCATATATAATACAATGAAAACTTTATACAATGAAAAATAATTTCAAAGGAAAAACCTTAGGAAAAAATAAATATTTCACGAAAATTCGGCTTGTTAGGCAACTTTGATTATATATATATATATATATATATATATATATATATATATATATATATATATATATAGTATATAATATATATATATATATATTACATAATATATTATATATATATATAATATATATACACTATATATAATATATATATTATACATACTGTATATAATATATCGAGATTTTTAGGTCCATATAAACGTCCAAATTATACTGGTTTTTACCAGTATAATTTTTATCTAGTATAATAATATGGGAAGAAGATTATAGGTAATTTATAAGGTCTACCATTTATTATAATCAATTTAATTTTTATTACCTCAAGCACAAACAAAATTGATAATAAATATTTAAGAACATATTAACTTAGTTAATAGCAGATTCATGAATATTGTCCACATTCTCAAGAATACAGTACACAATTATTGCAGATAATAAAGCCTAGTAAACAACCTTATAAATCATGCTTATTTAAAACTCATTACTAAAGTCAATAGAGATGGAAAAGCTTGACTGAATAACAATGCAAGGAATTTAGCGCAATAGTAAGGATCAATCACATGTATTTGTTTAAAGAAAAAACTCAAGAATAAAAATAAACATTAAAAATTCAGAATTATTGTGAGAAACAAACCTAAATAATATTCTTCATGTTGACCTTACGAATCGCAAATATGTATACATGCTCAGTATAAACGGAACACCCCAACTATATACCCTGTACACCAAAGTTTTGCGTCGACGTGAGAATCTCAAACAAAAGAGGCACAAGAAACTCCCATATAGACATAAGAATGAGACAATACAAACACAGGAATCTCAAATAATATAGACTCAGGAATCCCGGGACCCGGCAGGAGAGCAAGAGGTTCAGATACCCATATTGTTCTGGGCTGTAATCCAAGAAGGCCATTCATGTGGGTGGTTATGGCCGCAGCCTCTCCGTATTATCCCCCCAAACTTCCAGAGAGTTTCGGGGATGGAAATATAACTAGCGCTCAAAGTTTACTGTGTGGTAATTCGAAGCGGGAAGCATTCATCGTTATGTAGGCTTACCGCAAACGTTTCGTATGAATAATCTTTTGTTTAAATATAAATATTTTAGAAAACAGCTTTTATTTTATTACCAGCGTTTTTTTTTTTAATTATTTTTATTTTCTACCACAGACGTGGCCACACATTTACAATGTTAACTAGCATATATACATTTTCTTCTGACCTCCATGGACAGGGTGAGAGATTTGTTAAACATACAGTTCAGAGATTTATTGAACAACCACAGGTGATTTTTTTTTATTATTATTTTCTACCACAGACGTGGCCACATATTTACAATGCTAACTAGCATATATACATTTTCTTCTGTCCTCCATGGACAGGGTGAAAGATTTGTCAAACATACAGTCTACATACTTAAATACATAGATATACAGATTTATAAATGCATTAACGTGAATTTATAATGGTGAAATTTAATTAGAATATTATATTTTCTTAACTTTAACATGCTTCCAAATATAGTCTTTAACAAACATTTTAAGTTATATTCCGGTATTTTGTTCAACAAAATCAAAACATATATTATCTCATACAATTTTTCCGGTCACATCCACCAACTGTTATTCTATTCTTACAGTTTAAAACATGCAGGAATTTAAATATCGTATTGCATTGCATAACAGATGTTGTAAACTTGAGCTATTATACATTAATTATTAGTTCTGGAACGTCTAGGTAATGTATTTCAGATAGATCTTGTGAAGCAGAGGCTACGAGCATGGTGAAAGGTTATCAATCAGGTGGAGTATGTGAACTATGCAGGGAACTTGGGCATTCCTGCCACCTGCTTCTTGGCCAAGACACCAAATCCCATTTTCTGTGTGTCTAACCGCTTAGGCCACGTCACGTGACAACTTCATCCCGGCTGCCAGCCTCCTCATAATGTGGGAACATATTTCTGGATTAAATTATGTAGAGAATTATGGTTATTTAAGTGGAATGAATGCTGTGGGAAAAATAAACCAAAAGTTCTCTTTCAAACTTTCGCAAGATACATTTTGAACTGGGTGTAATAATGCACCTCTTGAGGAAATATTAAGGCAACAGGTGGGGATTAGCCTCGCATCTCTCAAGTCTCACCAACTGGCGTACAATTTTCTCAGGTATATCACGTTATTATGATTTAATTGTGGATCTACCGCTGTTCGTCTATTAAAGATTACAGTATATAAATCTTCCGCAGGGGATTGCAGGTAAATGATTTCTTGCGTTCGTCAAGTTGTGGATCCCATCATTAGACACGCGGCAGCTCCTCTAAAAGAAGAGCCTCAACTCTCTTTTAACAAAACCTTTTTATTTTTTTTATCCACCATGCGGTGGTCTATGGGATAAAGTGACCAGCGTAAAATTGGCTTCCCCCGGTATCCCGTCAATGTTTGTGTAATGAATTATCGGGCATTGTTGTGCTGGGCGAGGTGGCTAGGAGCGGCGTGGCGGGTCCACCTTATATGTGGGGGTAGCCAGGCGGAACACAGTCTGGTGGGTAATCTTGGGGTTTAAGACCACTATGGTGGAGGAGGAGGCGGGTGGGTAGACGCGCGCCACCACCATTCATCAACCTGACTCATCATTGACTCCGCCTGGTTATTATGAGTCACTTATTAGGCAATGGATTTATGTATATTATTACGCATAACCTCGGCACTAGGCTACAGGGGGGGGGTAGAAATAGCCTAAGCTACTCTATCCCTTTGAGATGTATTTCTTTCTTGTCTCAATAAACATACTTGAACTTGAAATAGGCTACGGATGTATTGATGTTCCCCGCACTGGCCAAACCTACAGCTGTCCTCTCCGCCTCTCGCCATCGCACAAATCCTGACATTAATCAACATTTGATAACATAAAACTTTAAGAGAAACAGTTGTACAAAATACTCATCCCTCACCAACTTCTTCACATCTTACCGATGACTCTGCCCTAGTTATTCGCCTTCGTGAACAGCGCTAACAGAAATTCGCCAATACTCTATACATTTTCCTTGAAATAAATTTTGACTTTCAAAATAATTACCTCCATATAATCCCCCTATATTTGTCTGTGGTCCTGTTCTCCCATTCATTGTAAACAAAAAACTATAAGATCAAATTGTAAATATATAAATGTTTTTCAAACACGAGTAATTTTTTTCTTTATTAAATTATATACAATATAAAGATCATATTTAGATCAATTTACAAGGGAAACTACAACATTTATATATAGTTTATATAATTCTTAGTAAACTAACTTTTTCATATCACCAAAGAGCATGAGCCGTAAACCCCCAAATATTATATTTGATCCTGCCTCGCAAAAACTTCAATAGTTTGCTTACTGAGTAACCTTCCTGCTTGTCTATCCACACACAAAAATGTAATCGGAAAGTGGCATAATTTTGTTTGCTTAATTTTCTTGCCCTAAAAATAGCAGTTACACTATTCGTTTGCATTATTTCCTTTCTAAAGGTAACACATGAGATTGTTCACTGATACAAACGCTGCTTCGACATTGTTTATAAAGCATACGGATCCAATCAATAAATTCTTGTGCCACTCCTACTCTATCCAATATTTCTAATACAAACCGAATATCAACACGGTCAAAAGCTTTCGACCAGTCTAGGTTTATCATGGAGGAAGGAACAATATTCTCAGACACATAATACACAACATCCCTAATTACATTATTACAATTGATTATGGATTCTCCCAGTCACACCACAGAACTGTTCCTTGGATATAATTTTATCCATTACAATCTTAAGTCTATTCGCCAACAATTTCGAAATTATTTTGTAATCCTGGTTGAGCAAGGAAAGTGGCTTCCAGTTCGTTAGGATATGCAAATCACTTGTTTTTGGTTGCAGCGTAATAACCCCATGAGATTGTGACATGCTAAGCTTCCTGTGCTGTATGCTATACTGCACAACTTGAACAATGTCTTTACTAATGACAACCTATAGACAGAAATAAAATTCCGCCGGTAAATATCACAACCAGGGCTGCCCAATAAACTCGCCCCTCGGGGCAAAATTTTAAAAACTTTTGCATGCAAGTTTACATGTTTTTGCCCAACTAGAGGTGTTCCCACAATACTTGAAAATTGTCAATTACATCTCTACTCTGCAACAGACTGCAACTGAGCTTCCGTGACCCTGTCCCCACTTTAACCTGATCGGTAATAACAAGCTTCACCACAACCAAACATTGATCTGAACAGCTGACCGAAACAGTGCTGCAAGAACTAATTGTATTGTACCTTTATTGAAACGAACATTGTCTGCTTTCCCATATTATTCCAGTATACAAGTAATAGTTCCATTCGACATTTCAAAGGGCGCATCCCTCAGAGAAACATATGTAAACGTCTTGCTCAAATAAATCACTTGCACCGACCCATTCCCATTAGGCAGACTGATAAGGTCATCATCATATTTCTTCAGAAACTCAGAAAACTGTTTTCTAATTTCACCATTCTGTTTCCTGGCAGTGGCTGGAAACCAAACAATTGCTCGATCTTTATCTGTAGCACATCGAAGATCGTCGTGCCGACAAGGTCATAATCAGTGATACAATTGAACTTGAGTCCAACAGACTCCTTCCGCTTAAGTGGAAGTGTGTAGGAGCCCATGATGGGACATACACCACCCCTCAACATTGACCTCACAGGTGAGGCTACAGGCTCATCAACCAACACGCCAGCCGAGAGCGATGACAAACACGTCTGCTCACCACCATGTCCAGAACGCGATAAAGTAACTTAAGTAATTCTGCTCTTTGGATAATGACAATGCAAAAAATAATAATACTGCATTAATATTATCCTCATTAATATTATTTTTATTTGCATTAATAATATATTTAATAATAACAAAAATAATAATAGAATTATTAATGATCGTATGGGTTAAATAATAAAATATAATACGTTGCATCACATTTACACACCAGAAAAGTTTGTAAGGTGTGCTTGTATGAAGCAAAAACTGCACTCTTTCTGTAGAAGTGTCTGTGGTCACGTAGCTCAAGTAAGTTTATTGACATAATAATATACATCCCAAAACGATAGAATAGAGTAGAGTAGGCTATTTCTACCTTCCTAAAATTCCTGCGTCCGTCCAAGGGATGATGCGTCTATGTTATCGGCAACAGCTTCAAATTTCCAGTGCACCGATGAAATTAAAAGCATTGATATAAGCAAGCTTTCTCAAGTTAATGAGTATCTATTTCGATAGCTTGAGGGGTCGTACGTTTCTGGTGAGGCAAAGTCACTACATTTAACGATTATCAAATCGAGGAAACTAGCCATCTTGTGTAGCCTAATAGTGTAACGGTATAATAATATATTTCCCGTGAAGTGCGAAGCTCGCCACCAGTTCAGCCAGACTGTTAATATATCCATTACCTTAGAGCAGCCAGCGTGACTCTTGAGAGAGGCATTAGAAATCGAGGCAAACATCATGCTCAAGGAATCACATCCTTGACATAAGCTCCTTATCAGCTCCTCGGAGCACAAATGCTATTTAAAGACGCTACAGTGCAACTTGAAGCCGTAATGGCATGTTATAATATATATATATATATATATATATATATATATATATATATATATATATATATATATATATATATATATGAATGAAAACTCACACCCCAGAAGTGACTCGAACCCATACTCCCAGGAGCAACGCAACTGGTATGTACAAGACGCCTTAAACCACTTGACCATCACGACCGGACATAATGAGGTGATAGCCGAAGCTATTTGAGCCACCTCACCGCCGGCACTCGGATGGTTATCTTGGGCATAGCATTTTTACCAAATCACCTCATTCTTTGGGGCACACGTGAGGAACACAAATGCGAACAAGCCTGAATGGTCCCCAGGACTATATGCGAATGAAAACTCACACCCCAGAAGTGACTCGAACCCATACTCCCAGGAGCAACGCAACTGGTATGTACAAGACGCCTTAAACCACTTGACCATCACGACCGGACATAATGAGGTGATAGCCGAAGCTATTTGAGCCACCTCACCGCCGGCACTCGGATGGTTATCTGGGCATAGCATTTTACCAAATCACCTCATTCATTTTCATTCGCATATAGTCCTGGGGACCATTCAGGCTTGTTCGCATATATATATATATATATATATATATTATATATATATATATATATATATATATATATATATATATATATATATATATATATATATGACAATGTCAGACCACGGAGGAAAAATGAAACAGGAATTTCCTTAGGTACTTTCGTATATTAATACATCTTCAGAAGGAGTGTCCTTCTGAAGACTCCTTCTGAAGATGTATTAATATACGAAAGTACTTAAGGAAATTCCTGTTTCATTTTTCCTCCGTGGTCTGACATTGTCACATTTTTAATCACGTGTTTATTTTCGTGATATATATATTATATATATATATATATATATATATATATATATATATATATATACAGTATATATAATTTGGTAGGAGTCTTTTTCGAAGACATATGTTATTGAATATGATAAAGAGTGAGATCAATGATTCTAGCACAAATCTGTTCTATTTTACGTATTTTTCTTCATTGGAGAAGGAAACTGTAACTGTCTGTCTCTGTATTTTGTTGTCTGTCTCTGTTTCAGTCTCTCTATCTGACTGTATGCCTGTCTGCCTCTGTCTATTCGCTGAATATTTTTCTGTCTCTCTTATAAAACTAATATAAGTCTACCATTGGCGTGTGGGTAGTTCAATGGTGGAGGAGCCTAGTGGTGTGAAATATTAAAAATATACATATTAGCTCCGAGATGAAACATGTGTCACAGCCGGAAGTAGAATGTTCTAGCTTCTAAATTGAGACATATTTCATAGCTGGGAACCGGGCTAATACCGAGTTGTAAGTGTAAATTCTCGATGTTTTCTACATTTGTGGCTTTTTCATTAGCGGCGGAGAGCTGCGAGAGAGCTCTCTGCTGCTCGCAATGCTGGAAAATACTGACATTTCTATTTGGTTTCTGTTGATTAATGAAAGTTCAAAGTAAACAAAAGTTTTGATGCGCTCAAATTTCTCTTAATATAACTCTGGATCTGAGAACGTTCCCTGGATCTGAGCGAATTATCTGACATTGAGGGCCTCCAACTTTGATGACTATTGTTTTTTATTCTTTGATGAGAAACCAACACTGGTGGTATCATGAATACGAATTGCAGATAGAAACTAATGAGTTATTAGCAATTCTGGTGGGAAATTTGTTAGCTTGGAAGCATACTCTGAATATGATAGTGTTGGATCCTATACTCTTCATAGTAATCTTCGCTGATGCTCAGTGGATAATGACACATGCTTAATTAAAGTCAATAAAATGTAATAGTATTTTCGTGCTTTGTCATAATCCATCTTAGTGTGAAGAGTAGCCCACTTTATCACTTACTGCGCCTGGTATTGTACTAGTTATTTACTGGAAGCCTCCGCTTCTTTCTACTGAAAATCTTAATCTCGAAAATATTATTTTACAGCTTTTTTTAATGTAGCTGTAGCAGACAAACGTCTTAAATGTACTCCTACCCCCTCGTGCAACTCAGTTTGAACCCTCTCAGTGGTTCTACGATTTTTCCCTCAGAATTGTTTTAATAGTTCACTGTTTCTTCTTTCGACCTTTCTTCTTTCTTTCTTGTGGTCTGCATCTCAGTAATCGTGCTGGCATGGTAACCACGCGGTGACACACTGCTTTCCTTCAGCTCTTTAATAATATCACAGGCCTCCTCTAGTGATGGTTCTCCTCTCCCACGGCCTCCGCTAGCAAGCTCTACTCTATGACGGACTCTACCAGCAGGCTCTCCTCACCCATGGGTTCCGCCATCCGGGAGCTGTCAGATAAGAACCACTCCGATAACCGGATGTATCCCTTCATTACCGACAAATAACTCCTCCCCTTCTATGGCCAAATAACACATCCCTTACAATAGCTAAATGACCCATCACAAGAGAATAGCCCCCCCCCCCAACCGAGAGCACAAAATCCCCTCACCCCCATCCGACAACTTCCCTCCCTCCTCTCTCGGATAGCCAGATGAACTGGCCAGGCCTGACTCCCCCGCCCAAGCCTCGCATAGTGCGGGCTACAGAACACAGTAAAACAATGGCGCCTCACCCTTCGGCCGGACAAGTGCGAATTTTCTAATGAAGATAATGGGTACCATGAGTGACGCAAATGGGGCGCTCGTGACGCCTGATTATTGTCATGATAATGATTTTAATGGACTAATTGCTGTAATTATAGAGGCTGCGCAAGCACTGGGACATTTCTCGAGATTTTACGAGTGTTATCCAGGGGAACGGCGAGACGCTGGCATAATTATAACTAGGGATGCCTACTAATGGGTTCCTCTTGTGTTAAGACAACAGTTGCTGTTTAGCGGCTCTTATGCACCAGAAAAATCCCGCCACCAGCGGAAAAACTCTTCTGCCACCAAGAAAACCCTGCAAAACCAGATACCTACCACCTTCAGTCACCAAAAGAGGCACTCCACCACCAGGATATTCACTCTCCTGCAGCGGCAACACCCTTCACCACCGGTAACTTCCTCCTTCGCCAGGCAACACCCTCCTCTACCACACGGTGTTCCAGCAAGCAACCCCACCACCAGGAAACAAGCTCCTACCCCCACCAGGCAACCCTCTACATGAAACACTGACATAACAGTCCCGGAGAACACCAGACTCCGAACTACAGCGATGGCTACTAACAAAAGGACTTAATGAGCTGACTGAGGAATTACGTCATTTGCATAGCTTGGGACAATACGAGAGAGAAAAACGAGAAAATCGAAAAAGAATATAAAACCTAATTTTTGTGTCGTCACATGTCTATTTTGTCGTACTGATTATGCATATATATGACGTTGTCGGTCTCCCACCTGTCTAATTGGCAGAAGTGTATAGCAGGGTCTAACTACATATAGTGTAATCGTATATGTGGCAGCTTGAATGGTCCCTAAGTTACATTTATACTACAGTAATTTAATGAGACTTGCAATATTGACACACACACAACACCACACACACACACACCACACACACACACCACACACACACACAACACACACACACACACACGTATTAGATATATGTATATATATAATATATATATATATATATATATATATATATACATGTCCATATATATATATATATATATATATATACTATATATATATATATATATATATATTATATGCAAACAAGCCTGAATGGTCCCAGGACTAGATACAACTGAAAACTCACACCCCAGAAATTTCTGGGTGTGAGTTTTCCAGATATATATTATATATATATATATATATATATATTCTAGCTATATATATATATATATATATATATGAGTGACGCAATATATATATATATATATATATATATATTAATATATATTATATATATATCTATATATATAATACATGACAGTGTCAGACCACGAAGGAAGAATTGAAACAGGAATTTCCTTAAGTACTTCGTATTTAATAATATCTTCAGAAGGAATGTAAATAACAGGAATTCCTTCTGAAGAAGTATTATTAAATACGAAAGTACTTAAGGATATTCCTGTTTCAATTCATCCATCGCGGTCTGACACCGTCACATTTTTCATCACGTGTTAATGTTCGTGATTTAAATTATAGATATATATATATATATATTCTATATATATATATATATAATATATATATATATAATATATATATATCTATATATATATATATTATATATATATATATATATATATATATATATATAATAGAAGGATAAACAGGGTTCAAGAAACAGATTTGTTATCGGTTTTAGCTTCATTTTCATCACATCATTTAAGTCTAAAATTCCACACATCATTAGAAATGCACAAATAATAGTATAAGCCAAAATCTGTGAAAACTCCATACAGCGTAAAAATAACTCACAAGACACCATAAATATCGCACTGTAAATGTGGCAACAACAGTGGAGAGCCAGAACAGCTCCAGCAAAAAAAAAAAAAAAAAGTCTAGCTATCATCATCGAATATTTTGGTTGAAACCAATAACTTCAACAACGTACCAGATGATAACGCAATGCACAACAAGTACGTACGCACCCATTTGGAAGTACTGCAATACTCTCCACACCTTATCGTCTATTAAACGTTAATCCTCTAAGAAGCAATGCCACCAAGAGCAGATTCATGTACAAGTTTTTTAACTAACACCGTACAGGAGGTCACGGTCATGGGTGCTTAGAGCGTGGTTACGACTGGTGGAAAAGGGCAATGTGGTATTTAGTCGCTTTTATGATCAGTGATATTGACTCAATGACCAATTGCCTCGACAAAACCAAACTCGTTCACAAATATCCACCAAATGACAGAGATGTAATTTCCTGTGTCTGAGGCGGCGACTCCGGACTCATGGATTTTTTTGACCTGCCAGTACTCCCTCTCCCCACCCCACGGCTATTCATGCCCGTGACCCCTTTTGGGTGGCTTAATCTTAATCTCTCCCCGCCCAGTCAGACTGGGCCTCCAAGGGGACTGCGTCAGAACACAGTAACCATGCATACTGTATCTGTACATATGACTAGCAAGGGTGTGCAGGCGATGAGACACAATAACGTGGCTGAAGTATATTGACCAGACCACACACTAGAAAGTGAAGGGACGACGACGTTTCGGTCCGTCCTGGACCATTCTCAAGTCGATTGTGAGAATCAATCGAATTGAGAATGGTCCAGGACGGACCGAAACGTCGTCGTCCCTTCACTTTCTAGTGTGTGGTCTGGTCAATATACTTCAGCCACGTTATTGTGTCTCATCGCCTGCACACCCTTGCTAGTCATATGTACAGATACAGTATGCATGGTTACTGTGTTCTGACGCAGTCCCCTTGGAGGCCCAGTCTGACCTGGGCGGGGAGATTGATTAAGATTAAGCCACCCAAAAGGGG
>WNGS01169498.1:61870574-61886159 GCA_020271785.1 Procambarus virginalis
AAGGTTTTTAGGATATTCAAGCTGGAGGTCATGTTTACACACCCAGAGCAAGTGGCCAGCTCTCAGTGCCGCAGTGTTACTCACGCCTGTACAAGCCGAATGAAATCTATTCTTACAGATATAACATTCATTCCCGTTCGCCTTCGACTTGAAGAGATCTTACAGTGGCCACAAATTTGTTATTTACTCCCATTTTGCCTTGTTTGTTGTATATATCTATATATTTATAATATTAATGTATACCGTATGTTGTAAAGTATATATGTATTTGTTCTCTACAGTATGGTCAGTACTTATCACACGGTCGAGGGTGAGGGAGGGTCCCAGAGGCTGTACCGTTGACACTTGTTTGTCCCAGGCCGCGGCTGGAGGGCCCTCAGTTGCCAGTTACTTGGGTTATAACACTGATATATTAATTCGCTTGTATTACAATAAAGGATTTTCTGCTTTATTCCCGACTTGCAATAGTATTCACTTTCTCTATTACTAATTTCTCGATCCACATTCCCCTATTACACTTGTGGAAACCAATTTGCTAGTAAGCACACACACACACGGCGGCCACACAGGATGTGGGCCTAAGGGCTGGGTTCTGGCACCACGAGGTGGACTCCACACAAAATTCACTTGTTATTTCCTTAAGCACAAAAGTCGGAGTCAATCACTATGTATATTTGTTTAATAAGTTGAGATGCACTTTATGAGTTATCTGACTTGTGTTTTCCTGTATCACTGAAATATCCCGAGATATATAGTGTTTTTCACAGAGCTCGTGCTCACGTGTGCTTCCCTCCCCACACCAGTCGAACAGCCCCAAAGTTACTTTGCTCAGAGATATAACTGGTTGATGGTGAACGAATCGACCATTACTATATTGTTATATATGAAATAAAGGAACGTTGATATATATATTATCTTGTCTCCTGCTGCTTGCGCAAAAGATTGTTGGTTCAGTAATCGAAGATATTCAAGCTAAAGATTTTTTTCCGGGATTCCTTGTAAATGTGAATGAAAATCTGATTAATCTAGGCGGACGAAGCCTGATCATTGCATCAGAATATAACTGGCATATAAAAGAAGCTATTTCTCCTGGAAAATAGAAGAGAGCCTTGTTTTGATTCTCCGGAGAGCAGCATGGGTCCCACGCGGTATCTAGTATCACTTGATTACAGGGTTGGGTATCTGATCGTCCTCGCCCATCCAGTGCCCTTTGTGCTCTCCATAGTGCAGCTTTGTGGCGTCTATGATTCAGCCTTCGTCAAGCGCGGGAAATGGGCGACACGCTTGATTTGGCGGTTATTACAACCTGGCAAAAAGCACATGTCTCCAGTGATACAATTTGATTCATTTTCAAGAGAATTACGTATGCCGTGTAAATTTCCAGTTCTCTTACAACTGAAATGTGGCGTCATCTCAATAAATAAGCCGTCTTCTACGCACAGAAACCATTAGGTTCAATACAACAAACAAGTGAGGATCACATACAGACCAGGAGCGGCGTCTGATGATTCCCGGTCCTCTTCACACAGCTTGGCAAAATCGCGGGAACTCGTCTTGGTTGAAGTTTAAGAACGTGCGCGGAAACTCCTACTCCATACAAATGCTGATTTTAGAAGATTTGTGGACGAATCAGGGATTCTGATTTCATATATAGCTTTTCGGCAGAGTTTGATGGTTTGGTAGGGCAATGAATGCGTGTTGGGAAGGTTACGGTGACGCAACGGATGGGTGCCTATATTACACGCCACCAACTGCTCATCTCGGACACACTCACACAGCACCGCTCCTGTGCCAGGAAAGTCCACTACGGGCTCACCATAGCCCGTGCTACTTGCCTCGCTCCTGTGCCAGGTAAGTTACAGGCTCACCATAGCCAGTGCTACTTGGAACTTGTTCCGAGTAGCTGAATCTATAACAACAACAACATGCTCATCTCACTATTATGTTCATGACTGTCTAGCGTCTCACATACTTTACCACAGTTACTGACATTATTTTCACAAATGTACTTAATTTGGACACCAACCAAACATCTAAATGAAACGACGACGTTTCGGTCCGTCCTGGACCATTTTACGCGACTTGGTAATGGTCCAGGACGGCCCGAGACGTCGTCACTTTCTTTATTTTCAGATCTGTGGACAAATTGGGGGTCTAATTTCCAGCCCCGTTATTGTGACTACATACTTAATTTGTATGAAATGTTATGCTGTTTTAGATACGACATACAGCACGACCATCTTGTTACAAATTACAGAATTACAGGAATTCTCCTTTCTAAGTGTATTCTGTGCATTTTAAGATACAAAGAATACAGTTTTGAAAGTACAAAAATGCAGAATATGCGTTCACACGTGATTGTCTACACCCGCTGGAGGTAAACACATACGTAACTCTACACCCGCTGGAGGTAAACATTAACAAGACGGGGGTCTCGGGTCTTACAAAGTTGCACAACAAACTGACCAGTATTATGCAGGCTCACATCACTAAATGATATTATATCTGAATCTTATTCCAAATGATAATACCCAATTACAATGAATTTTCATGAAAGATTTTAGACTTACATATGGAGCAAATGCTGCTTATCGACGTGCACACACCACGCACGCACGCACGCACACACGCACGCACGCACACACACACACACACATATAAGATATTTTAGCTGGTTGCATCAGGCTCCAACGAACAGATGTCATCTCCCTGCTATTTTAAATAATTCTATTCCAATATTTTTAAATGACACGTTGCTTCCAATCTATAAATGTTGCAAACACAGACTTTATTACACATGCTCTAAAGATTTCATTTTTATTAATGCTACGGTCTGACATTTAAGTAATAAAGTCCACAGAAATTTGGCCATATTTTCTCTTACGTATACTTATTAATTTTTATTTACATTCAAAAAACAACTTGAGTGAGTATTGGTGGTATTTTATCATGTATTGCGCTCCTAGGAATGGGCAAATATTTCCCAGCGGCAGAGTAGGTTACCTTACCTTGCGGGTTACCTTGAGGTTACCTTGAGGTTACCTTGATGATACCTCGCGGTTACCTTGAGCATACCTTGAGGTTACCTTGAGGATACCTTGCGGTTACCTTGCGTTACCTTGAGGATACCTTGAGGTTACCTTGCGGTTACCTTGAGGTTACCTTGTTACCTTGATGATACCTTGCGGTTACCTTGAAGTTACCTTGATGATACCTTGAGGTTACCTTGAGGATACCTTGCGGGTTACCTTGATGATACCTTGAGGTTACCTTGAGGATACCTTACGGTTACCTTGCGGTTACCTTGAGGATACCTTGAGGTTACCTTGCGGTTACCTTGAGGTTACCTTGCGGTTACCTTGAGGTTACCTTGTTACCTTGATGATACCTTGCGGTTACCTTGAAGTTACCTTGATGATACCTTGCGGTTACCTTGATGATACCTTGCGGTTACCTTGCGGTTACCTTGAGGTTACCTTGAGGATACTTTGCGGTTACCTTGATGATACCTTGCGGTTACCTTGAGGTTACCTTGAGGATACCTTGCGGTTACCTTGAGGATACCTTGCGGTTACCTTGAGGATACCTTGCGGTTACCTTGATGATACCTTGCGGTTACCTTGAGGTTACCTTGCGGTTACCTTGAGGTTACCTTGAGGATACCTTGCGGTTACCTTGATGATACCTTGCGGTTACCTTGAGGATACCTTGCGGTTACCTTGAGGATACCTTGCTGTTACCTTGAGGATACCTTGCGGTTACCTTGAGGATACCTTGCTGTTACCTTGAGGATACCTTGCGGTTACCTTGCGGTTACCTTGAGGTTACCTTGAGGATACCTTGAGGATACCTTACGGTTACCTAGCGGTTATCTAGCGGTTACCTTGAGGTTACCTTGAGGATACCTTGAGGATACCATGAGGTTACCTAGCGGTTAACTAGTGGTTACCTTGCGGTTATCTAGCCGTTACCTTGAGGATACCTTGCGGTTACCTAGCGGTTATCTAGCGGTTACCTTGCGGTTATCTAGCCGTTACCTTGAAGATACCTTGCAGTGATTCCGGGGAGACGAAAAGCACGCACAGTTATTTCCTGGGTCTGGAGGCGAGCCGGAGACCAGGAGACGGAGACCAGCTGAGAGAGGTAGATCTGCCTCCCTCCTTGGTCTGGATGTTTGGGAATTGTTATACAAACTGATAAACTGTATATATTACACCACTCAGGGATATTAGACTTTGGGACTAACGAATTGGGGTCCCATTAGGACAGGACTCGATTTTGAGATCATTGGTTAGGTAGCCATGTATGAAAGGGTTCTCGTTCTGAATTATTGGATTGGTAGCCTTGTAGGAAGACCACTGAGCCACTTAATTTCACTTAAAGATAGTTTAATACTCAGAGAGCTGCCGGACGGTCCTCACTCATGTTTGACACACGTTCAGAATTGTCTTGCACAAAGGTCAGCTTCCTAGAAACGGTACACCAGACTACGTGAGATACGTCGTAGTTGTACAGCCGACGGTGAAGCTACACCCTACCCTGTGGTGGTTGTATAGACGACGGTGAAGCTACACCCTACCCTGTGGTGGCTGTATAGACGACGGTGAAGCTACACCCTACCCTGTGGTGGTTGTATAGACGACGGTGAAGCTACACCCTACCCTGTGGTGGCTGTATAGACGACGGTGAAGCTACACCCTACCCTGTGGTGGCTGCATAGACGACGGTGAAGCTACACCCTACCCTGTGGTGGTTGTATAGACGACGGTGAAGCTACACCCTACCCTGTGGTGGTTGTACAGGCGACGATGAAGAAAATATCAGCATTGTGGAGAAATGCCAGACAGACTACAGGAACATTATCTAACACAGTGCACAGTTACAAACCAAATATGATTTCAACTAAGATTCAACAGAGCAGAAGTAGTTGTTAAACACATTGAACATAATGTTACTGAAGCGACCATACGAGTCATTAATACTCACACACTGCCTGAAACGAGAAACAAGTATCACTTAGTGGGACATTCAGAGGCTTAGGGCCCGTGTAGGGATATCCCAGAAAACAAAACTCACACCACAACATAGACGAGACTTTGACCTCAGAAGCCCCTCACGCTATAACACTCTCTTGAACACTGTAGTAATACCAGAGACCCAAAGGCAGTAAGTTTCCTGTTCCAGCGCCACGGTTTCATGATCCAGAAGGGGGAATGCCTACTGTATTGTAGATACGATTCCTGCCTTTTAGAAATTGAAAGATATTATTTAACAGTAATTTCCATGTATGTGTCTTGTAAGTTGTAACACAATTTTATATATATATTATATTATAAATCATATTATAAATTGGGATGACAGAGAAGAAAATATTCAGAGGGAAAAGGCCCGAATGCCTTTTATTGTCCATTTTGTTTATTGTATTTATTTTGCTAATAAAACCTAACCTAATCATCCTTGGCCTAATACATGCTATTTCAGACCTAATATAGTACATATATGTACTATGCTAGGCCTAGGAATATTTGGTTTCAGCTTTATTTTTTCCGGTCTATAAAGTCAATAGTACCAAATTCTACTATTTGTCCATTACGTCAATGTATGTATGATGAACCACATAGTTACAAAAAGTACTTTCTAAACAGGAGGATGGGTTGAAATATAGCTAAATACCATGAAATATGCCTATTCCTTAACCTTGAAATTTAGAGTGGTTTGGAGAGAAAACTCTCCTAACTCTAATTTCTCTCCTTGTTAGGAGAGAAAATGCGAATTAACAACTGAGAGAAGAATGTTTAGATTCTAAACATTCCTCTCTCTATATACAAGAACCTTGAATCCAGAACCACAGTTTAACAGTTATTAAGAATCACAGTACAACAATCCACCTGTGTTATCCAGGATCACACTCCACCACTGGCACTAAGGCCTAGTCCACACTGGCACAAAGTTATATGGCCAAAGCGAGACATTAATATAGCTGTATCTGCAGTATTTAACAGTAAGCCTTACGGTACCATCATTGTACAAGCTCCTGGTGATTATTCCCAATCTTCGTGATATCTCTTAAAGAGTCATTCATTTTATATAACCTCGTATATCTATATCCAAACCTATCGTAAACTAGGAACATTATGTGTCATGCTTCATCCCAATGTAAATAAAGAAACGCCTCCGCTGATAGTTGACCAGTAGTCATACTTTCTTGCGAGGTTATGCAACCCCATAAATCATCACATATGCAACCCCATAAATCATCACATATGCAACCCCATAAATCATCACATTCAATCCCATAAATCATCACATTCAACCCCCATAAATCATCACATATTTAAACCTTAAAGTGAAACAAATAATCGCAAGTTTGGGTTCTTCTACTGTACGGTAACTTCACTTTAGAGAAGTGAACGTTGATCTGATTAAGGTTTGTTTAACCATATGATGCCATCTGAGATGTATCGCGTGTAGGCATGACAAAGAGGTTACAGGCGTGAATGACGAGACTCCTAGTAAGAGCATGGGAAGGAGGATAGGAGGAGGAGCAGGAGGAGACGGTTGGACTGAGCCCTTGAGTTGTATCGACCAGATATTGTCAGATATACAATCATTTGGTTATACCATGGAGTCACCACCGAGTGTGACAAGAGCAATATTCAGCGGTCAGCTCTTATAGTGATTGTTAGCTAAGTAACCATTCAGGTCCCGGCTCTCATAGTTATCATTACTTAAAAGGCATTTCTCAATTTTGTTTAGTGTTCCGTAAACTTATTCTCTGGATAATTGTCGTTGCTGTTCCAGTGAGTGAAGGCACACGAAGTATACAACGTTCCTCACCTCTCTAAAACCTCGATATTAAAATTTATCATAAAAAACTCACAATTTATGATTCTCTAATAACCGATTTGAATCAGACTTTCTGTTTTTTTTTAATTATTTAAAAAGTTCCTGGTCACTGTAAAGGTTTAACAAGTGTTATTACTAATGTTACTGCAAACGACATCAACAAACGCCATTGTAAAGCTTATAAGAAACGATATTGCAAAGGCTACTGCAAAGGCTTTTGAAAACGCCATTACAAAGCCTACTATGAAAGACTATCACTATAAACGTCAAGGCAAATACAATTGCAAACCCCAAAAACAAAAACCATTGAAAAGATTAATACAAACGCCAATGCAAAGACTTTTGCAGTTCCTTTTTAATATATTTTAAAACCAGGAGCACACATATAACAAGTACAGTAAAAGACTTGCAGGTGGTAGCCTACAGTTAGCCTCATATTAACAGTAAAGTCAATAGCGGATGGATAGGCTCTTTCTGCCATAGTCTAAATCACGAATATGTTTCATCCATAGGCCTATCGTCATTTCAAAAGTCTTACCTAATGAAGATTATTCCCCCCCCCCTCGCTTGTGTAACTGCTTGTCGGGAATCGTCAAGGTCCTACGCAGGTCTCAGAGGGGAGAATACCCTCAGAGATTTCACCTTTCACTATAGACATTGTCGACCAGTAAGAGACCTTTTCCAGGTCTGTAAAAAATATCTTCACTGAACGACACGTCTGTATTGAGGGATTATCCCTAAATGGTACTGTCGGATTGTCCCTGAATGATATTATGATGTGGTCCCCCCCTGAAACGCATTGAAAGGTTGCCCTTAAATGCTATTGAAGGGGTTGACCCTAATGGTATTGACAGTTTGTCCCTGGATGGTATTCCCTTCAATACTCTCAACACCATCTCCTGAATCTCGTTCAAGTTAGTACCTGATGGCCCTGAAGAGCTTGACACATAGATTGCACTATGGAAAATACCGACTCACAAATATCAACATTGCAGACAAGTTGACAGACACAATCGACTTGAAAATGGTCCAGGACGGACCGAAACGTCGTCGTCTCTTCACTTTCTAGTGTGTGGTTTGGTCAACAAATATCATCATTCTCTACTCATCGGACTCATCGATCGATTAGGAGGATTACATGAGTTTCTGGTTAGGTTAGTAGGTTGGATTTTTTACGGAGTGACCCATCAAGAAACCGTACTGGTGTGAGGAAGGGGGGCGGGGGGGGGGAGGGGGTTGCAACAGTCTCCCTCAGAACGCCAACACCATCCTTGCCAAATGGTAGCGGCTCGTGAAATTGCCGTACTGTCCCGTTTTCCGTTTTGGGTCCTCTGGTAAGGTTTGGGCTCAGGTCACTTTAGTACGACAGTTTGTTGGCGTTGGGGAAGCTTAGGAGGACGGGCTGAATGACGATCGCCGTCAACAGTTATCAACGCTCTGATAGCGTTATCAACGCGTTGTTCTCGTGATGAGTCCGAAACGCGATGTTCAGCGCACTCCGATGACAACAACGAACCAATTAAAGTTTCATGTTTGTGGTGTTATATACAGTATTGTAAAGTGCTGTGCCGTGTTGTATGGTGTTGTATACTGTGTGATGATGCTCTATAACGTTGTATAGTGTTGTATGGCGTTGTTTAGTGTGGTATGACGATGTATAGTGTGGCATTACGTTGTATAATGTGATATGGCGTTGTATATAGTATGGCAAAGCGTTGTATAGTTTGTTATGGTGTTGTATTGAGCAGTATAGCGTTGTATAGTGTGGTATGACGTATAGTATGAACTGTAGTGTGGTGTAGCCTTGTATAGAGTAGTGTAGCATTGCATAGTGTGGCACTGAGCTATGTAGTGAGGCGTGCCATTGTGTACAGTGGTATGGTGTTGTATGGTGCAAGCATTACTCTCCAAACATGACCACAAACACACTACACGCTCGCGGGATGTTGTTCTTCTACCTCACAATTTTGAGAGCTAGAAGAACAACAATAACAATAACTGAACGGAATTTATTGAGAAGTTTTATTCATACAAATATCTTTAATGAAGGCTTTACCGTGTAGTACTGAAGTTTTTATACATTACTTGTTCTGTTACTTCTGGATTTTGCTCTCTAACAGCGAAATAAATTTAATTTTGAAAAATGCGCTCTGCATATGTTTATTTGCGGCTTTTCTATCTATCTGTATCTGTAAGAGAGAATGTCTGTCTGTCTGTCTGTCTGTCTGTCGTCTGTCTGTCTGTCTGTCTGTCCCAGGTTGGATGCCAGATGCTTCGATCTTGCTTCACCCAACTTTTCAGAACAATGGTCTGGGTATGGGACAGACGTAGGCGGTCGGGGTCGATTCCAGTGCCACAATTTAGAAAATATAGCCTCTAACTAACCCCCCTCCCTGTATCATTTTCATGAAGTCTGAAATGAAATCGCAGATGTGTTTTCCGTAGAGTTTGAGGTACTCACGCCGATTAATCGCGCACTTTCATTATTTACTCAAAAACGGCGTAATGAATTCAACTGTGCTACAGGTATGAAGATAGTGAGTAGTGTTATGGTGAAGAAGATAGTATAGTGAAGATGTAAGGTGGGGGGGGGGAGGTGGGATGAAATGGAGGGAAGAATGTAAGAAAGATGGTAAGGGGGTGAAGTGGATGGGAAGAGAAGGGAGTGAAATTAAGAAGAGGGGAGAAGGGGAGGGGAGAGCAGAGTGGTAAGAAACGCAGGCCCCGGCACCAGCCGGCTACCCCTCTGGTAACTATATATACAATTTGCCGCTTGTGTGGATAACGAGAGTTGTTGTGTGGAGGCCGGACACATCTCGCAGCTGGAGGTCGAAGGGGAAAACAACACACACAACACACACACACACACACATGCCCTCTGTCACCTCAAATACAACAGGGGGAACACTGGGAGCTACCTTTAGTTCCCCTCTTCCCTCATGAGGTGGAAGGTAGGGTCTCCCCTCTTCCCTTCATGAGGTGGAAGGTAGGGTCTCCCCTCTTCCCTTCATGAGGTGGAAGGTAGGGTCTCCCCTCTTCCCTCATGGTGGAAGGTAGGTTTCCCCTCCAGCATGGAGAGGGGGAGTAGGAAACTGTACCCCCATCTATTTCCCCTCCTCACTATTCCTCTATTTCTAGTACCTTATTCTGCCGCTATCCTTGTTTCTTCTCCTCCTTCCTTTCTTCGTCTTCCTTGCTACTTCCTTCCTGATTCCGCCCTCTTCTATCCCTAACTTTCTCTCCTCCTTCGCCCCTGCCTTCCCTGGCTCCTCCTACCTTTCCCCTGCTCCCCCTACCTTTCCCTTGCTCCCCCTATCTTCCCCTGCATCCCATACCTTACCCTGCACCCCCTACTTTTCCCCTGCTCCCCCTACCTCCCCTGACCCCCTACCTTCCCCTGCTCCCCCCTACCGTCCCCCGCACCCCCTACCTTCCCCCGCACCCCCTACCTTCCCCTTCTCTCCCCCCCCCCCCCCTCCACCAGAGGAACACCGGACAGTCAGGTTATCACATCATGGTTGCTGCTCAGCCACCGTGTGCACTCCCATTCCTCTGCTGCTCTTCCTCTTTATTCCCCTTTGCCATCCCCTCTTACCTTACCCTCTTTACCTTTCACGCTCCTCTTTACATTTATCTACCTCTTACCTATTAGCTTTCCATCATCTTGTTTTTCTCTCTCTCCGTATTTATATTTCCTTATGGTTCACCTTGTATATTTATCTCCATTCGCCCTGTTTTTCTTTTACTCTTATCTTAATTGTTCTTCTATTCTGCTTAGTTTTTCTCCCCTATACTCTTTTTTCCCTCTACTGTTCTTCTTTTATCTTTATATTCTGGTTTATTACCTTATACTATGTAATATATTTCCTTTAATCCATCTACTCTTCACGTTTCTTCTTTTCTTCTGAATCTTTCACCTTCTCTTCTTTTCTCTCTTTCTCACTTTTATATTTATAATTTCCTATATATTTCATTTTTTCGCCTCTCTCTCCCACTCTTCTATCCCCTTCTTTACCTGTCTCTTCTCCCTCTCTCCCTCTCCCTCTCCCTCTCCCTCTCTCTCTCTCTCCCATAATACCCTTCTCTTCCTATTAACCACTTCTCCACCGTCAAAGGGAACTGGGTTAACGGCCGTGAAGGAAAGCAATTCTCTTATCAATATGAGTCACTACACTTTAGGGATTCATTATACGGGTAATTTGGAATTTTCAGCGTTTCTTTTGTGAGCGAACAGTGAACTTTTCAAGTTCAAAACTAACGTCATAATTTTTTCTGGATATTTATTATACTGGCAACTTTAAGTTCAAAGGGACCATTTTAAGGTCCAACCTAGAGTCAATTCCCGAACATTCATCATTCAATAGTGAAATTCGAATAAATTTGAATCTTTAGGTTCGTTATAAAAATCCTATTTACCGCTTTGCTCATTGCTATGGGAACCATATTCGAATCGTGAATTGTCCAGGGTCGCTCTGCACGCAAGTGTACCCAATATGAACTAATACGGTGGTCCGGGAGTTCAGAGTTTATACTTTTTGGCGAACCTTCCAGTGTTCGAAGCTATGACTCGAGACTCGCTTCACCCACTTCCAATCCGTACATTAAAAGAGCTAACCTACCCAAACTCCGTCCTAACTCTACCCGTCCTCATAAACACAGCCCGTCCTCATAAACACAGCACGTCCTCATAAACACAGCCCGTCCTCATAAACACAGCCCGTCCTCATAAACACAGCACGTCCTCATAAACACAGCCCGTCCTCATAAACACAGCCCGTCCTCATAAACACAGCACGTCCTCATAAACACAGCCCGTCCTCATAAACACAGCCCGTCCTCATAAACACAGCACGTCCTCATAAACACAGCCCGTCCTCATAAACACAGCACGTCCTCATAAACACAGCCCGTCCTCATAAACACAGCCCGTCCTCATAAACACAGCCCGTCCTCATAAACACAGCACGTCCTCATAAACACAGCCCGTCCTCATAAACACAGCCCGTCCTCATAAACACAGCACGTCCTCATAAACACAGCCCGTCCTCATAAACACAGCCCGTCCTCATAAACACAGCCCGTCCTCATACACAAATTTATAAATGTTCGTTAAATGAGGATCCAACCCCCCTTTGTTCATGAAAGTATAACATTTTACACACGCCTCACAACTAATAACCTTGGACCTCTTCTTGAACCTACGCCACCTTCCTGTGTTCGAGTCGCAGCTCTTCAAGTGTTTCACCCGCCTGCTGCAAATACTGTCAACAGAACCCAAACACGTAAACTATCTTAGACCTAACAAAACAACAACAAATTATAAGGTGTATTCATATTAATATCTGCGACACAATATAAGATTTAGTTTCAGTATGTTAATTATAACTGAGGAATACATCAGTATGGCCGAATGAAGCTCGGACGAGCATAGCCTGATGATTGTTGGCTTGTTATAGGTAAGTGTGAACCTTTTGTGTCTCATTAAGTGTGAACATTTTGTGTCTCATTAGGCGAGTGTGAACATTTTGTGTCTCATTAATTAATTAATTAATTAAGTGTGAACATTTTGTCTCATTAATTAATTAATTAAGTGTGAACATTTTGTGTCTCATTAGGCAAGTGTGAACATTTTGTGTCTCATTAGGCGAGTGTGAACATTTTGTGTCTCATTAATTAATTAATTAATTAAGTGTGAACATTTTGTCTCATTAATTAATTAATTAAGTGTGAACATTTTGTGTCTCATTAGGTAAGTGTGAACATTTTGTCTCATTAATTAATTAATTAAGTGTGAACATTTTGTGTCTCATTAAGTAAGTGTGAACATTTTGTGTCTCATTAATTAATTAATTAATTAAGTGTGAACATTTTGTCTCATTAATTAATTAATTAAGTGTGAACATTTTGTGTCTCATTAGGTAAGTGTGAACATTGTGTCTCATTAGGTAAGTGTGAACATTTTGTCTCATTAATTAATTAATTAAGTGTGAACATTTTGTGTCTCATTAGGCAAGTGTGAACATTTTGTGTCTCATTAGGCAAGTGTGAACATTTTGTGTCTCATTAATTAATTGATTAAGTGTGAACATTTTGTGTCTCATTAGGTAAGTGTGAACGTTTTGCGTCTCGGTATAAAGACCAGTGTTGAAACACACTTTTCATTTAGGGGTGTCAGTCAGCCTAGCCGCCTGAAACCATCCTGGGCCATTCTGGGCCTCCTAAAAAACGCTACCTTAGGTCTAATACAGTACATATATGTGCTATACAAAGCCTAGGAATATTTACATTTGGTTTTCAGTTCATAATTTTTCCAGACTATCAAATTAATATTACAATATGTGGTATACTGGCGGTCCATCACTACATATTGGTACTTTCCACCGAATAGTTGCCACAAGTACGTTCATCTCTTACGGGCTCACCATAGCCCGTGCTACTTGGACACTTTGTTCTGAGTAGCTAAATCTGAAACAACAACAACAACGTTCATCTCTGGAGGACGGGTTGGTGTAATTACAGACTTTACAAAGCAATGTGGGAACCTAAAACACATATGACTCGAATCAAATACATGGGGTTGGGGGAAGCGGGTAGTTGATAGCGGGTAGCCTACGTTCATACTCGTTGGGGGTAACGGATATTTAGCGGGTAGCAACCTCGCAGCGACTAGATGAGACAGAGCAGGTAACAGATACTTAGCGGTTAGCTGATAATGGCTAGCAGACACGCTACATGTAGCAGATACATAGCAGGAAGTGGTTATAGAGCGAGGAGCTGTTGAGTAACGTGTGAGATACATGTAGGAGGTGGCATATAGAGAGCAGGTACACTGTATAGCAATGTAGGGCAGGTACACTGTATAGCAGTGTAGGGCAGGTACACTGTATAGCAGTGTAGGGCAGGTACACTGTATAGCAGTGTAGGGCAGGTACACTGTATAGCAGTGTAGGGCAGGTACACTGTATAGCAGTGTAGGGCAGGTACACTGTATAGCAGTGTAGGGCAGGT
Source organism: Procambarus virginalis (assembly GCA_020271785.1). Taxonomy (NCBI): domain Eukaryota; kingdom Metazoa; phylum Arthropoda; class Malacostraca; order Decapoda; family Cambaridae; genus Procambarus; species Procambarus virginalis. The sequence goes on from WNGS01169498.1 coordinate 61,884,429, forward strand.
ACACTGTATAGCAGTGTAGGGCAGGTACACTGTATAGCAGTGTAGGGCAGGTACACTGTATAGCAGTGTAAGGCAGGTACACTGTACAGCAGTGCAGGACAGTCTACAGTACCGTTCAGCCAAAAGCGGGACAGAGGCTGATGGCGGACTGAGAGTCGCGGTCGCCGGCCTGATTAATCTTCGTCAGTGTTGGAGAGGCTGGGTCGACCTGGTTCGAACCCCACCATCCTCAACTAATATCAATCAACCTTTTTTCGAAACATTGACAAAATGCTCATTAATTCACCAGACGTCAAACACTCCGTTTTCGAATGAGAAAAAACTTTACTCATGACAACTAATTCAGGTAGAAGTTCACTGTGAGGCTTCATTCACATAGAACCAATTGCTCGAAGCCTCTAAATGCTTCATGCACGTAGTATCAGGACAAATTAGTGTCAACAGATCCAAAACACCTGGCCTACCTCACACACGCATGCACACACACACACACAGGGGGCCAGGTAGCCTGGTGGATAGCGTGCAGGGTTCGTAATTCTGTGGCGCGGTTCGATTCCCGCACCCGGCAGAAACAAATGGGCAAAGTTTCTTTCACCCTGAATGCCCCTGTTACCTAGCAGTAAATAGGTACCTGGGAGTTAGTCAGCTGTCACGGGCTGCTTCCTGGTGTGTGTGTGTGTGTGTGTGTGTGTGTGTGTGTGGTGTGTGTGTGTGTGTGTGTGTGTGTGTGTGTGTGTGTGTGTGTGTGTGTGTGGTGTGGAAAAAAAAAAAAAAGTAGTTAGTGTAGTTAGTAAACAGTTGATTGACAGTTGAGAGGCGGGCCGAAAGAGCAAAGCTCAACCCCCGTAAAATACAACTAAGTGAATACAACTAAGTGAATACACACACACACACACACACACACACACACACACACACACACACACACACACACACACTCATGTGGAAAATGTTCTCTCACCGACTTCGTACAGAATTTGATACTTCGTATATGGAATACATTGTTATTATCTCTACATATCACTAGACGCTACGAGGGAGGGAGGGAGAGGAAAGATGAGAGGAGAGAGAGAGAGAGAGAGAGAGAGAGAGAGAGAGAGAGAGGAGAGAGAGAGAGAGGAGAGAGAGAGAGAGAGAGAGAGAGAGGACAGAGAATCACTAAGATTCCCACAAGAACACTTTCATCATTTTTCAGTAGAGCAAAGGTGTTGGTGTTATTGCATCAAGCGGTGATGGTGCCTGGTGACGCAAGGCCTGGAAGCCAGGTAACGTGGGAAGCAGCATTAACCGGGACATGACTTTAGCGAGCGTGACATTCAATTCCTCCACGGTATGATGCTTCCCTTGGAAATAATTTGGGACGCAAGATTAATGAATCGTGTTGCTGGCGGAGGTATCAAATATTTGTCATCAGGCACCTTCTCTTGTTCCCTGATTCATACATGACTGGCCGGTCATTATTCACCTGCCTCTCCCCCCCCCCACCCTATCCCCTCCACACCCCCTTCACCTGCCTCACCCAGTAGCACTCAACCCCCCTCCCCTCTACACCACCTCACCTACCTCCCGGTAGCCACGAGCCACTCCACCCCCCCACCACCGTCATCTGCCTGCCTCACCCCCCTTTTACTTCATGAAGGCGGGAGTGTTTGTTCAGTGGACCTAGACACTGTTTCTCACCTGCTGTGTGTGTGTGTTTGTGTCTGCAGAATCGAGCTACATTAGCTCTTG
>WNGS01169498.1:61887159-61900069 GCA_020271785.1 Procambarus virginalis
ATATTTTCTTCTCTGTCATCCCAATTTATAATATGATTTATTTATATATAAATTGTGTTACACTTACAAGACACATACATGGAAATTACTGTTAAATAATATCTTTCAATTTCTAAAAGGCAGGAATCATATCTACAATACAGTAGGCATTCCCCCTCTGGCTCATGAAACCGTGGCGCTGGAACAGGAACTTACTGCCTTTGGGTCTCTGGTTTTACTACAGTGTTTAAGAGTGTTATAGTGTGAGGGGCTTCTGAGGTCAAAGTCTCGTCTATGTTGTGGTGTGAGTTTTGTTTTCTGGGGATATCCCTACACGGGCCCTAAGCCTCTTAATGTCCCACTAAGTGATACTTGTTTCTCGTTTCAGGCAGTGTGTGAGTATTAATGACTCGTATTGTCGCTTCAGTAAGATTATGTTCAATGTGTTTAACAACTACTTCTGCTCTGTTGAAATCTTAGTTGAAATCATATTTGGTTTGTAACTGTGCACTGTGTTAGATAATGTTCCTGTAGTCTGTCTGGCATTTCTCCACAATGCTGATATTTTCTTCACCGTCGTCTATACAACCACCACAGGGAAGGGTGTAGCTTCACCGTCATCTATACAACCACCACAAGGTAGGGTGTAGCTTCACCGTCGGCTGTACAACTACGAGGTACCTCACGTAGTCTGGCGTACCGTTTCTAGGAAGCTGACCTTTGTGCAAGACAATTCTGAACGTGTGTCAAACATGAGTGAGGACCGTCCGGCAGCTCTCGGAGTATTAAACTATCTTTAAGTGAAATTAAGCGGCTCAGTGGTCTTTCTACAAGGCTACCAATCCAATAATTCAGAACGAGAACCCTTTCGTACATGGCTACCTAACCAATGATCTCAAAATCGAGTCCTGTCCTAATGGGACCCCAATTCGTTAGTCCCAAAGTCGAATATCCCTGAGTGGTGTAATATATACAGTTTATCAGTTTGTATAACAATTCCCAACATCTAGACCAAGAGGGAGGCAGATCTACCTCTCTCAGCTGGTCTCCGTCTCCTGGTCTCCGGCTCGCCTCCAGACCCAGGAAATAACTGTGCGTGCATTTCGTCTCCCCGGAATCACTGCAAGATATCCTCAAGGTAACGCTAGGTAACCGCAAGGTATCCTCAAGGTAACCTCAAGGTAACCTCAAGGTAACCGCTAGATAACCGCTAGGTAACCGTAAGGTATCCTCAAGGTAACCTCAAGGTATCCTCAAGGTAACCGCAAGGTATCCTCAAGGTAACCTCAAGGTAACCGCAAGGTATCCTCAAGGTAACCTCAAGGTAAAACAGCAAGGTATCCTCAAGGTAACATCAAGGTATCCTCAAGGTAACCGCAAGGTATCCTCAAGGTAACCGCAAGGTATCCTCAAGGTAACCGCAAAGTATCATCAAGATAACCGCAAGGTATCCTCAAGATAACCGCAAGGTAACCTCAAGGTATCCTCAAGATAACCGCAAGGTATCCTCAAGGTAACCGCAAAGTATCATCAAGATAACCGCAAGGTATCCTCAAGATAACCGCAAGGTATCAAGATAACCGCAAGGTATCCTCAAGGTAACCGCAAGGTAACCGCAAAGTAATATCAAGTAACCGCAAGGTAACCTCAAGGTAACCGCAAAGTAATATCAAGGTAACCGCAAAGTAATATCAAGGTAACCGCAAAGTAATATCAAGGTAACCTCAAGGTAACCGCAAAGTAATATCAAGGTAACCGCAAAGTAATATCAAGGTAACCGCAAAGTAATATCAAGGTAACCGCAAAGTAATATCAAGGTAACCTCAAAGCAATATCAAGGTAACCTCAAGGTAACCGCAAAGTAATATCAAGGTAACCGCAAAGTAATATCAAGGTAACCGCAAAGTAATATCAAGGTAACCGCAAGGTATCAAGGTAACCTCAAGGTAACCGCAAGGTATCATCAAGGTAACCGCAAGGTATCATCAAGGTAACCGCAAGGTATCATCAAGGTAACCGCAAGGTATCATCAAGGTAACCGCAAAGTATCATCAAAGTAACCGCAAGGTATCATCAAGGTAACCTCAAAGTATCATCAAGGTAACCGCAAGGTAACCTCAAGGTAACCGCAAGGTATCATCAAGGTAACCGCAAGGTATTATCAAGGTAACCGCAAGGTATCATCAAGGTAACCTCAAGGTAACCGCAAGGTATCATCAAGGTAACCTCAAGGTAACCGCAAGGTATCATCAAGGTAACCGCAAGGTAACCTCAAGGTAACCGCAAGGTATCATCAAGGTAACCGCAAGGTATCATCAAGGTAACCGCAAGGTACCATCAAGGTAACCTCAAGGTAACCGCAAGGTATCATCAAGGTAACCGCAAGGAAACCTCAAGGTGACCTCAAGGTATCATCAAGGTAACCCGCAAGGTAAGGTAACCTACTCTGCCACTGGGAAATATTTGCCCATTCCTGGGAGCGCAATACATGATAAAATACCACCAATACTCACTCAAGTTGTTTTTTGAATGTAAATAAAAATTAATAAGTATACGTAAGAGAAAATATGGCCAAATTTCTGTGGACTTTAATTACTTAAATGTCAGACCGTAACATTAATAAAAATGAAATCTTTAGAGCATATGTAATAAAGTCTGTGTTTGCAACATTTATAGATTGGAAGCAACGTGTCATTTAAAAATATTGGAATAGAATTATTTAAAATAGCAGGGAGATGACATCTGTTCGTTGGAGCCTGATGCAACCAGCTAAAATATCTTATATGTGTGTTTGTGTGTGTGTGTGTGTGTGTGTGCGTCCGTGCGTGCGTGCGTGCGTGTGTGTGCACGTCGATAAGCAGCATTTGCTCCATATGTAAGTCTAAAATCTTTCATGAAAATTCATTGTAATTGGGTATTATCATTGGAATAAGATTCAGATATAATATCATTTAGTGATGTGAGCCTGCATAATACTGGTCAGTTTGTTGTGCAACTTTGTAAGACCCGAGACCCCCGTCTTGTTAATGTTTACCTCCAGCGGGTGTAGAGTTACGTATGTGTTTACCTCCAGCGGGTGTAGACAATCACGTGTGAACGCATATTCTGCATTTTTGTACTTTCAAAACTGTATTCTTTGTATCTTAAAATGCACAGAATACACTTAGAAAGGAGAATTCCTGTAATGCTGTAATTTGTAACAAGATGGTCGTGCTGTATGTCGTATCTAAAACAGCATAACATTTCATACAAATTAAGTATGTAGTCACAATAACGGGGCTGGAAATTAGACCCCCAATTTGTCCACAGATCTGAAAATAAAGAAAGTGACGACGTCTCGGGCCGTCCTGGACCATTACCAAGTCGCGTAAAATGGTCCAGGACGGACCGAAACGTCGTCGTTTCATTTTAGATGTTTGGGTTGGGTGTCCAAATTAAGTACATTTGTGAAAATAATGTCAGTAACTGTGGTAAAGTATGTGAGACGCTAGACAGTCATGAACATAATAGTGAGATGAGCATGTTGTTGTTGTTATAGATTCAGCTACTCGGAACAAGTTCCAAGTAGCACGGGCTATGGTGAGCCCGTAACTTACCTGGCACAGGAGCGAGGCAAGTAGCACGGGCTATGGTGAGCCCGTAGTGGACTTTCCTGGCACAGGAGCGGTGCTGTGTGAGTGTGTCCGAGATGAGCAGTTGGTGGCGTGTAATATAGGCACCCATCCGTTGCGTCACCGTAACCTTCCCAACACGCATTCATTGCCCTACCAAACCATCAAACTCTGCCGAAAAGCTATATATGAAATCAGAATCCCTGATTCGTCCACAAATCTTCTAAAATCAGCATTTGTATGGAGTAGGAGTTTCCGCGCACGTTCTTAAACTTCAACCAAGACGAGTTCCCGCGATTTTGCCAAGCTGTGTGAAGAGGACCGGGAATCATCAGACGCCGCTCCTGGTCTGTATGTGATCCTCACTTGTTTGTTGTATTGAACCTAATGGTTTCTGTGCGTAGAAGACGGCTTATTTATTGAGATGACGCCACATTTCAGTTGTAAGAGAACTGGAAATTTACACGGCATACGTAATTCTCTTGAAAATGAATCAAATTGTATCACTGGAGACATGTGCTTTTTGCCAGGTTGTAATAACCGCCAAATCAAGCGTGTCGCCCATTTCCCGCGCTTGACGAAGGCTGAATCATAGACGCCACAAAGCTGCACTATGGAGAGCACAAAGGGCACTGGATGGGCGAGGACGATCAGATACCCAACCCTGTAATCAAGTGATACTAGATACCGCGTGGGACCCATGCTGCTCTCCGGAGAATCAAAACAAGGCTCTCTTCTATTTTCCAGGAGAAATAGCTTCTTTTATATGCCAGTTATATTCTGATGCAATGATCAGGCTTCGTCCGCCTAGATTAATCAGATTTTCATTCACATTTACAAGGAATCCCGGAAAAAAATCTTTAGCTTGAATATCTTCGATTACTGAACCAACAATCTTTTGCGCAAGCAGCAGGAGACAAGATAATATATATATCAACGTTCCTTTATTTCATATATAACAATATAGTAATGGTCGATTCGTTCACCATCAACCAGTTATATCTCTGAGCAAAGTAACTTCAAAACAGCTCGGCCCGACCTCCCATTCTCTCCCACCCATATAAACCCTCGTAATCACCGAGAAAATCGACATCAAACCCCATTAAATTAGCGTTCTTTGGAGCTTGAAGGACTTGGCAGTTGGCAATGGGCTTCCTGCTTGGTGAAGCTCTGCGGGAACTCTGTGATATCGGCCATGATACCGTTGGTGTTCCAGAGCCCTCGACGGTAAGGGGGGAGCAGCGCGGGAGAACCTCCACCAACATCAGTCACCTCCGCTCCTCGGCGTACAATAACACTTACACAAAGACAGTTCAAGTTCAAATAAATCGAACCCGTAGTATTAACAGGTTCAAAAGTTTATTCACCAGTAAATTTGCGTCTGTAATGTTGGCATGGACTTACTTACGCTAAAATGTGACAACCACAACACAACGAGAATGACAGAAAATCGACCAAGGCCAGGGGGAAAAAAAGCGGTGGGTTGAGAAGCATGGCGGGAGCCTGAGAACAATATTGTACTTCACAGGGGCATTCATGGCGCCGGCCGGGAGAGCTGGCCCGCACAGCTGCCCTCCTACCCTCTCCCTGCCTCACTCTCTCTCCCTCTCACTCTCCATCCAACTCACACTAAATCATCCTCTAAAATACTTAGCGTCTACAATCATGCATGTCGAAAGAGAGAAGATGATTAAGAGAAGCGTGTGACCCGTGGCTTCAGAGTGTGGCCGGCTCTACTAGACCTGGTCATCAGAGGCGCTCTGATTCTCCCTTCATTTTGTCCCTCAGTCGGGCCGGGAGGCGGGAACAGCCTGCCGATCGTTTTGTGATGACTGCGGCCGTAGGGCCTACTTTCCTGCGATCCACCAGTGCTCGGGTCGACCTTAACGACGTTCATAATAGGGGGCGGATTACTTGGTATTATCCTTGATATCAACACCAGTCTCGGACTTGCACACTCCCACCGGAAATATCATAATGGTTCTATAGGACGTTATAAACTTCGTAGATATAATTATGCCTGGCAACCGGAGCCTTGGACAGGCAGGTTGAGGGAGTGGACACTACGAACGAGGCAAAAGAGCGACGTGTAGGACATTAGCGAGACGTGTTCTACTGGGACGATTGGTTGGCAACCGTCTGAGCTTTTGTTGTAGAGAAGAGAGAGAGAGGAGAGGACGCTTGGGCGTGATGCTCCTCCACACGCCTGCCACCACCACCACCACCGCTACCACCACCGCTCACCACCACCGCTCACCACCACCCACCACACACCTCATCAGTAGCACACATATTCTCACTCTCCATACCCGATTTACTGAGCACCGCACAGCTTTCGCGATCACTAGAGAACACTATTGAGCACCGTGGAAAACACTGAGCACCGATAATAACATTTGTGGTAATTTTAGACAATTTTGTGGCTAAACAGAGGTGGAAAGATTGTTTTCCTTCGTTTTAGGTTTGTCATCTCGGTAATGTATCCACACCCATACACGAAATTGACAACAATAAGGATCAGTAATAATAATTACATTTATTATTATTATTATTATTATAAATCAAGAGTCCCCAGAAAATTTAACTTTGTGAACTGCACAAAATGTACTGGGATACCAGGGAACCGGTGGCTGAGCGGACAGAACACTGGACGCGTGATCCTGTGGTCCCGGGTTCGATCTCGGGCGCCGGCGAGAAACAATGGGCAGTTTCTTTCACCCTATGCCCCTATTACCTAGCAGTAAATAGGTATCTGGGAGTTAGTCAGCTGTCACGGGCTGCTTCCTGGGGGTGAAGGCCTGATCGAGGACCGGGCCGCGGGGACACTAAAAAGCCCCGAAATCATCTCAAGATAACCTCAAGACAAGTGTCACACAGTGTCATGTGATAGTGTCATGATGTGTTGACGCCGGAAGTGCTTCAGGACCCACCGCTGCCTGGGTCCAGAATCACAGTGTGTATTTAGTGGCATATAAGATAGCATATCAACGCACCCACCACAACACGTTTTGCTGTGATAATTAACACTGTTAAATATACCTAGGGATAAGATAAACTAACCTCAGGCTGTCATACTTGTCAAACCAAGACATCGTCGGAGCTGTTGACAAGAATTTTGAATATTTTGATTACGCTCGTTGATATTTCAGGTCTCGTAGGCTTATTTTTTTTTTCAAAATCGATAGCGGTCAGGCCAAACGTTAGGACATGAGACTCCATCTCATCCCCCCCTGTGAGGTGTGAGAGGCCCCTCAAAGACTCCCACTTACCTCGTTGTTGAGCTGTGAGTGATCAGTCCAGCAGTTTGGCAGGTCTGATTAAAACTATTAAGCGAAATAATAATAATAATAATAATGAGAATAATAATAATTCTGTTATTATTATTATTATTATTATTATTATAATATTATTATGTTATTATATACGTTATTATATAATATAATGTTATAATAATAATAATAATAATAATGAGAATAATAATAATTCTGTTATTATTATTATTATTATTATTATAACGTTATTATGTTATTATATACGTTATGTATATTATTATAAAAATATAATGTTATTATATTAATAATAATAATAATAATAATAATAATAATAATAATAATAATGAGAATAATAATAATTCTGTTATTATTATTATTATAGTTATTATTATTATCATAACAAGAACAATAGTAACAATAAATATCATACAAATGTTAATAATTTAATTATAACAATATAATTGCAGTTATAATATTATTTAGAAATAGGAAAAATATGAGGTGAATTTTGCAGGAGTGCGCCAGGCTGCAGGTCCATATTCACAGTGCTGGATTTTTAAATTCCTCAAATAGTATTATTCTCACTGTGTACCCCAAAAAATATCATTTTCATGCCGGTGCAGCGATATCGGAAATAACAACACAGAGCCCGGATATTAAAATCACAACTCCATGCACAATGAACTTTGAAAGGACAGTCACGAATACGTTTACCCCCGCCCGTGAAAACAATACCCCTTCTCCCCACCCCCCCAGCTCACCCCCCACCTCACCCCTACTTCACCTCCCCCCTCCCCTCCCTCCTCCCTACTCTGCTAAAACACTTCCCGATGTATTTTTGTTATATATTTGTTTAGCTTAAGCGCTGGAGTTGTTACAACTTTCCGTAGAGTCGAAACTACTTCACCGCCAGCAGAGAATCTCGCCCCCAGCGCGCCAATTACTGTTACCATTCCCATGAAACACTGCCAATGGCCCGGTTGAACTTCACAGTAACGAGGTTTCCGTTACCGTCGTTCAAAAGCATAATTGAGAGATTAAGTTGAAATTCAACCCCCTACCCCATGCAGCTTCAATCCCTCGTCCCGACCCGCACACTCAGCCCTGTCCACCTCCTCTGGCTAGGCGACCGCTCTCAACATTTCCCCTCAAGTGTTTGTGGATGGAGATTGTAAACTGATGCAAGTTAGAGCAACAGTGGCGGAGTTGCGGTAAGTCCGGCTGGCTCCGGATAAGAGACTAGGTGCGCTACGGACATACAATCAAGGGTTTTGGATGCAGTGGATTATTATGTTGGTGGGTCAACTCAAAGGGCGCAGGACAGAGTGGGTAGTGGAGAGAGGATAGGGGGGGGATGAAGGTAGAAGGGTCGGGAGAGGTAGGGATGGAGGGATGGAGAGAAGGGTAGTGTGGAGTAGTTAAAAGGCGGGGGGGGGGGGTGAGCAGGGTCGGGAGAGGTGGAGAATAGAGTAAGGAGAGGTAGAGAATAGGGTAGGAAGAGGTAGAGAGTAGGGAGAGGCAGAAAGTAGAGTAGGGTATGATGAAGTAGAGAATAGGATAGGGATTGCTAAGGAGTAGGTAGAGGTATAGAGTAAGGTAGGGAGAGGTATAGAGTAGGGTAGGGTGAGGTAGAGAGTAGAGCAGGATGAGGTAGCATGGGTGGATGAGGGGGGGGGTGATAGTGGAGGAGTGTGTGGAAGGTGGTGGTGGTGAAGAGTATGGAAGGGGGGGGGGAGGGGGAGTGGTGGTAGTGGGGAGCCAAACGATGCTGGTTCAGTGAGCATTCTGCTGTAGTCTGATTGTTTCCCAGGTGCTGGGCCGCCACGCTCATGTTCTCACTGATTTCCTCCCCTGTGTCTGTTCTGCTCAAGTTACTGCGCTGGGTAATGTGGCCCGTCTCATGTAGCAGGCTCCGTTATTGCTTGACTTAAAGATGTAGCAATAACTTCTTGTTATTACATTGCATTCAGTATCACTGTGGGTCTGTTATCACACACTTACACACTTTATATATATATACAGTATATAAAACACACAGGGAAGGGGGTGGTAGGAGAAAAGCACACAGAAACTGTATTGGAGGGGATCTAAACATTCCCTCTAATGCGTTATGTGTGGTTTCCTCCGAGGCTAAGGGTCCCCTTCTTCCAACCAGAGGTAGTACTCCCTTTCCTAGTTTGAAAAAGTTGTTAACCTCTCCCTCAACGAATGCCAGTGGAAACAAGCCACTCTACCTGTTAGGCTCGGTGGCTTGGGTGTCCGCACCGCCACCCAAATTGCTGTCCCAGCCTTCCTGTCTTCCTCCTCAGCATCAGATGACCTGGTTAAGGAAATTCTACCTGACACCTTGAGTGATGTAGCGGGGATACAGGACCGCCACTACACGGAATGCGACACGAAATGGGGTGTTGTGGCAGACCCAGCACTCGGACCAGCCATGCCGAAAGCCAAGAAACAATCCAGTTGGGACAGGCCCATTGTAGACAAAGAAGCCACAGCTTTGCTGGATGCAGCAACAACCCCCAGTGATCGTGCACGCCTCACAGCTGTGCAGGCTCCCCATGCAGGGGACTTCCTTTTGGCAGTCCTTGGCAGTCCCTATGTCTGCACACGTCTTGATCCTCAGGAACTCCGTATTGCAGTCGCTCTCCGTCTTGCTGCCCCTATCCACGCTGTTCATAGGTGTATTTGCGGCGAGGCAGATGCTGACGAATATGGATTGCATGGCCTGCACTGTGGAAAATCTGGTGGTTGGCACACTAGACACGACGAAGTCAATGACATCATTAAAAGAAGCCTTGCCTCTGCTCAGTGTCCAGCGGAGAGAGAAGCCCGCAACCTACTGAACCGTGACTCTGTTAGCTTTGCCGGCCGACCAGACGGAATCACACTGCGTCCGTGGAAGGGTGGCAGACAGTTGGCATGGGACTATACTTTCATATCCACCCTGGCAACCACATACATCAACCTCTCTGCCGGCACAGCAGGAGCCGCGGCGACACACAGAGAAAGAGACAAGTCAGCCAAGTACAGGCAATTAGATCATCGGTACAACTTCGTTCCAATAGGGTCTGAGACCCTAGGCCCATGGGGAGAGAGTGCAAGAAGGTTTCTTAAGGATCTTGGTTCCAAGCTCATTGACACCACAAGAGACCCTAGAGCGGCAAGTTTTCTCTTTCAGCGCCTCAGTGTCGCGATCCAGAGGGGGAATGCTCGCTGCATCCTCGGTTCCTGCCCAACGTCGGAGGAGTTCAAGGAAATCTACAGCTTCTAGGAAGCGAACTTTTTTTGTGTCCTCTTAATGTTCATTTTTTGTATAAAATCATATATGTAACTGTATAACCTTGCATAATAAAGTGTACGCCATAAAAAAGGGGGGTGGTAGGAGAAGCGAACACTCTTACGTATTCAGAGTTAAATGGCAAGTTTTCCTTGAATGCTCTGTGTTCCCTTCTCTGAGGCTGTGGGTTCCTATAATTGCACCAGAGGTGGTACCCCCCTATATATATATATATATAAGCACATATAATATATATAAATAAGCACATTAATCGGGAATAAATATTTTTTTATGGCGAGCATTGGCTGATAAAGGTAATATAATATATTTTTATTTTAAACAAAAGCGAAAATATTGGCGTTTCGAGCCATACGGCTGTGTTGTTTCCGGATGATAGAGTGAAGGTCATTTGAAAAACACGCCAACCGGATTAATCAGTCGGTGGGGGGGGGGGGGGTAAATATTTTTAAGCTTATTTATGATTAATGGTTAAAAAGTATTAAATATGTTAAGACGCTTTTGGTGATCTGGTGTTAATATAACAAAAAAAAAAGCCGTAGAAATCCGGATATTCGAAAATAAAATCTTAGACTGTTTTACACATCCTCTTATCTACGTGTGTATACGCATGCATGCATGCTGTGTGCACACATACACACAGAAAAAGACTATGAAAATGATATTGCATATCCAAAGCGGAGAAACAATGGAAGTTACTACACAGTCATATACTAAGACAAGGGAAGGGAACTATCAGGGGGGGGGGGGGAAAGCGTCAAGCCAAGTTGAAGTTTAATTATGTTTATTGAGACAAGAAAGAAATACATCTCAAAGGGATAGAGTCGCTTAGGCTATTTCTACCCCCCTTAGCGCCAAGCCATTGCGACTATATAGCACTTGGAAGGGGGCAGGATAAGGATTTGGGATGGGACGGGGGAAAGGATTGGTGCCCTCAACCACTTGGACGGTCGGGGATTGAACGCCGACCTGGCATGAAGCGAGACCGTCGCTCTACAGCCCAGCCCAAGTGGTTGGGAAGACAAATTGAGAATAAAGGCGAGCTTTATGTCAAGAGGACGAAGGGTATTAGTAAGATTTTTGAGTACAGATATGAAGGAAGGTAGAGCACAGTGGTACTAGTGTTGGACACTGGTTTGGATGAAAGAAATTTCGTTTAGCTTGAGAATAAGCACAGTTGATAAAATGATAAAATATAAGGGGTAACCAAGGCGAGAGAAAGATTTGTAAATAAGTTAAATTTCAGATTCAAGAAACTGAGGGTCACTGATGCGCAGAGCGCGGAGGAAGAGGGAGAGATGAGGACACTTTTCTTAACAGAAGGAGGAGGGTAGGAAAAGAAGTGAATGTACATGCCACTATGCATGGGTTTACGGTAGACAGAGAAAGAGAACCCAGACACAAAGCTGCGAACATGAACGTCAAGAAAAGGAAGGAGAGAATTAGATTCCCATTCAACTCTGAAATGGATGGAAGGAGCCATGAAAGATGGAAGGGCGCCTGACAGCTGGGTGGACAGCGCTTCGGATTCGTAGTCTTGAGGTCCGGGTTCGATCCCCGGTGGAGGCGGAGACAAATGGGCAAAATGTTTCTTTCACCCTGATGCCCCTGTTACCTAGCAGTAAATAGGTACCTGTGGAGTTAGACAGCTGCTACGGGCTGCTTCCCGGGGGGAGGGGGTTAACAAAAAGGAGGCCTGGTCGAGGACCGGGCCGCGGGGACGATAAGGCCCGAAATCATCTCAAGATAACCTCAAGATAGCCAGACTGTTACGAGAGAAGAGGAAAGACTGAAAAAGACCAAAGTCATGAGGCCATAAAGCAAAACTATCACCAGGTAACCATTTGTTTACACCAGTATATAAGGTCCAGAAAGAAACACAAATAGCGTATCTGTCTCTTGAAGATTGCGGGGATCAATGTCCCTGGGCGCGGTCTCTGACCACGTACAAGGTCAAGGTAACGTGAGATCAAGGGGGTTTTATGACAGTAATTGAATATTGAAGAAGTCATCCAAGAACAATTATTGATCCAATTGTCAATAGTTAATTAATTACACATATCGATGTATAAGAGAACCATTCAACAGTTAACGATAAATGCAACAGAAATGAGAGGCAGCGAGGGGTTATAGGGGGGATGGGGAGGGGGGGGTTGCTAGGGGAGTGGGGGGTGCTAGGGGGGTTGCTAGGGGAAGGGGGTAGGGGAAGGGTTATGGTTAACACAGTGGGGAGAGAATGTTCCTGAGGGAACCTGTGAAGGTCAGTTGCAACTGATCTTCTTACTCCTCACAATCTTCATAACTCTCCTCACAATCTTCCTAACTCTCCTCACAATCTTCCTCACTCTCCTCACAATCTTCCTCACTCTCCTCACAATCTTCCTCACTCTTCTCACAATCTTCCTCACTCTTCTCACACGCCTAATCTTTCTCACTCTTCTCACAGTCGTCCTCACCTCACACAGCTCATATCTTCCTCACTCTCCTCACACTCCTTGCAATTGTAACCTTCCCACAATCTTTTTTACACAATCTTCCTATCATTGATTATTCACACAAACAAATCCTCACAAGGTATTAGAAATAAACTGCACAAACACTCAGTCCAAAAAAACTCTACACAAACAACCTTGCATAAATAATCCTTCACAAACAACCCTTCACAAACAACCCTGCACAAACAATCGTTACAATCAAGGCCACGTCAACAAAGCCTTGCAAGCAGATTAGTGTCACCGCCCCCCCCCCAC
>WNGS01169498.1:61901069-61911663 GCA_020271785.1 Procambarus virginalis
GCCCTTGCACTAAGCCTAAACGTCTCCTCCCCCCCCCCACCCTCCCTCCACGGCCGCAGAGGGACATGCCGGAGAGTCTAAAACTCTTTGAAAATTCATGAGGAGAGAAGTCACCCCAGGATTATTGAATTACTATTAAAATTTGTGGCGGGAAAAACAGGCGCCAAGGGAACGGACGTCGCGTTGAGAGAGCCGCTGAAATGTCCGCCATATTTTGAATTTTGACGAGGAGAAAATTGCCTAGAATATATGAAAGCGTCGGCGGAGGAGACTGCTGCCTGGAACGAGTCCTTAGAGCCTGGAATCCCGCATCCAGATGCTGGAGGCCTGGACCGTACGGATAAGGAGGCTTGGAGACCGTTCCAGAACCCAGGCAGTTCATACTTGGCCGGGCGCAGACGGTAATACACTTGAGAAAACTCGGACACTTCATTTCCCAGAGTTTAAGGATTTGACGGCATTAAGACGCGACTTGTTGACAGGGAAAAGTGAAGCCTGTTAGCACAGTTCGAATTTTATTATTCATAGGGTATCCGAAGTTTGTTCCCGTCCACCTGATTGGATTTCCCCTCGTCTCCTGTACTGAACATATCGACATGTTCTGTCATTTTATTTATTTGAACGTTATCGAAGGGTCTCAAGAGCATGATCTTTAGACAATCTTTGGAAATTATGTCTTCAATATACGTATATAGGAAAATATAGTTCACTGCGTATACTTATAATGTATGTTGCCGTTCTTCAATTCCAAGAGCAAAGTTTAACAAGTATCGCGAAAATATAAATCTAGCCAAATGCATTCAGAAGAATAAGAGGGGCAATAGGAGCAGTGTTAGCTGTGAGGACGCTCGATAACCAGCAGGAGCAGCAGCAGTAGGAGCAGTAGCAGCAGCACCACCAACAGCAGCAGCAGCACCAGCAGGGCTGCAGCAGCAGCAGCTGGAGAAGCAGCACCAGTAAGGCAGCAGCTGCAGCAGGAGAAGCAGCACCAGCAGCAGTAGCGGCAGCACCAGCACCAGCAGGAGCCGGAGCAGCAGCAGCAGCAGCAGCAGCACCAGCACCAGCAGGAGCCGGAGCACCAGCAGCAGCAGCAGCAGCAGGTATGGAGAGCAGTAAATATTCCCGGCGATTATAAACACCCGGGAGATTAACCGCTCTCGCCATAACACCTCTTAAAGGCGGGTTTACGCACCCCGGCCTCTCCTTAATCCCACTACAAATGAGAGGATTTTCACGCTCTCATTTGTTTGCAGGGGATTTATCGAGGGGGGAAATTCCCAATCCCACACATCGGCTGGTCTTTGTACAAATGGAACAAATAGAATATCCTTATACAAGACAGCTCAAGGGTGCTGGAATATCGTACGATAACGGCGCGCGGTATAGAAGATGACAAGGACAATCTGGCCATGAGTTCCTGTGCGATTACCGCCGCTGCGGGGGTCATGTGGGTTGTCACCTTGATGGCCCGGCCTGTGAGAAGAGTGTGGGTGACAGGAAGTAGAGAGGAATAATGAAAACGAAGAGGGATTATAACACTAGGGGGTGAAGACGGCCGCTTTACCCCTAGTGTTTTGGATACACTGTTGATACTGTGGGGACACACAATGGTGGGGGAGAGGGAGGGGTGGGTAGTGAAGGCGTGGGAGGGGTGAGAGGGCGAGGGAGAGGTAAGAAGGGAGGGAAGGGGTCAGAGGGAAAAAAAAGAGGAAAGGAGGGCGATAGAGAGATATATAACAGAAAACTCCTCACCCCTGAAGGATTCGAACCCAGGCAGCCCGGGCTACATGCATCTTGGCGTGTCCAGCATAATGAAGTGATCTGATGACATATCTGTGCCCAAAAGGGTCACCGAGAGTTGTGGGGAACTGGGTCAAGAGTCAGACGACTTCAATTCTTTTGAACAGTCAGTGTGGCCAAGTTGTAACAGTACTGGGCACGCCAAGGTGCATGGAGCCTTGGCTGTCTGGGTTCGAATCCTTCAGGGGTGAGGAGTTTTCTGTTGAGTGTTGTACCACTGTACCACCACGCCACAAAAGCATAGGAGGAGCCGGTCGGCCGAGCGGACAGCACGCTGGACTTGTGATCCTGTGGTCCCGGGTTCGATCCCGGGCGCCGGAGAGAAACAATGGGCAGAGTTTCTTTCACCCTATGCCCCTGTTACCTAGCAGTAAAATAGATACCTGGGAGTTAGTCAGCTGTCACGGGCTACTTCCTGGGGGTGGAGGCCTGGTCGAGGACCGGGCCGCGGGGACACTAAAGCCCCGAAATCATCTCAAGATAACCTCTAGATAGGAGAGCATGAACTCCTTCAACCCCATGCCCGAGTGCATTCGGGTTATGTGGCCAACTACTTCATCTAGTCCAGGTTTAAGTCACAGAACATGACATATAAGAAGATAAACCTGAACAGTACACATAACCCAAATCGAACAGGATTTGTGAGTGGACATAACTCCAACATTATCTCCAGAGGTGCACATCAACACGGGTAACATCCCCAAAGATTAGAACGTCGTTTAGAAAATAAATCATGACTTTTTCAAGGTAAAATACATTAGGCCTTTATTAGACCAATACTGGAATCTGCATCTTTTGAACCATAAAACACAAATTTAAAAAGTACAAAAGTTTGCAATAAGATTAGTGAAGAACTAAGAGGACTAATTAAGCCATGAGAATAAGTTCATGGAACTAAACTTTGCGATCCAGAAGGAAAAAAACGAAGGGGATATGATCGCAACATACATGATACTGAGGGGGTATACACAATATGGACAAGGACAACTTCCTGTAAATTGAAGAAACAGTAGGGTGAGAGGACGTAAGTGGAAGATAGAATAACAAATAGGTCGAGACATGTAGGAGGTTCTGGTACCCTGTATGGGTGGTCAATAAGTGGAATTCACTGACGAAGACGTTGTGGTAAGCCACCTCCACCGACAACTTTAAGGTCAGATTCGACAAAGAATTCCATTAGTCAGAATAGTTCAATTATAACCAACAGGTACAACAAGCCATAGGCGGGCAGAAGACCTAGCCCTCACTTTTCCGTAGCCACTATAAAGTTAGCTTCTTCCCCTCCACACACCGCCAGGCCATCACCCACAACCCCAACCCAAGATCTCCCCCACCACCATCATCTCCCCGACCACCATCCACCACACCCTCTACCACATCCTCCCCCCACCCACCATCACCATCTACACCATCCACCTCCCCCACCCACACCACACCAACAAACCCCACCCACCACCACACCACAAAAAAACACCCCCCCCACCACCACATCCACCCCCACCACCACCACCATCACCCCCACCACCACCATCACCCCCACCACCACTATCCCCCCCTCGTGCGGGAGTGATGGTGTGGAGCAGCCAGTGAGCTCCGTCACCCCCACAATGTCATCCTTGGCTTGTGAAAGGCTTCTCTCGATCTATTAAACAACGGCAAAAACAAGACGCGTTGGTCACTTTAAAACCGCAGTGGTCAACCTCTCTCCCCTGGCGGCTCTGACCTACGTTGTACTCTCTCAACACCCTCCTATATCAGTATATCAATATACTGCTCGCTGTCCTTCGTCTACTAAGCAGCCAACTAAGAGATGAATCAGTGTCTACTACAAATATGGTCCGTCACAGGCTGGCTGTTTACACCTTAGCAGAGAAAATAGACACCAATATTATTACACCAAGAACGTCCAAACTCCGACCTTTCATAGATTAACGCATCCGGCTCTGTCAAGTAGTGCTGCTCGCACCGGACGCCAAAGATGGGCACCGACTGCTGTTAATCTCCTTGATTGCCAGACTCACTAAGTCTAAAAAAAAAAAGTCCATGAACGTTTCTAGGTTCGCAAATATTGACAATGGAACCAAAAAAATTCATGATTGAAATTCGTTTTTATTGGACTTTCGGCTGAAGAGGAGGGGGACTGGCAGCTTCACAGAACATTGTCTGGCAATATTGATAGAGAAACTTAAATACCAAAGTCATTGGGGGTATTTGTAGAGTGCCTTCCATGGGCTTGACCACTACGGTCTCCTGGTACGTTGCGCTTCGATGGACACTCTTCACTCGCGTAATATACCATGATAATTAGCAGGTGGTTTCCGTGTTCCGTCTGAAAACTTAATTACGCCTTTCGCCCACTTTCTCTCTTTCCTCTTCTTTCATTTGTGTCCTAATGTCGTAATGGCTTTTACAGGCATCTTATGTTTTTTCTATTGTACGAACATCAATATTTTCTGTTGTGATTTTTTAGGTGAGAAGGTGGTAGGGCTGACGATGGTGGTGTGGTGGTGGTGGTGGTTGGGGACTTGGTTTGTGCTTGGTTACTGGAGGGAGGCGTTAGTAGTGAAGAGTAGATCTGGGGGGAGGGCGGTTAGTGACCGGGGGTGGAGGGTCTGGGACGAGGGGGGGGAGGGTTGTGCACCAGCATTATTATCACAATATCAGTCAGTAGTTGCTTCTTTGTTTATTAATCTTATCGTCTTGGTTACATCTCTCTCCTTTTAATGACAGAACGTGTAAGTAACTTTGGGACCTTCATTGAAGAGTCATGTTGGTGACGTTGAACGAGAACCAGTCGGTGTGTTTGTGGTTGTGTATGTGGTGTGGTTGATGTGTGTGTGTGTGTGTGGTGTGTTGTGTGTGTGTGTGTTGTGTGTGCCTGGTGGTTGCGCCTCGCGCGCGGGATTGTGTTTCTATGCCATGTTTCTTGGGGCAGCGATGGTGGCATGTGAGCTTTGAACCGTCCTACCACTATATAGGTGTTGTTTCCGTCCCTGGAAACGTTAAGCTTTTGATACGGCTCTCAAAGCTTCAGTTGAACATTCGTTTGAAACAATATATAAATGCATATATTATATATCAATATTTATATATATATATAATTTAAATTAATATATATTAAATATTAGCTTCCACACTAGACTCGTTAACAACACTGTGTCTAAGCTAAATCATTCAGACTTTATCCTGCTCCTTTGCTCGGCCCCATATAGATCTATGTCAATTCGTGTCTTGTCCTGTCATACTTTGTTTAGAAACATAACAATGTTTCTCTGAGCAAGAAATTATGACGCTTGAGTAGCTATCCTACACCATTCTTCATTCACTGAAACATAGGGGAGTTGATTATCACTACCGGGCATCATTGGGGATCTGTGGCCCCTATGCCAAACTTTATAAAAACTACACATACACCCTATAGCGGACCAGAGCCGACGGAGACGTAAGAATAAGTTTGGGTCCCTGATTAGAAACATACAGATGAAGTGTATAACAAGGAGTGACGGTGGGTGGTAGTTGGGGATCGGGATAATGAGACGCGGTGTATGTAGCGTAGACGGAGGGTGGATAGTGGGGGGGGGGGGGTAATGATGGGGAAGGCTATTGGGTGTATACCAATGGGTGCTCACCTGTCCAAAACCTACCAGGGGTGTAGTGTGGTAGTTCTCTAGGGTATCCAGTGGGGCGGAGGCCTGATCAGTTGAGGTGGTGAAGATGGATGGCTCCTTCGCCCTCGCATCCACCCACCCTCACAATATATCCAAGTACATGGAATATCCACTACGGGCTCAACTGTATAGCCCGTCAATGTACTTGTGTTAGTATCTCTTCCTTCTCAGGTATTACCAGAATGTTCTTTAACAACCAACAACATACCATAACTTCGGAAACTCATCATCGCCTTACCCTCACTCACATCACTCTCTTACCCCCAAACTTGGACGGTGTTTCTCGGGGCTTTAGCGTCACCCGACTTTTGGCGGCTCCCAGGTCGTCGACGACTCATTGCGCCCTTTCCGTCGTTGCGGCTGGTCACAACCACGGCCTAGTTAGACGCGGTGCTGCTGCGCCTAGCCTGATGTAGAATCAAGCCTGGGTGATCCGGTACTCGTTTGTAGAGTGTTTATCCAAAGGTTTCTCTATTGAACACTGTGATGTGGTCGGCCAGTTATGTCCCCTTATGTGTAGTGGAAGCGTGTTTGAACAGTCGTCGGGCCCTCTGATGTTAGATAGAGTTCCTCTCTCAGAGTATCATTGCAATCTGCTTTTCAACGGGGTACCTGCACATCCTACCATGCCTTTCGCGGTCTTCATGTGATGTTTATTGTTTCTTTCCATTGTGTGCAGGTTTGGTACCAAACCATAAAACAATCAAACCACCGCAAGAATTAAATAATATCATATATCTAATATATATATATATATAGTATATACTATAGTATATATCTATACTATATAGATATAGAGAGAAGAGAAGAGAAGTAATGAGAGAGAAGAGAGAGGAGATGAGCGAGAGAGAAGATAGAGAGATGAGGAGAGAGAAGAATAAAATATATCACATGTATACTTTTGTTTTACATAACGCCAGAGTCTGATGCATATTTGAATATACGCACGAGGCATCAGCTTTTAAATTAACGGGTATAAATAGGAGTCGACCTGCCATCCTCCGATTTACTCTGATCTGCTACGTGTGTCGCCCACTTCCAGGTGTCATAGTTGTCTGATCTCAGTGACGCCCAACCATCCTATTTACCTCATATATTATATGTTACTTCCGAAACCCATTATTTAATTACATTCCACTATCCCTTCCTCTAGTTCATTCCATTGTTCATTAACTCTGGTTGACACAATACACATAGCTTGGACGATTTTCGCAACATTCCTGGACTCTTCATGAACTCAAAGTTTCCCCCTTTGTGGGCCTCGTGATCTTGTCTGCTCCTTCTAAAATGGAGAGCATTTTCTCACTTCATCAAACGTTATGACATCACTTCATCCTGTACGAGGTGCAGTCTTAGCATATATTAAATCCTATCTCCGAAACACCAAGCCTCCGTTGCATACCTCAAACACCTTGCTCCTAGTCTTATTTTTTTAGGACTGTACTGTGTATTGGTGTTGTTGTGTGTGTGTGTGTGTGTGTGTGTGTGTGTGTGTTGTGTGGTGTGTGTGTGTTTGTGTGTGTGTGTGTGCGCTCTGCCTAGATGTGCGTGCTGGGTCGAGAATTAGATGCCCTATATAGCACCGCCTTTTCAATCCTGGTTAGTTGATGCAATGAATTTTCGTCCTCGTGTTGTTTATCGAGTTCAACTTGACAATGTGTTGCTGTAGCCCGTTTCACTTGCGGGCAACTCCTCCAGGAAAGACGTGTTGTCTGACATCCTCTGATCTCTGCGTGCTCCGAGCTGCCACTGGTTGTCGGTTTTGGTACCTTTCGGTTTGACTGAA
The DNA here is from genome assembly GCA_020271785.1 of Procambarus virginalis. Lineage (NCBI taxonomy): Eukaryota > Metazoa > Arthropoda > Malacostraca > Decapoda > Cambaridae > Procambarus > Procambarus virginalis. Next base: position 61,908,324 of record WNGS01169498.1, read on the forward strand.
TCAAACCCTTTTCTGGCAGCAAAGGAATGCACAGTCAACCTACCCTTCTCTATCTCTTGTTTCGTAACTACAGTTTGGCCGAAGAACAAATAGATTCGTTTGACATGATTTATCTTCACTGTGCCTAGACAAAAGAGCAAATATTTTCTAGGTGCTCCCACGAGTCGCCTCCCTATGGGTCTCACCAGTATAGTTCCTCTCTCTAGTCTGTATACTTTAATAACATCTGTATGCCTCCTTTCCTGAAGACAGGGACCACATATGCTCATCTCCATATCTCAGGTAATTCAGTACATTTAACAGTTAGAGTCGAAGACCATTTGTATGCCTCCACGACCTGGTTCAGGACACATGATGAGATGTCTGATCCTGTAACTTTGGTCCTCCGCCTGGTGCCTCCTCACCTGGGGCCTCCTCACCTGGGGGCCTCCTCACCTGGTGCCTCCTCATCCATGGGGCCTCCTCACCTGGGGGCCTCCTCACCTGGGGCCTCCTCACCTGGGGGCCTCCTCACCTGGGGCCCTCCTCACCTGGGCGGCCTCCTCACCTGGGGCCTCCTCACCTAGGGCTCCTCACCTGAGGCCTCCTCACCTAGGGGCCTCCTCACCTGGGGCCTCCTCACCTAGGGGCCTCCTCACCTGGGGCCTCCTCACCTAGGGCCTCCTCACCTGAGGCCTCCTCACCTAGGGGCCTCCTCGCCTCTGGTGCCGTCACCTCTCTTGCACTTCCCTCTCTCCTCAGGTTCTGTAACTCCAGCCTCTAGAGGCTGTTGTGTATAAATATTCCGAATTAATACTCGCGTATAATTATATATAATATTCATGATATGTATACATTTAAATCGTGTATATAAAGACTTATATTTAGCACTTCGCGTACTTTCTTTTCATTATCTGTGAATTATCTGGAGAATTGTAGATCACTGCTAATACAACACGTGTTTTTTTTTTGTATAACTTTCTGCTTGCCTTTCTCTTCTCTCAATTTGATATTCTCCGGGAAAAATGGCATTAGAACTAATTTCAGAGTTTCGTTCCACTATTGCTAACATGTCAGGTCTCGTCTCCCTATTTCTCACCTCTAATTCTTCCACTTTGTTTGTTACTCCATCTGCATGTGTGGTGTGTGTGTGTTGTGTGTGTGTGGTGTGTGTGTGTGTGTGTGTGTGTGTGTGTGTGTGTGTGTGTGTGTGTGTGTGTGTGTGCGTGCTTGCGTATGTGTGCGCGACCCCTCCCTCTCCCTGGACGCTCCTTTAGCTTCCTCAGGATAATATAATTACTTCCCCTGCGGCCTGTGGCAGATAAAAAGTTATTACATTTTTCCCACACGGTGTCCGATTCTCTTAAGACAAACACAGCCACAATCTGTAAGTGACGGCTTCCCTCTTATCCTGTGCCGGCCCACTACCCTCTCCACTGCTTCCTCCTGTCTGCTGCCCTCCTGTCCTGTCTCCTGGCTTCTTTTTTCCTTCCGCTCTTGTCTCCTTCCGTCCTTGTCTCTCATTCCAAAAAGGTTCTACTGAATCTCCTTACCTTATACACTCCCCCACCTCTCGCTCTCCCCCCACACCCTCACTCTTCTCCAATGTTTCTCTCACTCATTCGTACATTCCTTTGTCCACCTTCCTCCCATACCACACTCTATTCATCTTATTAGAACAGTTTTTCCCTCTCCACCCCCTCTACCCACATCTCTCTCAGCTCAATCTCTATCGCTCCTCTCTCTCTCTCTCTCTCCTTCGATCTCATCCTCTCTCGCTCTCTCTCTCTCTCTTAAAACTCTCTCTCTCTCTCACTTTCTCTCTCCCTCCACCCCTTTTCTCATCATCAACCCCGTCCCTTTCTCCCTCCCTACCGTTTCTCTCCCAGTATGTAAAGAACAGCCAAAAAACACAATTTGGCATCTTGTAACTACCCCCGACCGTCAATAGCCAGAGCCTACAAATAGGCCTATGTTGACCCACTAGACCTATTGGAAGGGGAGGGTTGTTGGATGTAGTTGTTGTTTGTGTGTTTGTGTATTTGGCCATTCCAGTTGTGAGAGGAGTCAGATAGGCTTTGTGGGAGGGCGGAGGCTGAGGCGAGTCCTCGACTTTCTTTGTGAGATATTTGGTAACTGTCAGCCGCAAATTTAGAGAAAAACTAATTTATGTTTAATATCAATAAACACTACTGGTGTTGACAGTGCTACAATTACTGTAACTACTAGACACACATAAACCAGTCCTTGTGTACACTTTGTGTACACAGCAGCATCCTGTGTTACATCAACCCAGCCGTCGAAATTGCTAGTACTTATAGTAGTTGTGGATGTAATGTACTGAATATTGCCTCTTGCCCCCCCCACAGTACTGAGCCTTGTGGGACCCTCAAGTGAGTGTATGGGTCCAGTACTGAGCCTTGTTTTATTATCATCTTCAAGTCGTTACATTACAATGGTGTGTGTTTAAAATGTACTTAAAGCATGTGGGATAACAGAAAACATTATCCACAACATTAGCATTGAAAAACATCTATTGGCAAAAAATCCTATGGCTCAAAATATTAACTGTAAAACTAATATCTATATTATGTTTACATATAATCATATGTTAAAAAAAAACAAGAATATATATATTAGATATTGCAAGATGGATAAAACTCACTTTCACATAGCTCCTGCAACAGGGCCCTGATTGAGACAGGATTTAAAGTGGCTATCAACAAGCCATCCCTGTGTCAGGGTAATATGTCACCCTTATACAACGTCTTCCTTTCATATTTCCTTCCAACCTCCTCCTCATCCTCCTAATTCGTGTTCTCGCACTTACCTCTTCTTCTGTTACTACCACCTCCAGGTCTCCTCCTCCCTCCTTCTCCAGCACCTCCCATCCCAGCCCTCTCACACGCCCTCCAGCCACCCTCACACCCTTCTCTCACTCTCCACCCACAACAGGCCAGCAATTAGCCTACCAAAAGGACTGTCACCCTTGTTCCCGGGTGCATTTACGATTAAAAGCAAACACGGGAGACGGAACATCCTCACCTCGAGAGCTGTGTCAACGTAGTTCACCCCTTCCACCAGAGGCCATATGGGACACCACCCTCCCCTCCCACTAACCTACCACTCCACACCCCACACTTGAGGAAGGGAGGTTGGGTTTCCCCAACTCTCCTCCTCACTGCCCCGTGTACTCACATAATTGTATTCACCTATTTGCTAGCGGGGGGTCGAGCCTATTGGTCTCTGTCATATCTAGGTTTAAAATTGTATGTGGAGTCTGCCTACCACACCATCACTTCATGTATGCGTGTGTGTGTGTGTGCGTGTGTGTGTGTGTGTGCGTGTGTGCTGTGTGTGT
>WNGS01169498.1:61912663-61938813 GCA_020271785.1 Procambarus virginalis
TGTGTGTGTGTGTGTGTGTGTGGGCGTGCGTGCTTGCGCGACCCCTCCCTCTCCCTGGACGCTCCTTTAGCTTCCTCAGGATAATATAATTACTTCCCCTGCGGCCTGTGGCAGATAAAAAGTTATTACATTTTTCCCACACGGTGTCCGATTCTCTTAAGACAAACACAGCCACAATCTGTAAGTGACGGCTTCCCTCTTATCCTGTGCCGGCCCACTACCCATCTCCACTGCTTCCTCCTGTCTGCTGCCCTCCTGTCCTGTCTCCTGGCTTCTTTTTTCCTTCCGCTCTTGTCTCCTTCCGTCCTTGTCTCTCATTCCAAAAGGTTCTAATGAATATCCTTACCTTATACACTCCCCCACCTCTCGCTCTCCCACACCCTCACTCTCTCCAATGTTCTCTCACTCATTCGTTACATTTCCTTTGTCCACCTTCCTCCCATACCACACTCTTCATCTTATTTAGAACATGTTTTCATCTCTCCACCACCCCCTCATCCTCAATCTCTCTCTCTCTCTCTCTCTCTCTCTCTCTCTCTCTCTCTCTCTCTCTCTCTCTCTCTCTCCACCCTTTTCTCATCATCACCCCGACCCTTTCTCCCTCCCTACCGTTCTCTCCCAGTATGTAAAGAACAGCCAAAAACACAATTTGGCATCTTGTAACTACCCCGACCGTCAATAGCCAAGAGCCTACAAATAGGCCTATGTTGACCCACTAGACCTATTGGAAGGGGAGGGTTGTTGGATGTAGTTGGTGTTTGTGTGTTTGTGTATTTGGCCATTCCAGTTGTGAGAGGAGTCAGATAGGCTTTGTGGGAGGGTGGAGGCTGAGGCGAGTCCTCGACTTTCTGAGATATTTTGTAACTGTCGGCCGCAAATTTAGAGAAAAACAAATTTATGTTTAATATCAATAAACACTACTGGTGTTGACAGTGCTACAATTACTGTAACTACTAGACACACATAACCAGTCCTTGTGTACACTTGTGTACACAGCAGCATCCTGTGTTACATCAACCCAGCCGTCGAAATTACTAGCACTTATAGTAATTGTGGATGTAATGTACTGAATATTGCCTCTTGCCCCCCCCCCCCCCCACAGTACTGAGCCTTGTGAGACCCTCAAGTGAGTGTATGGGTCCAGTACTGAGCCTTATTTTATTATCATCTTCAAGTCGTTATATTACAATTGTGTGTGTTTAAAATGTACTTATATCCTGTCTCAATCAGGGCCCTGTTGCAGGAGCTATGTTGAAAGTGAGTTTTATCCATCTTGCAATATCTAAATATATATATTCTTGGGCTTTTTTTAACATATGATTTGATGTAAACATAATATAAACATTAGTTATACAGTTCATATTTTGAGCCATATGATTTTTGCCAATAGATGTCTTTCAATGCTAATGTTGGGATAATGTTTTCTGTTATTCATATGCTTTAAAGTGGCCATCAACAAGCCATCCCTGTGTCAGGGTAATATGTCACCCTTATACAGCGTCTTCCTTTCATTTTTCCTTCCAACCTCCTCCTCATCCTCCTAATTCGTGTTCTCGCACCTACCTCTTCTTCTGTTACTACCACCTCCAGGTCTCCTCCTCCCTCCTTCTCCAGCACCTCCCCTCCCAGCCCTCTCCCAGCCCTCCAGCCACCCCTCACCCTTCTCTCACTCTCCACCCACAACAGGCCAGCAATTAGCCTACCAAAAGGACTGTCACCCTTGTTCCCGGGTGCATTTACGATTACAAAGCAAACACGGGAGACGGAACATCCTCACCTCGAGAGCTGTGTCAACGTGGTTCACCCCTTCCACCAGAGGCCATATGGGACACCACCCTCCCCTCCCACTAACCTACCCACTCCACACCCCACACTTGAGGAAGGGAGGTTGGGTTTCCCCAACTCTCCTCCTCACTGCCCCGTGTACTCACATAATTGTATTCACCTATTTGCTAGCGGGGGTCGAGCCTATTGGTCTCTGTCATATCTAGGTTTAAAATTGTATGTGGAGTCTGCCTCCACACCATCACTTCATGTATGTGTGCGTGTGTGTGTGTGTGTGTGCGTGTGTGTGTGTGTGTGTGTGTGTGTGTGTGTGTGTGTGTGTGTGTGTGTGTGTGTGTGTGTGTGTGTGTGTGTGTGTGTGCGCGTGTGTGTGTGTGTGTGTGTGTGTGTGTGTGTGTGTGTGTGTGTGTGTGTGTGTGTGTGTGTGTGTGTGTGTGTGTGTGTGTGTGTGTGTGTATTGTATCCATCTGGGACTAGAGCCAATACAGACACATTAATATAACAGTGATGAACAAATGGGCGAGATGGCGGATGAACAAATCTATCCATGGATAGATAGATGGATCATGTATACCTAGATGGATCATGTATACCTAGATGGATCATGTATACCTAGATGGATCATGTATACCTAGATGGATCATGGATAGATACATGGATGCCTTTAAGGATGAACAGAGAGAACCATAGGGGTGCTGTAGAGGGTGATTGGTTATGGAGTCGATGAATGAGTGAACAACGAATGTTCTAAGTAAATGATTGCTGCGAACAAGGCGAACTGCCGATGGTGTCAGTGATTGTGAAAAATGGATAGGTGGGATGGAAGGATGGACAGGTGGGATGGAAGGATGGACAAGAAGGATGGACAGGTGGGATGGAAGGATGGACAAGAAGGATGGACAGGTGGGTGTTGGGTGGTAGAAGATAATCCCAAGAGGATGAGTAAAGTCTCCATTGGTGATGAGTGAATTCACACCCACGGTTGTGGGAGTGTCGTAAAGGTGTTGTAGGTGCATCGTCAAAGAGCCTTCGGGGATCGAACGCCAACCCTGCAAGAAGCGAGGCCGCCCCCTCTACCGCTTCCTCAAGAGGTCGGGTAGTGAAAGTTATCTTAGTCCCTTGAAATGTTGCCAGTGTTTCAGCGTTGTCAAAGGTTATCTGGATGTGTTGAAACTCTTGTTATCGTAACATAGCGAATGAAAGGTGGAAGGTGTGGGTGGTAGATAAGGGTGTGGGTGGTAGATAAAGGTGTGGGTGGTAGACTAGGGTGTGGGTGGTAGATAAACGTGTGGGTGGTAGACGAGGACGTGGGTGGTAGACTAGGGTGTGGGCGTGTGGGAGCAGGAGCAGCAGAGCGCAAGACGGGTGAACTGGGAGGGTCTCCAAGTCCTTGGATGAGAGAGTGTTGCTGTATAAGGGCCGAACATGGCTGATGCCTGGATGACTGTTGTCGCTAATGGATCACCACCGGAGAACGCGTCTGCGCTCGCCTACCTGTGCTCCTCTAGTCGTGATTACGAGGGAGGTCTCGGCTCCGTCTCTTGGGTCTTGCCTCCCATCAATCGACTAGTGATGTTCCACAGCATTTTGAGCTCTTGTCATATCTACATTTGAAGCTTCATAGAGCATTTGAAGCTGCCTAGACCAGCTCTTTCATGTTCGTTGAATTTATGTAATATTTTGAGTGAAAAGGTTATTCGTAGTGTCCTTGTGGTTCCTTGAGGGACTTGTCTTACGCATGTGTTGTAAGAGCTCGATCATCAGTGTCAAATATTCTCTCCTTGTCGACCTTATCATTGTCTTAAATATTATGTGTATTTACGAGGCGCGAGATATAGCTCAAGGGCTCCGTCTCATACCTGGTATATCGTACGATCTCCTAGCCTTATTTTACACCTGTGTGGAGGCTGTGACATTACAGGCTCCACCTTCCATGCTCCAGGCGTCATCATATCATGCACTATTTGCCAGTACTCTCACACACCTAGCAATAAATAGGTACCTGGGAGTTAGACAGCTGTTACGGGCTGTTTCCTGGAGGTGTGTGTGTGACAGAAAAAAAATAGTAGTTAGTAACAGTTGATTGATTGACAGTTTAGAGGCGGGCCGAAAGAGCAGAGCTCAACCCCCGTAAGCACAACCAGGTGAATACAACTCTCTACCATTTGTTTCAACTTTCCACCTCGGCCACTTTGTTCTGCTTTCCCCTACCAGGAAAGCACTTCATCGCTCCATTTACTGAATTCTTCTCAGTATCAAATATGTTGTGATCATTGCCCTTAGGTGCTTCTCTCTTCCAGCGTGGTTACCCCTAGTTATCTGAGATAGTGCTCATGGCCCAGCTCTATCTCTGGTACTGGCCTCGTAGCATATCTCTGGACATTCTCATTTGGTTTATATTGCTTCACCGGATAGGGGTTCCACGCCGGTGCTACATACTCTAGGGTCGGCCACACGTGTCCTGTACATAACTTTTTTAAGTAATTCACAGCATAGATCTCTAAGCCAGATGGGATACCCTTATACCTAGAGCTTTCTCTCCCTTTTCTCATTCCTGCTTCCTCTCTCATCTCTCTTCTCCTATCCTGTCTATCACCCCTCTCTACCTTTCTTCCCGCTCCTCTCCCCTCTCTTCTAATCTTCCCTCACCCACTTTTCTCCTATTTTCCTATCTCCTTTCCTTTCCCTCCCCCTTCTTCTCTATCCCCCCCTCTCTCTCTCTTTCAGAAAAATTAATATGACGATTTTTTATTAACACATTTAGATACATCTGCATTTGTGCCGCTACCCTAGACTATATGAAGGGAAGCTCAGGGCGTGTTAAGATCTGTCTAAGTGTGATCTTTAGTGTGTCTTTTTAGCATTTAAAAGGAATGTTCAGGAAGCACAGAGAAAAACGCCACGGAAACTACATACCGTTTCAGACTTATATGAAAATCGCAGGGGGCCGCTATAGATGGCGATATTTCATTAAAGGGTGGCAATGGGGCGACCCCGGCTGGCCTACGACACCCGCATAACCACCATGTGTCATTATGGAAACGTCGTCCTCGTGATGGTTAGTGTAATGCTGACGATGTTATTCTACTTACGCTCAGCACTGTGTAATGTCCACTTCAAGGTTATGCCTATCTGACTCCAGCATCTTCCTTTATCTTATACTATACTTCTACCCTCCTTTCCTCTCTCTCAAACTTCATTAATTTACATTTATTGAGATTAAACTCTACTAGCCATTTGTCTGCCCGCACCTGCAAGTTATTGAGGCCCCCCCCCCTGTAGCATAGTGCAGTCTTCTTCAGGTTTTAAATAATCTCATCAATTTTACGACGCCTTCAACTACTGCCATGTAAGATCTTGCGTCTTCGAGGGAGTAAGGTCTCGCAGGAACATCAACCACAGTAGGGTCCAAGGGTTCAAGCCATCCAGAGCCCCACTTTTCTCAAGACTGATGTTTTCTGCGGGTGTGGGGACGACCGCTTGCTCCTGTGGGCTGTGGGCAGACTGAAGGGGTCACCTCGTGGTGGGTGTAGGGTCCGGGGTCCCTGGTGGTGTCGGGTGATGGAAGTATTGTTTGGGCCAATTATTGGGAGCACACATTGTGGCTTTTGGCTGGTGTCGAGTGGCTCCCACTGGTGAATGCACTGCCCTCACCAGCTTCATAGATTAATGATATATAACCTCCATTCATTATCACACACACACACACACACACACACACACACACACACACACACACACACACACACACACACACACACACACACACACACACACACCTAGGGGTGGTTTCTGGATAATAAAAGCTGTCGCCAGAGGAACACATAAAGAACATTGTAAGAGGAGCATATGCGTCGCTTTCCAACTTCACAGTACTGTACTCGTGAACGTAGCGTGTGTTGAGAGAGCACAAGGCCAGCAACTATACCAACGAGTCTTGCTTTTAATTATATGGATGGTGAAATACTGAAGAAACTGTTCATAACTTTTCAAAGACCAAAATTGGAATATGCAGCAGTTGTCGGGTGCCCAAATCTCAAGAAGCACAAAAACTGGAAACGGTGCAACGGCATGCCACAAAATGACTTCCGGAACTGAAAAAAAAGGTTACGAGGAGAGACTACAGACATGAAACATGCCAAAACGAGAAGACAGAAAAAAGAGGCGATATGATCACCACTTACAAATACTATCAGGAATCGACCAAATGGACAAAGAGGAATTCCTGCATGCAGTCACAACAAATACACAAGCTAAACCATATAAAGACACAACAATAATTGTGCCAGAGCCAAGGGGACAACAGTCACCGACTTAAGGAACACGCAGAGGAGACAGCATATCAACATACAACATACTGAATTGACAATGTGAACGTTAGTAACTTTTTAACTTAAGTTCGCGTTGTTTAAGTGAACTTAAACAAAGATCAAGTTCACATCTAGTTTCACTTCTACCTTAAGTTTAAGATAGAAGTGAAAACTAGAAACTTACGTTAAGTTTCACTTCTGCCTTAAGTTTAAGATAGAAGTCAATAAACAGCTTGAAAATGAAACAGAAAAAAATTAGGAATAATATTTATTTCATTAAACGACCCCTAACTAAGAAGGCGGGGCCGGGGAGCTAATACTCGACTTTACATATAGATGGTCTCTGTTACGGAGGGGAGGAGGAGGGAGGGGGGAGAGGAACAGATATCTTGCTGAGAGAGACGCAGACGACCCCCCCCCCCCTCTGTCACTGCTCGCTACAGTGACTTTCACTTTCAAAACATCTACTGAGAAAAGAATGCGCATTGATATATATATATATATATATATATATATATATATATATATATATATATATATATATATATATATATATATATATATATATATAAAGCTGCCTTGTGTCGCTCAGCTCACTAGTCTTCCCTGCCTCGACGACGTCGCAGCTCCCTCGGGTGACCCGTGACGTCTCACGTCCCCTCAGAGTCTTCTTCACTATCATACTCGTGCAGATCACTCACCAGATTCCAATATAATCGTTAAGTATCGTAGACCCATTGAAAGCTCTTGGGGGGATGAGGACGTGTTCTCAGAGAGCTCCAACGTCAACAAGAGCGTTGAATTCCCATAAGCTCTAGTTGCTCCGCGGGGTGTACCACCTTCCTCGGTAGCCTCAGATCGATGCCAATTTACTACCTCGCCTGAAGTTATATGATTTCTGTCCTCATTAAGGCTGTGAGTCAGCCTTAATCATAAGTAATACCACTGTTCATGCCATCGTTCACAGGTCACTTGCAGATTAGCCAATAATAACAGTCACGGGTTACCTGCATCAGTTCCCTGATCACTGACAGGTTGGCCAATAGGAAATCACGACTGTCACAAGCTTTTCACAGGCAAAAGTTAAATAAAGCAGTCCCTAACCAGTCGTCCTGGCTCCATCTCACTAGCCTCTCTAATGTGGCTTCCTCTCGTGGATCACCTTGCAGGCTTACGACCTTCGCTGACTCTTGAGCTGCCCGGGAACGCCTCCGTAACTCGGCGGTGATCTACAGCCGTCACAAGAGTACTTGCACTCCCCTATTTGTCTGCTATTTCACCAACACTCAGCTGATCTCTTCACTGTCTAATCACCTTTCATCCTTCACCAAAAGGTTCCCAGATCCTCCACGTGTGGTCAGAGTACTGTTGCACCACTTCTCCAGCTCAACTCGTCACATAAATTTCCAATCTGGAAGATTTTCACAGGAGCTCTGGCCCCCTCCCCCCCCCCCCGTCCTCGTCCCTGTCAATAATAAGGTCAGTGACTCGACCTCCCTGAGCCCGGCTTAGTTCCAGCTGATGACGTCATAGAAAGATTAACATTGATTGGCTGAGAACCTGGGGGCCACTATCCACTTACCTTTCTCGTTATGCGACCTTGAGGCGTGCATCGCTGCATCGAGCGGGTTCCCGGATGTCCCACCTGCTGTTTGGCGCCATTTTCTTTTTGTCTTCGTCCCACTTCCAACCTTAATAATTAAAATACATCCCTAAATCGTGCTATATGCACGTTCTTTATTAAGTTAATGTTTATAGGCCGTGTATGATCTTCCTTAGTGTGGATAAATGACTCCTGAGGCCGAAGAGGTCTGCTACTAGACGCCAATCATAACAGTACACAAACACATATACTGATCGTGCTAATATTAAGTGGAATAATCTAGATCGGCGAGATACGAGGTGATAACAAAATTCACTTTACCTTACGCTGCACACGCCAGGATGAACGTACCACAACACCATGTGTTTCCTGAAATATAAAACAGAAAAAATGAACAATTAAAACCCCGTTATGTAGTTTTCAAAGTAATTAAACTAATGATACTCTTGCAATAGAGTCTGAGCAGGATGGACTCATATGAGAATTAAAGTGCCTTAGAAATAGAAGTCTCATAAGTGTATAACAATAATATACAACACTCTCATAAAGGTATATCAATAGTATACAAACGCACAATGACAACCAATGACTTATGCATACTGGTCTCGTACATAAAGAAAGCATCCCATCCCCTCAAAAAAAAAGAATATAGAGACAAACTTTTAAACACAAATATGAATTTCCTACACAAAAAGGGAACCCCCACCTCCCTACCCATACAAATAGGGATCCCCACACAAACAGGGATCCCCACACAAACAGAGACCCCCACACAAACAGGGACCCCCACACAAACAGGGACCCCCACACAAACAGGGACCCCCACACAAACAGAGACCCCCACATAAAGCAGGTAACCACTTAAACTTTACCCTTCTTGGGTGTAAAATCACCGGAGAACTCATCGGGTGCGGTGAAAGGTTACCTAACTTTTGCCGCGACTACTTAAAAGGGTCCCCAAACTTTGCATTATTCTAAGGAAGAAGTAAATATAGAACCAGTACTATTTTTCCCAGAACCAGTTACATTTTCAGATCGAAAGCACCATTTCCAGAACCAGAGACATATTCAGAAACACATTTCTAGAATCAGAGTTTCATGTCCACGATCAGAGTTGCATTTTCAGAACCAGTTCGACATACGCAGATACAGATTAACGTATCTAGAAAATTGTGCAAATATTTACCATTACATTCACTGCATCTACAAAAGAGCGTGTCTTAAACTTTCTGGGCATTCTCCCTCCCGTGCTCTTCCACTTTGACTCCCCTTCTGTGAAGGGAGGGAATCTGGGAAGAGGAGGGCACCCAAAAAGGGAGTTAATGAGGGAACCCGTCAGTGGCGAGATCACGGGAAGGGAAGGGAACTAAGGTGGAAAGGGAAGATCGTAGTAGCCCATGGTGGGAGAGTGGATGGTTGGGATGGGGGAGAAGAGGGAACAGGGCTCTAGACAGCGGAGTCACTGCGGGGTTGTTGTTGTTGTTTTAGATTCAACCACTCTGAACAAAAAGTTGCAAGTAGCACGGGCTATGGTGAGCCCGTAGTGGACTTACCTGGCACAGGAGCGCGGCTGTAACCCGGGAGAGGTTTATGGGCTGGGTTTAAGCACCGGATGAACATCCAGGGGAGATGGTGTGGGGAGGAGGGAGAGAAGTGGAATGGGTGGGGGGAAGGGGGAGTGGACTCAAGGTGTTAAGCACTGTATTGATGTGTGTTTAACATCATTAACAACGCACACACATGAACCCCGTGTTTTGGTGTGTGTGTGTGTGTGTGTGTGTGTGTGTGTGTGTGTGTGTGTGTGTGTGTGTGTGTGTGTGTGTGTGTGTGTGTGTGTGTGTGTGTGCGTGTGTGTGTGTGTGTGAGCGTATTTACCTAATAATGCCTTCGGGATTAGAGCAGCAGCCTTTAGAGGCTGTCTCGGTGTAGTCATGTACTCAGATGTTTGCAGGATCGAACGTTAACTCCTGAGCCCCGCCTTACCAGTTGTCGGTTGTCTGACGCAATTACTCCCAACCCTCCTCTTCAGTGCCATCTGTTTTTTTTAAGTACTTCCTGAATTAGGGTCTACTGTGAACAAATCCACAAGGGCAATGATGAGGGTTTGAACCAACGTCCGAGATGATCCCAGATGCGCCTCAGATATGTTCATTTCATGCATCACGCTATTGTGATTTCTGTGTGTATGGGTTCTACTGCCTCTCAGAACATTCCATTTCATCACTTCTCTTACGCTAAAAAGTTCTCCCTAACATCACTTTGACTCATCTGCGCCTCAAATTTCCATCCATTGTAGAACTGTATTTTCTCCCCCTACTTTTGTGGGGAAGAAAATACAGGGGAAGATTAAAACCTCAGAAGTAGTGAACCGTCAAATGTTGAGAATGGCTTCAAGCTCCTCAGATTCCGGGGAGGAACCGAGGATACAGCGCTTTTTTTCCCTCTGGATCGACTAAGTGTCGCGCTGAAACTGAAATCTGTCAGCCTTTGGATCTGTGGTAGCGTCAGCGAATTTATAGCTAAATTCTTTAAGAAAGCTGGTGGCATAGTTGTCCAAGAGTCCTGGAGTCCTGGATGCTTTGGGGACAAATGTGTACCGATGACCCTCCTGCCGGATGAAACTGTAAATGAGATATAGGCACCGGCCAGGGTGGATATATATGTGTAGTTCCACTCCAGGTGTCTGCCATTCTTCCAGGAATACAATGTGATCCCATCAGGATAACCCACTGGACTGTTATGAATTTAGATATGAAGAAATCGAGGTTTATTCTCTGCTAAGAACCGACGTCATTAATTGCATACTAACTCCTGACGTTTTCCCAATGCAGACCATGCAAGCCATACTGATCTGCTTCCACTTTGTTCCAAACACATTTGCACTTATGAATTGCGGCACAGAGGCGGAGATGCACAGCAATACGGAGAGTTCTCTGGGTTTAATCGTGTGCATGTTGCAGAGACAGGTACTGTTAAAAGAAAATCCTCTGCATGAGGAGCAAGCACAGCTGTGATGCGCGTTATTTCTGATGTAATAGCACAGAACATGGCCTCTGCTATTTTCTCCACTACTGTGCAGCAGAAGTGGAGAATCAGGCTTTGGATCTTGCTCGTGTTTTCGTCAGTTCTGCACTGGGAAAAACATTTTATGTGGCGGCATCTCCTGAGAGGAGGGGGTATGAAAATAAGGTCGAATTTGCTTTGAAGCCTGGTAAAATTAGAACATACATAGACGAGTTTCAGATGTGAAGATATTTTATTTGCTGTCTCGTGAAATCATTGCTTTGAATAACTGATAATTATGCAGATGTAATCATTCTTGTATGTTTACATGTATCATTAAGTAAACACAGAAGCCACTGTGACCCTCCGCCACCCCCACAGTGTAGAGATGAACATCCCAGTGTATGATGCTACGCTCACAGTAGCTTTACACTTACTGCTCCCACGGCAAATGGAGCTCCCAGACTCTTGATGTATCATCATCTTAATCTCTAATTACAGAGAAGGTAGACGTTGTGTCAGTAGAATAACAGGTAGTATCTCAGCTTTCCCTGCTTGTAAACAAGTTATGGATCTAACGGCCTTCTATTTGCTTTGTCATTGTCCGTATAGTACTGTGTATTCCCTTCAATTAAAAAAAAAATAACTTCCATAGCTAAGGGGATTGCGAGGTTGAGGCGAGTCAGTTCGACCAAAAGTCATTTGAGCCTTTGTGACGTGCTTTTATCTCTGTTCTAACTTTACGTCTCTTGTGTTTATGCTTCGTAACAACTAGCTCTTCTTGATTGCTTATATAATCAATCCATCACTAATACCCTTTGAAGAACCGACATTACTAAATGGACAACACTGAGGGAAAATGTGTTTGTATGCTACCAGGCTTACCGTTTCTGATTGTCTTCTCTCTCTTCTCTCTCACGCTGTGTTTGTCACCTGGTTGCCTTCATGCTCGGGTAAAATCAACTTACAGCTTCCCTCCCTTCCTCTCTCTCTCTCTTACCATTGTTTTCAGCTTGGTGTGTTCCAAGCTCCACTCTCTTGTTCACTCCTAGCGCCATCTGCCGCTACTGGAACATCACGAGCATCAGCGACAAAAGTTTAGTGCTCCCAGCAGATAACTTCAATATATATATATATATATATATATATATATATATATATATATATATATATATATATATATATATATATATATATATATAAGGATTAGGGATGGGACAGGGGAAAAGTATGGTGCCAAACCACTTGGACAGCCGGGGATTGAACGCCGACCTGCATGAAGCGATACCGTCGCTCTACCATCCCAATTCAAGTGGTTGGGCTATATATATATATAGTTACAAACTTTGTTACAAACAAGGTACAAAGCTGTTAGTTACAAACTGTTGGGTGCTTCCAGCTCCTCAGATGGCGGGCAGGAGACCTGAATGCAGTGTGCATTTCTCTACGGTATTGCCACGCTGAGGCGCTGGAAAAGAAAGCTGGCAGCCCTAGGGTCTCTTAATATTGCTTCAATTTCCTTAAAAGCTGGTATAAATATATATATATATATATATAATGTCATTCTGTGTAAATGACCGTCCATTTACAAGATCCCTATAAGGATGAAGTGACTGTTTTGCTCCTATAACTTTCATAAATACGAGTTCTTTAGATGTTATTATTTCGGACCATTGAGCGTCGAAATATTTATGTTTTTGCAAAGTGATCTCCCTGATAGTGAATGGTGGCAACCTGTCTTACAGAAATAATAGTACTTATATGAACTATTAGTGGAAGGTAGGGTACGCTGCGTGCTCTCAGTAGGGTACCCTGCATGCACTCAGTAGGGTACCCTGCATGCACTCAGTAGGGTACCCTGCATGCACTCAGTAGGGTACCCTGCATGCACTCAGTAGGGTACCCTGCATGCTTGTTGTTGTTATAGATTCAGCTACTCGGAACAAGTTCCAAGTAGCACGGGGTATGGTGAGCCCGTAACTTACCTGGCACAGGAGCTGGCCAAGAAGCACGGGCTATGGTTAGCCTCGTGGACAGATGTCTCCCGTGCCCTGCATGCACTCAGCAGGGTAATCAGCTTCAAATAGAACTATATGAGGAAGAAGTGCAAGATTTTATTCTGGTGTTGCTGCAATATTATAAATTTGTGAACCTCCGGTTTTACATCAATGACGGAGGCGTTCGACACCTTCACTACACCTTGATGTCCATAGAACAGATGCAACCAACGTTACAGTACATATATTATTATTGTCATTATTAATTAATATTTAAATATTAATGTAAATTGTAAAATTTTTAATCTGTAGGATTTCGCTACGGGTCATCTACCACCTCACACTTAACAGATTATAATCGAGTACTCGACTCCAATCTGAGATTCCTGTCTTGGGTCGGATCCCAAGTAGTGAGACAAACTTAACGACAGGACCAGAACAACTAGTAAGAAACTATCGGTTAGAAAGGAGGTGTCCAAGAGCCAGCAGCCCGGGCCTGCAGGCACAAACAGGTGAACAGTCCCTTAATCTACTGGTCTCAGTGCCCAATAGGGAAGCTCTCCAAAACATAAGTGTGTATTTCATATCCCCCTGACTACTAGATGTTCCACCTGCACGAACAGACCAATTTTAATGGTTATATCACACAAAGCGCAAAGTCATCGAACTGGTTTTGGTAACAGTTTGGCAACTTAAACATTGCCTCTTGCAACACCCAATATATTTAGTTGACATTATTTGCAGTATTTATGCAGCCGCCAAACGTATAATGTTTGATTTACGCAAGTGATATACGCAAGTGATTTACGCAAGTGATGTACGCAAGTGATGTACGCAAGTGATGTACGCAAATCATTACAGCTGTGGATAGAGGGAACAGGTGTTTAGTCATACAACAAATCAATAACAATTAGTGCCGAGACTTGCATTTGTAAACCACTCAGTAATTCACAAAAACAGAATGACGAGACTAAACATAAAACGGGTAAAGTAATTTGCGCATCCAGTCAATAAAAGACACCAAAAACCACAAACATATGAATGTAAAATATAGAAAAACATAAAAAACATTGCTTCAAATTCCAACTGATTTCAGCTTACATCTATCGGGATCTCTATCATACAGAAGCATGACGTCTGCCATCCTCCACTGGCACACCGTAGATGAATTATGAGGATTAATAATATCCTCAACAACACGAGTGGATAAATTGGATATTCAGTTTCAGATACCACATATCACATACCAGTTGATCAATAGGTTTAATGTCTTCACATTTAATGTTAAATATGGCGAGAGTATGATCGAGTTTGTGATCACAGAGTTTACACGAAGAGTGCTCACAGTTTACATGTAGTGATCACAAAGTTTACATTTGACCTCTCCTAAAGTAACAAGAGGTGTGTACATCAAGAAATTTATAATATATACAATAAAATAAACATTAATAATGAAAACAAAATAATTTTTATAGTATAATATTAGTGCACCACAATATTATTATTAATTAAATTTATTAATAATTAATTAGCATTTAAGTATAATAATAATAATAATAATAATAATAATAATAATAATAATAATAATAATAATAATAATAATAATAATATAGGATAAAACCCCACACTTGTGTATTTGTGAAATTGATGTAAGAAAATTACACCAAGTCTTTCGCACTCTTCTGAGTGCTTTGTCAAGGTCTGAGTGTGTGATAAGGACCAGACTTACATCTCAACGTCTAATGAAGCCCTAATACAAAGTCTCGTCCTAACCACACACTCAGACCTAAATAAAGCACTCGGGAGAGTGCGAAAGACTTGGTGTAAATTCCTTATATCAATTTCACAAATAGACAAGTGTGTGGGTTGTTATCTTATGTTATGTCTGTGAGAAGAAATTACCATTACTAATCATAATATTAATAATAATTAATAATTATTATTATAAAAATATAATAATAATAATACAAATAATAATAAAAATAATAATAATAATTATTATTATTATTATTATAACAATATAATAATAATAATAATAATCATAAGTTGAAATCCTAAATATTACATTTGTCAAAACACTATTTATGCAAGATAGTTGCATGCCTTTGTTGAACTTTTTAATTAGTTTCCTGTACTAATAAGAACACGACCTTCTTTATCCTTATATCAGCATTAAGACTTCAAATCTGTTGCCAGCTACCGTTTGTTTCACGCCTTTACAAGGTGATTATAAACAGTTGAAGTAACCATCTTATATGGTCGTTTAGCCTTTTGCCAAAACCAATGCTATTAGTTCGTGGTACGGACCACCTGCTTTAGTGTGGTATAAACACTTTAAAGTGCGGTATGAACTAGTTGCTTTATTGTTATTTATAAACCAATTGCTTTACTGTGGGGTATGAAGCACCTGCTTTACTGTGTGGAAATGAACCAAGTGCTTTATTGCGTGGTATAAAGCAGTTGTTTTACTGTGTACTATGAAACAAATACTTTATTGTTTGGGATGAGTCAGATGCTTTATTGTTTTATACGAACCAGTTGCTTTACTGTGTACAGTGAACCAGCTATTCGCAAGAGTGCAAAGTATCCGCGAGGAAAAGAGAAGAGGGCTATCAGGGGAAGGCGCCAAGCCATTACGACTGTATAGCACTGGAAAGGGTGTCAAGATAAGGATTTGGGATGGGACGGGGAGGGGGGGGGGGGAGGAACGGTGCCCAATTACTTGGACAGTCGGGGGATTGAGCGCCGACCTGCATGACGTGAGAATGAAGAGTATCCGCGATAATGAAGAGTATCCGCGAGAATGAAGAGTCCAAGTCACGAAGAAGAAGAGTCACCCAAGAGTCCAAGGCCCCACAGGAAGAGTCCAAGAGTAAATCAAGAGAGCCTGTTCACCCAGCACTGCTCAGCGACACACGGCCGGCTGTGTGCTGGCTGCTAGGATAATGGTGCTGGGAGAGAGTGTGGCCAGCAGGATTACGGCGCTGGATGAGTGAGCAAGGATTATAGCATGGTCGAGTACGGGGAAGGATAATATAGCAGAGAGGAACTGTGACGATGAAAATAGCGTTGGGTTAGCTTGGGAATGATAATGGCTCTTGGATAATTGTGACCAGGATAATGGGGATGAGTTACTCTGGCAGGATAACGGGGAATGGTGAGTATTGGCAGGATAATGGCGCTGGGTGATAGTGGGCAGGATAATGGTGATAGTGGGTAGGATAATGGGACTTGTCGATAGTGAGCAGGATAACTGTGCTGAGTGATACCGGGCAGGATAATGACGCTGGTAAGTATGAAAAGGATAATGGCGCAGGGTGATGCTTGGATAATGGCACTAGCCGAGGAGTGTGGGCGTGGTGTCGGGTATCGGGGGCGGCGATCAGGCAGGGCGCTGGCCGAGGATTGATCGCCACCGTGACCCCGAGGGCTGGGCCCTGCGTCCAGGGCTGGAGAGGAGGTATTGCTGTGTCCTGACGAGGGTCTGAGGGAGCGCCGCGCCCGGTCGATAGCCACGTCCCCATTATTCCATTACTGGAGCCCGGGCGGCGGCGCTAAGTTGCCTATCAGAGGCCGGGCTCCGTTACCGAATCAACA
The DNA here is from genome assembly GCA_020271785.1 of Procambarus virginalis. Lineage (NCBI taxonomy): Eukaryota > Metazoa > Arthropoda > Malacostraca > Decapoda > Cambaridae > Procambarus > Procambarus virginalis. Next base: position 61,928,959 of record WNGS01169498.1, read on the forward strand.
CGGCCGTAACGCGACCTGCCACCGACCACCGCCGCTGCCCGCCACTGATTGGCAGACCGGTCGATGATTGACAGCGTTGTCATGGCGACGGCGGACGGCCGGCCAATAGGATGGTGGAATTGCTCTATGGGCGGCGTTAGGGGAGGGGCACTGCGGTGATTGGTGGAGGAGGCTTCGGGGGGCGTGGCCGGGATAAGCCCCGTCCCCTGGCCCGCCAGCGGCACCGAGCGGTCGCCACGCTGGAGTCCTCGCCTGCCGTTTAACCCGCCAAGCTGGCGTCCTCCGTCGCGGATCTGCTGCGGGCGCTGCAGCCCAACATGGCGCTCATGAGTGGACTCGGTGGTCTTGGTTCTTTTGGTTCTTTTGGCGCGTTCTCGGCTCTAAATGCCTTGAGTGCAAATGCGGCGAGCAATGGTAATTTGGGAGGATCTGGCAGTCCTGTAGTTCCCACGCCGCTAGTGCCGTTGCCCTCACTCTCCTTCACCGCCGCCCAGGTGGCCGCCGTCTGCGAGACTCTGGAAGAGAGTGGCGACATGGAGCGACTTGGACGCTTCTTGTGGTCGCTGCCGGTGGCTCACCCGCACCTCCACGACCTCAACAAACATGAGGCGGTGCTGCGAGCGCGCGCCCTCGTCTCCTTCCACGTGGGCAACTTCAGGGAGCTCTACGCTATATTGGAATCACAACGTTTTTCCAAATCGTCGCACGCGCGTCTGCAGGCACTGTGGCTGGAGGCGCACTACCAGGAGGCTGAGCGCCTCCGGGGCCGCCCGCTGGGGCCGGTTGACAAGTACAGAGTCCGCAAGAAGTTTCCCTTTCCCAGGACCATCTGGGACGGCGAGCAGAAGACTCACTGCTTCAAGGAACGCACAAGATCCCTACTTAGGGAATCCTACCTCCAGGACCCGTACCCCAACCCCAGCAAGAAGAGGGAGCTGGCCTCGGCCACGGGTCTCACCCCAACACAAGTCGGCAACTGGTTCAAGAACCGCAGGCAGCGAGACAGAGCAGCAGCTGCTAAGAACAGGTAAGCCGCCGCCTGTCCATGGTGGCCACGCGGCATGCCTCAAGGGTACAACCCAGGGGTGGCGCCTTCCTCAGTGGCAAATGGACGGGGGCGTCACCACCTTGCCTTTTTGCCACTGTTTCGACTCGCATGTTACTGACGCACACACACCAAGACGTGAAACTGAACTAAAGACCGCAGCGGCTGCCAGTGAGTGAGGTTTCCACTGCAACTATAGAATATACTTTCAGAGGTGACTTCTCTAAAACACTGTGATTCCAACATATTTATAATAGAGCTTGCACGAGAGGAAACCTTACTCACTGGCTCATCCAATATCAACACTAGTCACTAAACCATAATTTTAAGGAAAAAAAAACAAATATAATACATTAAATGTCTATTAATTCTCGTACACGGTTGTCTGCACCACGAGACGGCGAATATGTAGTCAGTTCCAGATTACAAAGTTCTGGTCGGTAGAGAATTGACCATCTGCTCACCCTCCTTATCTTTCAATGCCAGTGGGAACTGATCAATAAACCCGGTGGTGTCTGTGGACGGGTTACTACAACTCCAGGGTCGGCCCCCAGTACCTACCACCACCACACAAATCATATACGAAAATTGCGTGTCAAATTATATGTGAGGTTTTGGGATTACGAAATGTGGATCACAGGCGTTAACTCTAGCAAAGTAACTGATACCACGGAGTATTCCCACCCACACACACACATGAAAATATACATGGTACATGTGTTTCTTCATGTGTCATATCAAAACAAGTGTCATGTCACCAGAGGGCCTGACAGCAGTTGGAGACGACACACTTGGGGGCAACATCAAAGCTGTCAGCTGTGGCTTTAATTATAGAGAGGCATGTTGATGTGGGTTCCGCGCGCGCGCGCGCGGACGCTTTGCAAAGACGATCCCCGTCAAGTGAGGGAGAGAGGTTTACAGGTGGAGTTTTCTGTGTGTGCTCTCTCTCTCTCTGTTTTGGGATTCACCTGCAAAGGAGTTTACTTTGTTACAAGGGTTGTTGTTGAGCAGTAGAAGAGCCCGCTTTCTCAGTGGGGGTTTCGGGTAATAAGGCTGACGAGGGTGGGAGTATACACTGTATACAGTGGGATTAGACTTTAAGACTTCCATCTAAAACAGTTTATTCTCGACGGAGTTACTCTACATTGTGATGAAGTTACATTACTGGTGGTTAACCTTGAAGAAGTTACCCTACTGGGGGTTTACCTTGGAGAAATTACCATGTATGGTGGTTTAAGATCATAAAGTTAACCCAGATGTGAGTTTACTCCCAACGAGTTAACCTACATGTCTGTTTTATCCTGACTGAAGTTGACACACATGAGGGTTTACTCCTGACGAAGTTACCTAATATGAGGGGTTTACGTACCGTTGCCCAAGTTTACCCGCGGCGGCTTCGTCCAGGATAGGAGCTAGCTGGTGGAGGTGAGGGGATAGAAGCGAGGAAAACCTAGACCGGTTCATTCATGGCAGCAGTAGCAAGGAGGGGAAGGGAGGGGAGGGAGGGAGGGATTATAATTGACTGTGGGCGTGCTGGCGACGGTGTGGCAGCCCTCGAGGTTTCACTAGGGGAGGAGGGGCTTCATCAACGCTGGGGGTTTATTGCTTGTGAACCTCGAACTGAATATGCGGCTTCACTAGAGGGAGGGCGAGGAAGGGAGAGAGGGAGGGGGTGAAGGGTTTGGGACAAAGAGTGTACATGGAATTATTAGTGATTAATCGCGATAATCAAGGGTTCCACTAACCAAAAGGCTCAAATGATGATCATTCTGATCGCGATAATCAAAGGTTCTACTCGACGTGTTAATTATCGATCGCGATAGCCAAGTGCTCATAAACTGCATAATAATCATTGATTACCATTTTTAGAATTATCTTTTACAAATTAAAATAAAAATATAAATATTTTATAACTATTTCTCAATAATAATAATAATAATTTAGCTACCCACGGATGATATTATTCACTAATTCTTAATTTTTTTCTGTCCCTCTTTACATTCTTCCTCTTTTCTTTCTAGCCAATCTTTATACATTTTATTGTTTATCCTATTTATTCCTTTATTTCCCCACCTTTCTACCCTAGTTATATTTCCCTCTCCCAACTTTCCTTTCCCCCTCCCCTTTTTTTCTCTCTTCCCTCTTCTTTACCCTATCTTCCCCCGCTTTCCTTTCCCTTATCCCCTCTCTTTCCTTCCCTTATCTACTCTTCCAGTCGCCTCTTTCCCGTGGGTCTTGAGTCGTGATTGCTGTTCCACTTGTTACTGCTGTTGTGATTAAAATCCCAGATATTTTTTATCACTTATTGCATTACCCATTGTTATTATTATTACTGTTATTATTATTATTATTATTATAATTGATTATTATTATTTGATTTTGATTTTGTTTTATCACTTATCCCATAATCTCTGTCTCTATTTTCGGGCATTTATTTATTGTGGTATGGTCCCCATAGTATACTTTCTGTATATAGTTTGATCCCTAAGTATATGTACCGTGTTTACTCTGGACCCTCAGTATATTGTGTATATTCTTCTACATAGTCTCACCAACTTGGTGTCTTCTTTTGATAGTTACTTACTCTGGTCGTTCATTATACTTACTGAGTATACTCTGGTTTACAGTGACTGGTTAATGGAGCCTCTGGTATATAGAGCGTCTGGGTTAAAGCGGTTTCATCAACATCAACACTAGGATACAGTAACTTGGTTTATAGTGCGTTCGGTTTACATACTCTGGTTTACAGTGATTTTCAGTGATTATGATTTACAGATATTCTCGTTTATACTGACAATAGTTTACAGTGATTGACTTACTGATACTATGGTTTATAGTGACTTTAGTTAACAGTGAATCAGGTTTATCGTAATTCTAGTTTGGTGACTAGTTTACAGTGACTATAGGACTGTGGCTTAGATATTAGTTTACAGTTACTACGGTTACAGACTAGTTTACAGTGACTACGGTTACGACGGTTACAGACTAGTTTACAGTAATTGTTTACCATGACTGGATTACTTTTTAGCTTTGATTCCATTTAATGTTCTACATTATTTTCTAAAAAAAAAAAAACACATTTTTCATAAGTTGCATAACAAACACCTGTTTTTGTACCGTTCCAGTTATCTCTTCATTAAATTTGATATATTACGTTAAATATTTTACATTAAGCCCATTTTCTCTGTTTATTTTGTTCTATAAGTTTGGCTGTTTGTCTTACATTACAAAGTATTGCTGATTAACTCTTAATAGTATTCAACTCTTACCAATAGTTCTGATAATAATAATAATAATATAATAATAATAATAATAATAATAATAATAATAATAATAATAATAATATCAACAATAAAAATTACATTTTCGAAAACAATAAAATAATGTCAATAATAATACATTTCACGAAGCCCTCAAAATCACTCCCATTAGTGACGAGGAACTACAAGTAACGAGGAGCCACAAGTGACAAGGAACCACAAGTCACGAGGAACCACAAGTGACGAGGAGCCACAAGTGACGAGGAGCCACAAGTTATGAGGAGCCACAAGTGACGAGGAACCACAAGTAACGAGGAACCACAAGTGACGAGGAGCCACAAGTGACGAGGAGCCACAAGTGATGAGGAGCCACAAGTGACGAGGAACCACAAGTGACGAGGAACCACAAGTCACGAGGAACCACAAGTCACGAGGAGCCACAAGTGACGAGGAGCCACATGTTATGAGGAGCCACAAGTCACGAGGAGCCACAAGTGACGAAGAGCCACAAGTAACGAGGAGCCACAAGTGACGAGGAGCCACAAGTGACGAGGAGCCACAAGTGACGAGGAGCCACAAGTAACGAGGAGCCACAAGTGACGAGGAGCTACAATAATGAGGAGCCACAAGTAACGAGGAGCCACAAGTGACGAAGAGCCACAAGTGACGAGGAGCCACAAGTAACGAGGAGCCACAAGTGACGAGGAGCCACAAGTGACGAGGAGCCACAATTAATGAGCCACAAGTAACGAGGAGCCACAAGTTATGAGGAGCCACAAGTGACGAGGAGCCACAAGTTATGAGGAGCCACAAGTTATGAGGAGCCACAAGTGACAAGGAGCCACAAGTTATGAGGAGCCACATTGACGAGGAGCCACAAGTGACGAGGAGCCAAAGTTATGAGGAGCCACATGTGACGAGGAGCCACAGTGACGAGGAGCCACAAGTGACAGAGCCACAATAATGAGGAGCCACAAGTGACGAGGAGCCACAATTAATGAGGAGCCACAAGTGACGAGGAACCACAAGTTATGAGGAGCCACAAGTGACGAGGAGCCACAAGTAACGAGAGCCACAATTATGAGGAGCCACAAGTGACGAGGAGCCACAATTAAAGGAGCCACAATTAATGAGGAGCACAAGTGACGAGGAGCCACAAGTTATGAGGAGCCACAAGTTATGAGGAGCACAAATGACGAGGAGCCACAAGTTATGAGGAGCCACAGTGACGAGGAGCCACAATTAATGAGCCACAAGTAACGAGGAGCCACAAGTGACGAGGAGCCACAAGTGACGAGGAGCCACAGTAACGAGGAGCCACAAGTACGAGGGCCACAAGTGACGAGAGCCACAAGTGACGAGGAGCCACAATTAATGAGGAGCCACAAGTACGAGCCACAACAGTGACGAGGAGCCACAATTAATGAGGAGCCACAAGTAACGAGAGCCACAAGTGACGAGGAGCCACAATTAATGAGGAGCCACAAGTAACGAGGAGCCACAAGTGACGAGGAGCCACAAGTGACGAGGAGCCAATTAATTAGGAGCCACAAGTGACGAGGAGCCACAAGTGACGAGGAGCCACAATTAATGAGGAGCCAAAGTGACGAGGAGCCACAATTAATGAGGAGCCACAAGTACGAGGAGCCACAAGTGACGAGAGCCACAAGTGACGAGGAGCCACAAGTAACGAGGAGCCACAAGTGACGAGGAGCCACAAGTGACGAGAGCCACATTAATGAGGAGCCACATTAATGAGGAGCCACAAGTGACGAGGAGCCACAAGGACGAGGAGCCAAAATTAATGAGAGCCACAATACGAGGAGCCACAGTGACGAGGAGCCACAATTAATGAGGAGCACAAGTAACGAGGAGAGCCACAAGTGACGAGGAGCCACAATTAACGAGGAGCCACAAGTAACGAGGAGCCCACAAGTGACGAGGACCACAAGTGACGAGGAGCCACAAGTGACGAGAGCCACAAGTAACGAGGAAACACATAACGAGGAGCCACAAGTAACGAGGAACCATAAATAACGAGCCACAAGTAACGAGGAACCATACATAACAGCCACAGTAACGAGGAACCATAAATAACGAGGAGCCACAAGTAACGAGGAACCATGAATAACGAGCCACAAGTAACGAGGAAACAAATAACGAGGAGCCACAAATANACCCTATGCCCCTGTTACCTAGCAGTAAAATAGATACCTGGGTGTTAGTCAGCTGTCACGGGCTACTTCCTGGGGGTGGAGGCCTGGTCGAGGACCGGGCCGCGGGGACACTAAAGCCCGAAATCATCTCAAGATAACCTCTAGATAGGAGAGCATGAACTCCTTCAACCCCATGCCCGAGTGCATTCGGGTTATGTGGCCAACTACTTCATCTAGTCCAGGTTTAAGTCACAGAACATGACATATAAGAAGATAAACCTGAACAGTACACATAATCCAAATCGAACAGGATTTGTGAGTGGACATAATTCCAACATTATCTCCAGAGGTGCACATCAACACGGGTAACATCCCCAAAGATTAGAACGACGTTTAGAAAATAAATCATGACTTTTTCAAGGTAAAATACATTAGGCCTTTATTAGACCAATACTGGAATCTGCATCTTTTGAACCATAAAACACAAATTTAAAAAGTACAAAGTTTGCAATAAGATTAGTGTAAGAACTAAGAGGACTAATTAAGCCATGAGAATAGGTTCATGGAACTAAACTTTGCGATCCAGAAGGAAAAAACGAAGGGGATATGATCGCAACATACATGATACTGAGGGGGTATACACAATATGGACAAGGACAACTTCTGTAAATTGAAGAAACAGTAGGGTGAGAGGACGTAAGTGGAAGATAGAATAACAAATAGGTCGAGACATGTAAGGAGGTTCTGGTACCCTGTATGGGTGGTCAATAAGTGGATTCACTGAACGAAGACGTTGTGGAAGCCACCTCCACCGACAACTTAAGGTCAGATTCGACAAAGAATTCATAGGTCAGAATAGTTCAATTATAACGCAACAGGTACAACAAGGCCAGTAGGCGGGGCAGAAGACGCTAGCCCTCACTTTTCCGTAGCCACTAATAAGTTAGCTTCTTCCCCTCCACCACCGCCACCATCACCCCCACCACCAAGATCTCCCCCACCACCATCATCTCCCCGACCACCACCACCACACCCACCACCAAGATCTCCCCCACCACCATCACCATCTCCACCATCACCCCCACCACCACCATCAACCCCACCACCACCATCATCACCACCACCACCATCACCCCCACCACCACCATCACCCCCACCACCACCATCACCCCCACCACCACCATCATCACCACCACCACCATCACCCCCACCACCACCATCACCCCCACCACCACCATCAACCCCACCACCACCATCACCACCACCACCACCATCACCCCCACCACACCATCAACCCCACCACCACCATCACCACCACCACCACCATCACCACCCCACCACCATCACCCCCCACCACCACCATCACCCCCCACCACCATCACCCCCCCCACCACCATCACCCCCCCACTACCACCATCACCCCCACCACCACCATCAACCCCACCACCACCATCACCCCCACCACCACCATCACCCCCACCACCACCATCAACCCCACCACCACCATCACCACCACCACCCCATCACCCCCACCACCACCATCAACCCCACCACCACCATCACCACCACCACCACCATCACCACCCCACCACCATCAACCCACCACCACCATCACCACCACCCCCACCATCACCCCCACCACCACCATCACCCCCACCACCACCATCACCCCCACCACCACCACTATCCCCCCCTCCGTGCGGGAGTGATGGTGTGGAGCAGCCAGGAGCTCCGTCACCCCCACAATGTCATCCTTGGCTTGGAAAGGCTTCTCTCGATCTTTAAACAACGGCAAAAACAAGACGCGTTGGTCACTTTAAAACCGCAGTGGTCAACCTCTCCCCTGGCGGCTGCCTACGTTACTTCTCAACACCCTCCTATATATATATATATAATATATATATATATATATGCTCGCTGTCCTTCGTTATTAAGAGCCAACTAAGAATGAATCAGTGTTCTATACAAATAATGGTCCTCACAGGCTGGCTGTTTACACCTCAAGCAAAGAAAATAGACCCAATATTATTAACACCAAGAACTCCAAACTCCGACCTTCATAGATTAACGCATCCGGCTCGTCAAGTATGCTGCCGCCGACCCAAAGATGGCACCACTGCCGGTTAATTTCCTTGATTGCCAGACTCACGAAGGTTAAAAAAAAAAAGTCACTGAAGTTTCTAGGTTTGCAAATATTGACAATGGAACCAAACAAAATTCATTATTGAAATTCGTTTGTATTGGACTTTCGGCTGAAGAGGAGGGGGACTGGCCAGCAATTCACAGAACAGTGTCTGGCAAATATTGAGAGAAATTAAATACCAAAGTCATTGGGGGTATTTGTAGAGTGCTCCAGGGGCTTGACACTACGGTCTCTGGTACGTTCGCTTCAGAGGACACTCTCACTCCGTATATATACATGATAATAGCAGGTGGTTTCCGTTTTCCGTCTGACAACTTAATTATCGCCTTCCGCCCCTTTTCTCTCTTTCTCTTGCTTCATTTGGTCCTAATGATCGTAATGGCTTTTAAGGATCTTATGTTATTTCCTATTGTCGAACACAATATTTTACTGTTTGATTTTTTAGGTGAGAAGGTGTAGGTGAGAATGATGGTGGTGGTGGTGGTGGTGGTGGTGGTGGGGGACTTGTTGTGTTGGTTACTGGAGGGAGGGGTTAGTAGTGAAGAGTAGATGGTGGGGAGGGGGTTAGTGACCGGGGGTGGAGGGACACCAAAAAAATGTCGACAAATATAAAAAAAAAAACATTCTTGATGGTAAGACTCAACCAGAAGAAGCAGCATTATCATCCCCATCATCATCGCCCAGAACATTATTTTCCAATATACGCGATAGATTGGCTGTCGCCTGATAAGAATTGATAAGTTCCCCTGCCAGGCCCTCGCCTCACGTAGATGGGGGAGTCGCGCAGTGTGGTGTGCTCCTTAATATTATGGGAGAGAGCTCGCAAATGGGGTGTTGGAGGGTAAAGACGTTTGTTATCCAACTTTAAGTTTAGTTACACATAAAATTTGAAATTGGAAGCTAAAGATTTGTATATATAAATTGAATGAAATAGTAACGAGAAGAGAGAGAGAGAGAGAGAGAGAGAGAGGAGAGGAGAGAGAGAGAGAGAGAGAGGAGAGAGAGAGAGAGGGGAGGTAAGCACTTCTTAGCTCCATGTTGGTCAACCTGTCATCTTTCAAGAATGTCGCTTTCGCTCGTATGCTTACATAAGGCAAAAATTGTCGCACTAGAAAATGGAACGGCTGGCGAAAGTGACGTACTGTCCCGTTTTCTGTTTATGGTCCCCTGGTAGGTTAGGAGAGGACACTTTTAATTGACCGAGCAGATGACTTGAACATGGTAGCGGTCGACAGTGCAGTACCACTGAAA
>WNGS01169498.1:62000135-62024194 GCA_020271785.1 Procambarus virginalis
ATCGCTGCATGAGTAACAGCATCACTCTTACTTTGGTACAAGCCAGAGAGAGAGACAGAGACAGACAGAGACAGACAGAACAGCATATGGATGAGCGGCAACACCTTAGTATTCCGTGATGAAGTTCTCCTTTTAGGTATGAATAAGGTTTGATGCTTCAGTAACCAAGAAACATAAAAGTACATCTTGATCTCACGAGTTGTAATATCATAAATGAGGTCCAAATTCGCTCCCGTCTTGAGTCAGCGCTGCTATTCTGCACGGTCTTGCCTCACACTCTCCTCATGATTCCCTGAGTTCCATTCAAAGTAGAAAACAGAGCGAGAAGACTCATCTCTAGTACTGACCCGATCAGGTTTCACAAGTTAGTATATCAAAGTCTACCTGTTCGGAGTTTGTTGAGGTTGGCAGCCACAACAAAAGACGCTCAGCCACTCATATAAAGGCCCTCGTACCGATCTGGCTCCAGCTTCACGCTCTACCTAATATAATTGTGACAACACATTAAATCAAATCAAATTACACCTGATGACAAAATAATATGGATCTCAATATTGATCAATAATATTGATCTCAATATGGATAATATTGATCTTATTAACGATAAGTGTCTACGGGCCAGGTACGTTATTATTTTATGAAGGATAACAGTCCTTAACTTATAGCATACATTAAGAAATATAACTACTATCACAACACAGTAAAAAATAACTATTATAATTACCAACGACACTAAGAAGAAGAAGAACAACAACATGGAGAACAACAGCAATATCAGCAATAAGAAACATCTCGTCAAAGTGCTTAAGTCTTAAAGTGCTTAAAGTTAAGTAAGTGCTTAAGTCTTAAGTCAAAGTGCTCTCGTCTAACTGCTTAATCTTTTACTACCTCACTAAACAACACCTGAGCTAAACACGTGTCTTACCGTCAGGAAAATTGTTCACGAGATGAAGCATCCAAATCCCCCCCCCCCCCCCGTCTTAAGAGGATCTGAATCTCCAGCAAATTTAGCCATTAGGATCTGACCCCAAACATTTGGCTTTAATAATGGTAAACGTCTTGGTCTTATAAAACGTCAGTTAGACGTTCTTTTAGGAGCTTCACGTTTTCCCTTTTTTTCTTCCCATTGGTCTTTCTCGCTCGCAGGGTGGACAGAAGGAGAAGGAGATGAATAAGGCATTAATTATTCATCATTATTCAGTTTTGAGGAAGGAAGAGATTTATGGATTTCTTAGGAAAAAATCTAATATACTAACACACGCGTGCACACGCACGCACGCACGCATGCACGCACGCACACACACACACACACACACACACACACACACACACACACACACACACACACAGTTTCAAGTGTAGATATGATAAACCACACTCAGGAACCTGTCATCAGTTGATTGACAGTTGAGAGCGGGACCAAAGAGCCACGCTCAACCCCCTGCAAGCACAACTAGGTGAATGCAACTAAGTGAGTACACACATACACACACACACACACACACACACACACACACACACACACACACACACACACACACACACACACACACACACACACATACAGTTGATATAAGAGAAAATAAGTCGGGAGTCAGCATATCAGACAGCCGACGGCTAGGAAAGGCGGGGCCCAAGAGCTAACAGCTCGCTGCTGCGGGCACAAATAGCTTACACAAACCCAACCAAACCCCAGAGGGGAGACTGGTCCCTGGAGGGAAGACTGGAGGGAAGACTGGAGGGAAGACTCTCCCCCTCACAGAAAAGAAGTTAGGTAATCGAACAAATCCACAAGAGCCGTGATGAGGATTCGAACCTAAGCACCATTTAAGCTCCGACAGACACAGTCTCAACTCTTGAAGGGGAAAGAGCCTAAAAGAGTCTAAAGAGCCATTTAGTAACGACAACATACAGAGCTCGTAGAGTACACGACCTCTGTGAACATCCGCACTAAGGGCTCAGAAAACACCTTTGACAAGGCAGCAGAGAACACCCGCAGCGCCCACAGGTGTTCTCTTCATCACCAACACAAACAACTGTTGCTCCCCCACAAAAAAATATACTCGGAGGCGAGGAAAAGTTGGAGCCGACATTAACAAAAGCGATCCGTTCCTCATTCACAAGTTTTGTCCCAAAAATTGAGAACACTCTCAATGGTTATTTTCTTGACCACACGCAACACGCTTCCTCGAAATTATTCATTTAATACACAATAACAAATAGAAAAAATTACAAAATATTGTTTAGGTAGTACTTAAAGTAACGATGAGGACCATAGTCCATATATTGACGTAAAAGGTAATTAGAAAGTAGAAATCGGTACTATTTGGACAAACCGGTAAAGGAAATCTAACCTAACCTAACCTAACCTAGCCTAACCTAACCTAGCCTAGCCTAGCCTAGCCTAGCCTAGCCTAGCCTAGCCTAGCCTAGCCTAACCTAACCTTCCTAATACACGCTATCTGAGGCTTAATATAGCACATATATGTGCTATACTAGGCCTAGGAATACATAAATTTTCCTTTTTTTTCGAGCTCTATAAAGTGAATAGTACCAAATTCTACTAACCAATTACCTCTTACGTCAATATATGTCCGATGGTCCAGATAGTTACAAAACGTACTGTCTAAACAGAAAGATGGGTTGTTAATTAAATATAAATAATAATTAACAAATCCTGCCTCACTATATATCATGACTACTACTGTGGTGCCATGGGCCCTATGCTCGCTAAGGTGAGTGGAGCCCTTGGCTGTCTGGGTTCGAATCTTTGTGAGATGAGGAGTTTTCTGTTATATATATATATATATATATATATATATATATATATATATATATATATATATATATATATATATATATATATATATATATATACCATCTTGCTAAATTGAGAAACATACCAAAAAACCTACTATCAATTTCTTGGGCAACAAGTCTCTGTGTTCGGGAGGAGAGAGAGAGCCGAGGCCTTGTTTGTGTGGGAAGAGTGAATGCGAGAAGACCAGGACTATCACACCATCTCGTCCCAGGTGGACAAAGAGGCGCGGCGAGCCCCTGATGTTATCCTTGAGTTTCCCCTGACGCCCTCCCTCCCCTGGCGCCCTCCGTGGCTGCCAGGGGGTGTCAAGTTGGCGTCTGTGCGACTGTCAACACCCGCCAGACAAATGAGCACTTCTGGTGAATCGTTGTTTTTTTTTTATCACAAATAAATCATTTAGCCTATTATATTCCAATCCAAAATTACTCTCATAGTGTTTTTTGTTCGCAATGAAACGATTTTTATGAGGGAATATTGTTTTGGTAATTTGTTACCAAGATGTTCTGGAAGAGGTCAAGTGAAGAGCAGAGATGATGCGAGTGATGATCTGGAGGGAGGGGGGAGGGGAGGGGAGGGGGTTACCTGATGCTGTGGTTGATCTGGTGAGGGTCGTTGGAGGTCGTTAGTGAAGATGAGGCCCGCAAGGCGGCCCTTGTTTGGTGCCTTGCCTCCTCACACTCTTGGAGGCTGTCAAGCTGACGGTACACAAAGCTATATGACAGGTAACTTCTGGGTGTGCTCGAACATGTTTAAATGCCGTATGGCCCCGGACATGGACGAATACATCTGTCTCTCTCTCTCTCTCTCTCTCTCTCTCTCTCTCTCTCTCTCTGGAGAGAGAGAGAGAGTAAACATTAACAGAAGCAGCCTCACAAAATCAACAAGATAAACAGAGAGAACGAATAAGATGGAATAGTTAGGAATGTGTTCAGATAATAAGAGAACGACATAGTTACTAAAGCAAAGGATCGACCTGAGCTTCTATACCGCCAGTAGACCAGGTAACAAGGTTTTCGGGCTCACCATAGCCCGTACTACATGGACACTTCGTTCTGAGAACCTAAATCTAAAACAACAACGTAACAAGGCATCCGGTTGTACAAACGAGACGAATGATTCATGGATGAAGATAAGGGGATCTTCAGATAAGGGGATAACGGGATGGAATATGCAGCTCCAGCCTGGAATCCATACTTAGTTAAGTACAAGACAAAGTTGGAGAAGATTCAGAGGTATGCCACCAGACTCGTCCCGGAACCGAGAGGTTTGAGTTACGAGGAAAGGCTAAGGGTGCTGAACCTCATGTCCCTGGAAAACAAAAGAGTAAGGGGAGACATGATTACCACCTACAAAATTCTCAGGGGAATTGACAGGGTGGACAAAGACAAACTCTTCAGCACGGGTGGGACACGAACAAGGGGACACAGGTGGAAACTGAGTACCCACATGAGCCACAGAGACGTTAGAAGGAACTTTTTCAGTGTCAGAGTAGTTAACGGACGGAATGCATTAAGCAGTGATGTGGTGGAGGCTGACTCCATACACAGTTTCAAGTGTAGATATGATAGAGCCCAGTAGGCTCAGGAATCTGTACACCAGTTGATTGAATGTTGAGAGGCAGGACCAAAGAGCCAAAACTCAACCCCTGCAAGCACAACTAGGTGAGTACAACTAGGTGAGTACTCCCTCACCAATCTCTTGTTATCTTCCTCTCTCGGTATCTTTCTCGACAAGTCAGTCAGCAAGATTAGAGATACCCCTTCCCCCTCATTACTGACCCCCATGACCATGCCTCCCCCCCCACTGACTCCCTTACCCCTCCCCTACCCTCACCTCCCCCCTTCCAACCGAATCCCACCCCAATCCCCCCCCCCCCTCACTGTTCCCCGACACCTTCCCCAAAGGGTGGAGGAGTGACCGTGGCTCCTGATGGCCGACGGATAAAGGTATTAGAGGTCTACGGCAGTAATTACATTGTTATTGAATATAAAGACTGATTTTTATGAAGTTATACCAGGCCAAGGCCATGGACTTTTTTGGGCGTGGGGGCGGGACTCTTATTCTAGACATATAGTAATGATCTTTAACGAAGGGAATGTTATTCTTCTTGAGGTTATCTTGAAAAGTGTTATGTTATGTTATGTTACTTGAAAAGTGAAGCACTTTTCACTGGATGGTTAATGTTCTCTCTGGCTATACAGTTCCCGTCATGGCAATCAGGCTTTTGTATTAATTTATACATTGTGTTTTAGTTTACAGAAAAAAACACATAACAAACTCTGTTTGTAAACCTCATCCAGTTCTTCGGAGGTGGGGTGCGTGCCCAAGATACAGCACGCTTTCCTCTTTGGATGGCGACATTGAGGCTCTGAAACAGGAAATTGGCCGCTCTTGAGTCTTTAGTTTGGCAATGAGTTCTTCGCCCACCTCCTTTAGCGCACATTTACCCCAGGCGCCCAGGGTTTCAGAGCCTATCGGCTAGAATTGTAACAACGTTCTAGATCCCTGAAACTTATTAGTTTTCTGGTCTCCCTGAAGGTGGCGCCCAGCCTCCCTCAGCTGTGCTGTGAGGTAGGTTCGTATCAGCTAATGTAGATACACACGTGTAATCCCACTCGACCTGTTACCATCCCTCTATGGCTGCAGGTGACACCATCTGGGCGTTTGTGGCTGTTGTCAGGTCTGTACAACTGAGGTTCCTGTTACTTCTCTTGATGATGTCATTGACTGCTTCATGTCTGGCAATCTTTCCCTGTGTCTTACGACAGATGAGACCATGGCTGCCGTATTGGTTGCCCGTGCATGGCCGCAAATACACCGGTGTTCGGTGGAGCTAGGGGCGGCAAGGCGCAGGGCAACACCAATACTTAGGGCCCGATGGTCAGGCGGGTACCCAAGGCGGAATTAGAGACTGCCAACAGTAAGTCCCCGGCATGCGGAGCTTGTAAAGCTAGAAGACGCGCTCTGTCCTCCCCAGCTGCCTCCAGCAATGATGTGCGATGTTCTCACTATGGGGATATCAATTGGATGTTTGCAGTCGATTGGAAAAGTCGGTCGAGGGTGAGAGTTGGCAAGAGTGTCCCACTGACCACTCCGTACGCGAATTGGATCATGAATCCCATCGGAGTCTTTTAGGTATTCCAGTAGTATTTCCTTAACTAATTCACCTGTAGTACTGGTCAAGGATAAGAATGCCGGCAATGCTAAATGTGTCGCCTGCGAATACCTATTCCCCCGAGTCTAACGGGAGCGTGCTTGGTCCCACTGGTCATCTTGCAGGGAGAGGTTTACACTTTACGGTTATAGTATAATATATATATATATATATAAAAAATATATATATATATATAATGTTTATGAATAAATATAGGACATAATTCGATAAGATATATAAGTGGAAATATGAGTAAAGAGCTCATCATTCAGCCGTCCTCCTGAAGTGTCTCAACGTCAAGAAACTGTCGTACAAAAGTGCCCTTATCCTAACCTACCAGAGAACCCAAAACAGAAAACGGGACATTATATAAATTTAGCGAGCCGCAACGCTTTTTGTAGTACGACGATTTTTGCCTTTGAGCATACGTAAAAAATGCGACCTTCTATGAAGAAGACGGGTTGGATGATTACGGAGGCCATAGAGGTCACAGTTTTGACCTCATTTAAGAGGTCACAGATGTCTGTACCAAATGGAGGTCAAACTGCCGCTCAGGTGAAACTCAATATAAGTCGTTATAAATCATTCTCTAAAACTTAAAAGTCGATTTAAATGTCTAGGTAAATCAGGATCTCGTTTGATATATAAAACTTGAAACACAAATCACGACGACTGATTTTTTTTATTCTAAAACAAAGGCAGTAAATTTCATTAAACATTATAAGCTGATTTCCTCCGAGTCAAGTTTCTACACATAACTGAATTTAATTTTTTTCCTTTTATATCATTATTGTTCAATGTTTCATGTAAGTTATAAGATACATAAGTTTAACACAGCCAGAATAATTTTAAATAACTTTATACATTTCTTTCAATATTTTAACTGAGAGAGAGAGAGAGAGAGAGAGAGAGAGAGAGAGAGAGAGAGAGAGAGAGAGAGAGAGAGAGAGAGAGAGAGAGAAGAGAGAGAGAGAGAGAGAGAGAAAGGAAGCGAGACCTAGCATCGCCCCAGGAAGGGAGAAGAGAGAGAGAGAGAGAGAGAGAGAGAGAGAGAGAGAGAGAGAGAGAGAGAGAGAGAGAGAGAGAGAGAGAGAGAGAGAGAGAGGGGTGGTGGAGGAGAGAGGAAGGGCGTCTCAAGGAGCGCGCTCCTATACATTATAATGCTATCCAATTATGAGCTTACAACACGTGGGTCGTTTGAGAGTACATCCTGTAAGGAGACCACCTCCACCACGGTCCCTCACCACCACCGGCCGCACATCTCACTGGAAGCCCCTCTCAACACACTCACTGGAAGCCCCTCTCAACACACTCACTGGAAGCCCCTCTCAACACACTCACTGGAAGCCCCTCTCAACACACTCACTGGAAGCCTCTATTAACACTCCCTGGAAGTCCCTCTCAACACACTCACTGGAAGCCCCTCTCAACACACTCACTGGAAGCCTCTATTAACACTCCCTGGAAGTCCCTCTCATATCATCCCCGTATACAAAGATACAAATTGGAAAGAAGATAATGAAGCGCAGAACCGCGCGCTTCTTTAACTGTCCTCTGAGTACCGTTTGTCTGGATAGGCTGTATTGCATATTTATATCAATATTGCTGTAATATAACGATAGTCAAGTTGACTAAAATGATCTGACAAGCGGTGTTATCGCTAGAGTGCATGCTGGAACTACGGACCAGTTAACAAGGAAGGTCTCGCATATATCATGCCACATGCCCGAGCAAAACTCTCCTAATGAGGGCTATGAATGTAAATAAACTTCAAATGTTTTCGCTTCAGTGTTTAAGAATGTTTCCCTTAAAACAGCAGCCTCCAATCTCCATAAATTAATTCCACCGTGAGCTCCACTGCTGGCGAGGGTTGGGAGGAATGGCGGCTTGTAGTTCCCCTTTTCTGCGAGGGGAGTTTTGGATTGAAATAACACAAGAGTGGAGCTGAAAACTACTCTCGTAAACTCTGAAATAAACATTTGGGTTAAAAAATAATATACACATCACCTATCACTGATAAAATATGGCGTATAGAGTGTTCAGTAGACTTATTCTTAGTGTATATCGCGTCAAACTACCAAGTTCTTAAGATGTGAAGTGTTGAAACATTATTTTTTTCTTCGGTCTGAAATGCCAAGCAATAAATGTGAGTGCGAAGCCTACAATAACTCCATTCTTGATTCCCTCTCACGTGGAAAGAAATCTGCTATCGTATTACTGCTCCTTCTAACGAGGGGGATTCAGGCCCCTAACCGGCACCCCATTTACCAATTGTCGAGCCTCGGAGGGGCAGAGGGGGACGCTCTTGCCGGCCCCTTAGTGAGCGTTACAGTATTTTAACCGTTACACCTACTGTCTAGTAAATGTTTGCGACTTTTATATCTATAGATATTTAATCTATGTAAAACATAACCGATTTGTCAAACAATCTACATAAAAAGCAAAATGATCCTTTGAATGATAGCGATTCCATAATATGAAGCGCCGTATCATCCTCTCTGAGTGGCCTAAGAAATTCAAAACCATTTTGGCGCGTAACTCCCCAACGGTCTTTGTCCTGTCAATCTGGAGGCCGGGTGATAATTGTATTTAAATTACTCCTCTGGGTGTAGACGGCCGGCTTACCCCCGTGGGGAGAGAAGGGAGAGAGTAGTGGTGGTGGTTGCACAGACGAGGAAAAGGAACGATGATGAAATGGGAAATATGAAATATGTGGCAAACAGGAAAGGAGGGGGGGGGGGGGGGAAGGAGAGGGAGCAGAGTGTCGGTGGTGGAAGGGATATACGAGAAAGGAATCATAGGAGTGGAATGCTGGGAGGGGAAACAGTTGTGGAGCGACAGAGGGGAATAAATTAAAGAAGAGGCGAGAGAGGTGGAAGAGCTGGGAGAATATTATATGCCCCGTATAAGGGTTCAAAATAGTGCTAGGCTGTTGAAAGGACAAGGCTCTAGAAAGTAAATTTAAGACTAGAGGATGAGTTCTGAGGCTATAGAGGCGTGTTGGAGGTAATGACTGTTGGGGGAATGATGGAGAGAAGCTGTAGAATTATGATGAGCTGAAAGTTTACAGCTGTTGAGGGAGAAGTTTACAACTGTATGGAGGGAGAAAAGACTGCAGATGTTGGGAGAAATTTTAAGTTGTTGAGTGAGAGGTTTGGAGCTACTCATTCATCTCTCTCCCTCTGCACCCTCTCCTTCTTCAACTTCTCTCTCTCCACGCTCTCTCTCTCCACCTCTCCCTCTCCACCTCTCATCCACGTCTCTCTCTCTCCACCCTCTCTCTCTCTCCACCCTCTCTCTCTCCACCCTCTCCCTCTCCACCCTCTCCCTCTCCACCCTCTCATCCACCGTCTCTCCCTCTCCACCTCGTCACGAATCAATAGGAGGGTTGGTCTGGTCTCTCACAAGAGCTTCCTCCTCATATATTCACTCCGACCCTTGTGATATTATACGTTATGTTTGTGCACTCTAACCCTACTTTTGTTAGTTGTGCTTCCTCCTCTATAATTCGTTATATAACAACAATAATCTATTATATTAGTAACATGAATTAATGACTTAGTTATAATTGGTTAGAATAGGTTTGGGTAGGTTAGGTTTGATAAAATTTCTTTGTTAGTTTTGACTCAAATAACATAAAATTGAAATCATATATAATACAATGAAAATTATAATTTCATAAGAAAAAAAATCGGAAAAATTAAGTCAGGAAAATTTGGGTTGTTAAGCAACTTCGGCTATTAGGTATAACATATTATTTAAGTATTCAAATATACCAATACAAATTAAATGTAATAACGTCGTATAAACCTTTCTAAAAATAGAGGAGTAAGTCTGTACTTATCTATTTTGGTACAAATTAGTCATATGCTTAAGAATACAGTGTACTTGTGAATTAGCTGCTACGGCTGCTTCCTGGGGGGCGTTTAACAAAACGGAGGCCTGGTCGAGGACCGGGCCGCGAGGACGATATGCCCCGAAATCATCTCAAGATAACCTCAAGATAACACCTCAGTGTCAGGTGTCACCTGGGGGTGTTATTGCAGTAGGCTACACTCTCCATCAGCACCCAGGGGGGGGGGGAAGTCCAGGAACTAACCAACTAAGAGTCAGGAGAACTAACTCTCCTTATCTTTCCAATCCGCAAGCAGGAGGAGGAGGAGGAGATTAACGGCGTAACGAGAGTCAAACATAAGGGGGAATTAGGCTGCGTTTCAGTCACAAAGTAATGGCCAAATCGGCTCTATAGACCGCCATGAAAGTCCTGAGGCATTAAGGGCGTTAGTGCAGGCAGGTTGAGCGTCTGCCTCGCCCTTACGCCCCACGGGCGAGCAACTGGTTGTCACTACGTATTCCGGCATTATCAACACTGTCATATTATAAAAGATTGGACGAAAGCTGAAACGAATATTGATTCCACCAGAAGGATGGGTTTTATATTCGCGTTTCGCTCCTACCTTCTATATCCTCCATTTTTAAACATTCCCTACGCTTCGCCAGGAATATTAAACTCCTGGCGTCATATTCTGGAACGACCACTGATGGAAAGAGACGATATATTATGAGAAGAGCTCTTCAGGGGCGAAGTTTTCTGGGAGCTAAAGTGAGGCCCCGGGTAACATTGTTTGCTTATGGAGATATTAAGTTACTAGATTATGGAGGCAAAGTCAGAGCAGGTGGGGCCAGATCCTGGCGCCGTGATCATGGTGTGGTGTGTGAGCCACACTCACACCTTGGGAGAGGGAGAAAGAGAGAGAGAGAGAGAGAGGGAGAGACAGCCTCGCGCTGGTGCATGTGTATGCTCCCAGTTGGAGAAGAAGAGAGACAGATCTCAGGGGCAAGAGGCGCGCCAGCAACAGAAACTGGGTGACAGAGGCTCCTGTCCCACGCCCAAGCGGTACAGTATAGCCTTCTGTAACACAGATGGCGCCAGGGGCTACTACCTCTCCTGTTGTTGTTTTAGATTCAGTTACTCAGAACAAAAAGTTGCAAGCAGCACGGGCTATGGTGAGCCCGTTGTACTCACCTGGCACAGGAGATGTGCGCAGGTGACTACCTCTCCACGCACTATACGTCATGTACTATTTGTTAAAAATTTTAAAATTTTGCCCCGAGGGGCGAGTTTATACTCATCCTGTGAGTGGACACACCGCCATAGGAGCATGTACAACACTCCCCAATAGGAAGAAAACCCGCTGGGTTGTTCATCCTGTCACTTGTACCCATAATCTTTATCTATCAATTAATCAGCGGTATAAATCCAGAGAGCAAGTCACAGCCCCGCTCCTGTGCCAGGTAAATCCACTACGGGCTCACCATAGCCCGTGCTACTTGGACCTTCTTGTTCCGAGTAGCTGAATCTTAAACAACAATCTTGTCTCCTTTACGGGCAATTCATGCCCGTGCCACCTCTAGGGTGGCTTTATCTTCATCAATCAATCCTGTCTCCTCACTTGAGAATGAACCTTGTGGGTTCGAAACGTTGTGTAAATCTATAATAAATGTAATACATTCTACAGTTAATATTCATTCTTCTAGTCAACCTCGAACAAATATGATATTTAGATAAATCCGCTTCCAAATAAACAAAGATGCACTAGTCAGAGGGATAGAAGCCCTAAACAAGAAAATAATCAACACGCAATATGCAGTCATATTCAATCAAACATACCTAAATGAAAACCATCTGCCAGTATAAAAAAACAACAACTATGGAGCACGGCGGTGGAACCGAACCAGCGTCTGAGTCCTCCGAGACGCGAGGATAACCCCATTTATCCACGACGTGCTAAAAAGAGTTACTACAGCTTCTGGGCATCCTGGGCACTTCTCCTGGGCACTAGTACTCTTAAGAGCATCACTCTGAAGACTCACAGCCTCACTCTTGTCTGCCTGTTAGCACACACACCAAACTCGTCCCCATCATTAATGACCAACAAACTAAAGTCAGTTTTATTCATAAATTACGTGATATAATTGTATTGACGATTCCATTTTAAATTAACAAATTATTTTACGCATTTGTTAATATCATACGCATTTATTAAATTGTAATGTTATTTGTTAAATGTACTCAAATGTATTTTAATCCCGAATATAACAAATTTGTTGATTGCACTATAAATGTCATTTATCTCAAGATACATTAGGCTAAAAAACATTGATCTCACGATATGTTATTCCCAAGAAAAAATTTATCGGGATAAATTAAGCTAAACAAAATTATTAATCTGCCTAGAACTGACTACACAGTTCCCGCAGCGCTCTATCTTCCTTATTTCTATCTCGCTATAGTCAACACTCTCTCTCTCCTCTCTCTCTCTCTCTCTCTCTCTCTCTCTCTCTCTCTCTCTCTCTCTCTACTCTCCCATATGCACTCTGCGTCGTTGCATTTCGTTATCCTGTCTCTTTTCTTATTGTCATTTCCTATAATCTTTTCTACATTTATTGAGCATACCTACCTACCTACCTACCTTTCGGGGATCAACAACCCGCGGCCCGGTCTCCGACTAGGCCTCCACAGAAGCCTATACACTCTTCTTCCTGCACCATATTATATTTGCCCCTTCTTTATTCTGCAGTCATTTCTCGTCTTTTTTATTCTTAACTTTTTTCCTTTTTTCTATTTTCTCCCCATCATAAGTTCTGTTTCACTTGTCCTCCATTTCTTTCCTTCCCTTCTCTTATTTTTCTTGGTATTTCATACATTCATTCCCTCTCTCTCCTCTTTGATTATTCCTCTCAACTCTCCTCTTCCAATTTCTGCCACAGATTCCTCTTTTTCCCTTGTTCTCTCTCTTTTCCTTCCTATTTTTCCATCTCTTCTTCCCTATTTTCCTGTCTCTCCCTATTTGTCCGTATCCTTTGGGCTAGACGGTAGAGTGACGGTCTCCATTACTGCAGGTCCTCGTTCAATCCCTGACCGTCCAAGTGGTTGGGCACCATTCCTTAAATCCTTATCCTGACCCCCTTCCCAGTGCTATATAGTCGTAATGGCTTGGGGATTTCTCCCGATAATTCCCTCATTATTTGTCGTATTTCCTTCCCTATTTTATCGTCTCAACCTCTATTTTTGACTCTCCTTCCCTATTTTTTGCATCTCTCCTTCCCTAACCACCGACTCTCGATTCTCCCTCACAATTCCAAAGTACCATACCATTTCTCTCTCTCTCTTAGCTTCACCCTCCATCGTTTCCTATCTCCCCCTTCACCCCTCCACACCTCCATTCCCCCCCACGCTGCCCATCACAATATTGAGTGCATAATATTATGGACGGCGGTGTCCACAGGGAAATATCGGTGTGATGCGACCATGACAGTGTGGAATAGATTTTTGACACGGCGAAATATTGCGTTAGAGCACTGCTTGCTTTTTTGGTCCGCGGTTGGAACACGCTGGCGGGCGTGTTATTTGAATGGTGGGGGTTTATTCCGTGGGCCGAGGTGCTTGGTAATTGGAATTGTTCGGGTTTGCTGTGTGGCCAGGTTTGGGGTTGGTTAAACCTTGTTTGGTTTATTTGATGTCTGTCTACAACTGCTCCCTTGTTGACAGCGCACTTATGAATCATTTTGGCGGTTGATAAATATCATCTAAATTACTTCCAAATATTTTTAGCAAAATATACGCATATCTATTTTGTACAAAGACAAAATCGAAATAGATTTGTATAAAAAAATATACGCCCAATATTTCAGTGTAAAAATATTATGCCATTAACCGATACTGGTCATATTGGTGACAGTATTCGTTCGCGCCATTGCCGCTGTTTTGAAAGCTTGGCGGGACAGTTGACATTTACTGACGCTGATTGCTGATTGGTCCGCTCCCTGGAGTGTCCCCTTGATTGCTGTTGCCACGCGTCACAGGAGAGTTTATTTATTTCTTACCCTGCGTTATGGTATTACATCAAGGATAATACGCAGAAAATATCTACGTAGCCGAGGTGGTAAATGGTGCAAATGTATTGCCTTGACCATCACGCTAAAAGAGAGAAAATAACAATAAATATTTCTTACCAGAATCTCGTTCCTATCTGTCCACATTGACGCCTAGCTTGCCTCTGATTGGCTCCACTTAACTGGATTACGTCACCGACTGGACGCTATTGGTTCGGCAACATTTTTTCATTTGAAGCACGCGACGATGAAATTACCATTTGTTGTTATTATCCATTTGTCCTGGTGATTAACTGGGTATCCGGCTTCTCTCCTCTTCTGATCAATAGTCAACAGCCTCGCTATATCGTGCAGACGTGACATTCAGCCCAGAATAACACCAACATGTGAAAAAAATCATTTGACTTTCCTTATTTTTGATTGAAAAAACTGAAGCTTTAAAACCGATGACGGTTCCTAAAGGACAAATCTCCTGAGTAGTACCATTAAAGAAATGAAAGCCGACGTGTTGGCCTTTTTTTTACTTCACCGGGACCTGATTTGGACTTCCATCATAAGCCCTGAGAAGCCCTCAGGAAGCCCGCCACAAAAGCCAGGGGAAAATCAGGTGAAGGTGCAGGAGCTGGGACTTCTGCGCGGCGTCAATTAAAGATATTGCTTTTGGCGGCTCTTCTCATTGACGAACCTCGGCTGCCTCATTCTTATAGTGCAGGGCGACTTCACTCATGCTAAGAGGACCAGCCTTTTTCCCTCTTCTTTTCCGCGAGGGGATGGGAGTGTGTGAGGGTAGGGAAGAGTGTGAGGAACAGGAAGAGCGTGCAGGGAGGTAAGAGTGTGAGGGGGAGAGAAGAGCGTAAGGGGGGGGGGTAAGAGTGTCAGGGGTTGGGAAAGTGTGTTGAGGGGGAGAGAGGAGAGTGAGGGGAGGGAAGAGTGTCAGGGAAGGGAATAGTGTGAGGGGTGTGTGTCCCCGCGTTCTGGTAGCGATAATGGGCAGCACTCAAGATAAAGGTCTGCTGGTCCTGTGCTACAATGCTGCATTATGATGCAACCACCACCAATACCACTACTACCTCTATATGAATGTCTCTATATACAATTATATATATATATATATATATATATATATATACTATATATTATATATATATATGTTGTTGAATATGATTAAGTAAGATTAATGATTTTAACACGAATCTTCTCAATATTTCTTACGTTTTTCTTCACTGTCGAGGGTAATTGAAAACTTAACTCTCCAAAGCTCATTTTCACATTTTTATTTATGGTCTGACGCCTAGAAGCGTTTAGCAAGAGACTTTTCACATTTTCAAAGGACAAATTTTTATGTACTCCATTTCATGTTTATATTGTTTTTGGGTGAGGTGATAGAACACAAACTAATGGGTAATCATTGGGTAAAGATAATTTTACATTGTCAGAACATGCATTATTGCGCATTTCTCTTCTTGTTTCTCTGTGGTTCGGGGTCTTGAAAGTGAGTCATTGGCCAATACATATAAGTTCCAGGAAGCAACAAAACTAAAATGAATTTTAAATGAGATGATTAATGAGATAACCGAGTATTACTGCTCTTACAAAAATTCTCACATCTGTATAAGCCAATATACAAAGATTTGACATTTTGTATTTCATAGCATAAATATTCTGTAAAAAAAAAATGGCCAATTATCTAGTGCTGTATTCCTTAATTTGTCAGAAAATTCTCACCAGGTTGATTGGAGAGTTCATCTTCGATAAGTAATTGTAAAAGTATTTTCAATTGAAACATTATTGAAAATACTTTTACAATTACTTATCGAAGATGAACTCTCCAATCAACTGGTGAGAATTTCTGACAAATTAAGGAATACAGCACTAGATAATTGGCCATTTTTTTTTTTACAGAATATTTTATGCTATGAAATACAAAATGTCAAATCTTTGTATATTTGGCTTATACAGATGTGAGAATTTTTGTAAGAGCAGTAATACTCGGTTATCTCATTAATATCTCATTTAAAATTCATTTTAGTTTTGTTGCTTCCTGGAACTTATATGTATTGGCCAATGACTCACTTCAAGACCCGAACCAACAGAGAAACAAGAAGAGGAAAATGCGCAATAATGCATGTTCTGACAATGTAAAATTATCTTTACCCAATGATTACCCATTGATTTGTGTTCTATCACCTCACCCAAAAAACAAATATATGCTTGAAACGGAGTACATAAAAATTTGTCTTTGAAAATGTGAAAAGTCTCTTGCTAAACGCTTCTAGGGCGTCAGACCATAAATAAAAATGTGAAAATGAGCTTTGGAGAGTTAATTTTTTTTCAATTACCCTCGACAGTGAAGAAAAACGTAAGAAATATTGAGAAGATTCGTGTTAAAATCATTAATCTTACTTAATCATATTCAACAACATATATATATATATATATATATATATATTATATATATATTATATATATAATTTGTATATAGAGACATTCATATAGAGGTAGTAGTGAGTATTGGTGTGGTTGCATCATAATGCAGCATTGTAGCACAGGACCAGCAGACCTTTATCTTGATTGCTGCCATTATCGCTACCAGAACGCGGGGACACACCACCCTCACACTATTCCTTCCCTGACACTCTTCCCTCCCCTCACTCTCCTCTCTCCCCCTCACACACTTTCCCAACCCTGACACTCTTACCCCCCCCCCCTTACGCTCTTCTCCTCCCCCTCACACTCTTACCTCCCTGCACGCTCTTCTGTTCCTCACACTCTTCCCTACCCTCACACACTCCCATCCCCTCGCGGAAAAGAAGAGGGAAAAAAGGCTGGTCCTCTTAGCATGAGTGAAGTCGCCCTGCACTATAAGAATGAGGCAAGCCGAGGTTCGTCAATGAGAAGAGCCGCCAAAAGCAATATCTTTAATTGACGCCGCGCAGAAGTCCAGCTCCTGCACCTTCACCTGATTTTCCCCTGGCTTTTGTGGCGGGCTTCTGAGGGCTTCCTCAGGGCTTATGATGGAAGTCCAAATCAGGTCCCGGTGAAGTAAAAAAAAGGCCAACACGTCGGCTTTCATTTCTTTAATGGTACTACTCAGGAGATTTGTCCTTTAGGAACCGTCATCTGTTTTAAAGCTTCAGTTTTTTCAATCAAAATAAGGAAAGTCAAATGATTTTTTTCACATGTTGGTGTTATTCTGGGCTGAATGTCACGTCTGCACGATATAGCGAGGCTGTTGACTATTGATCAGAAGAGGAGAGAAGCCGGATACCCAGTTAATCACCAGGACAAATGGATAATAACAACAAATGGTAATTTCATCGTCGCTGTGCGTGGTCAAATGAAAAAATGTTGCCGAACCAATAGCGTCCAGTCGGTGACGTAATCCAGTTAAGTGGAGCCAATCAGAGGCAACGCTAGGCGTCAATGTGGACAGATAGGAACGAGAGATTCTGGTAAGAAAATATTTATTGTTTATTTTCTCTCTTTTAGCGTGATGGTCAAGGCAATACATTTGCACCATTTACCACCTCGGCTACGTAGATATTTTCTGCGTATTATCCTTGATGTAATACCATAACGCAGGGTAAGAAATAAATAAACTCTCCTGTGACGCGTGGCAACAGCCAATCAAGGGGACACTCCAGGGAGCGGACCAATCAGCAATCAGCGTCAGTAAATGTCAACTGTCCCGCCAAGGCTTTCAAAACAGTCGGCAATGGCGCGAACGAATACTGTCACCAATATGACCAGTATCGGTTAATGGCATAATATTTTTACACTGAATATTGGCGTTATATTTTTTTCATACAAAATCTATTTCGATTTTGTCTTTGTACAAAATAGATATGCGTATATTTTGCTAAAAATGTTTGGAAGTAATTTAGATGATATTTATCAACCCGCCAAAATGATCATAAGTGCGCTTGTCAAACCAAGGGAGGCCAGTTTGTAGAACAGACATCAAACATAAACCAAACCAGGTTTAACCAACCCCAAACCTGGCCACCACACAGCAAACCCGAGACAATTCCAATTACCAAAGTCACCTCGGAGCCCACGGAAATAAACCCCCCCCCACCATTCAAATAACACGCCCGCCAGCGTGTTCCAACCGCGGACCAAAAAAGCAAGCAGTGCTCTAACGCAATATTTCCGCCGTGTCAAAAATCTATTCCACACTGTCATGGTTCGCATCACACCAGATATTTCCCTGTGGAACACCGCCGTCCATAATATTATGCACTCAATATTGTGATGGGCAGCGTGGGGGGGAATGAGGTGTGGAGGGGTGAAGGGGGGAGATAGGAAACGATGGAGGTGAAGCTAAAGAGAGAGAGAGAATGGTATTGGTACTTTGGAATTGTGAGGGAGAATCGAGAGTCGGTGGTTAGGGAAGGAGAGATGCAAAAAAATAGGGAAGGAGAGCAAAAATAGAGGTTGAGACGATAAAATAGGGAAGGAAATACGACAAATAATGAGGGAATTATCGGGAGAAATCCCCAAGCCATTACGACTATATAGCACTGGGAAGGGGGTCAGGATAAGGATTTAAGGAATGGTGCCCAACCACTTGGACGGTCAGGGATTGAACGAGACCTGCATGAAGTGAGACCGTCACTCTACCGTCAGCCCAAGGATACGGACAAATAGGGAGAGACAGGAAATAGGGAAGAAGAGATGGAAAAATAGGAAGGAAAAGAGAGAGAACAAGGGAAAAGAGGAATCTGTGGCAGAAATTGGAAGAGGAGAGTTGAGAGGAATAATCAAAAGAGAGAGAAGAGGGAATGAATGTATGAAATACCAAGAAAAATAGAGAAGGGAAGGAAAGAAATGGAGGACAAGTGAAACAGAACTTATGATGGGGAGAAAATAGAAGAGAGGAAAGTTAAGAATAAAAAAGACGAGAAATGACTGCAGAATAAAGAAGGGGCAAATATAATATGGTGCAGGAAGAAGAGTGTATAGGCTTCTGTGGAGGCCTAGTCGGAGACCGGGCCGCGGGGTTGTTGATCCCCGAAAGGTAGGTAGGTAGGTAGGTAGGCTCAATAAATGTAGAAAAGATTATAGGAAATGAACAATAAGAAAAGAGACAGGATAACGAAATGCAACGACGCAGAGTGCATATGGGAGAGTAGAGAGAGAGAGAGAGAGAGAGGAGAGAGGAGAGAGAGAGAGAGAGAGAGAGAGAGAGAGAGAGAGAGTGTTGAACTATAGCGAGATAGAAATAGGAAGAATAGAGCGCTGCGGGAACTGTGTAGTCAGTTCTAGGCAGATTAATAATTTTGTTTAGCTTAATTTATCCCGATAAATTTTTTCTTGGGAATAACATATCGTGAGATCAATGTTTTTTAGCCTAATGTATCTTGAGATAAATGACATTTATAGTGCAATCAACAAATTTGTTATATTCGGGATTAAAATACATTTGAGTACATTTAACAAATAACATTACAATTTAATAAATGCGTATGATATTAACAAATGCGTAAAATAATTTGTTAATTTAAAATGGAATCGTCAATACAATTATATCACGTAATTTATGAATAAAACTGAATTTAGTTTGTTGGTCATTAATGATGGGGACGAGTTTGGTGTGTGTGCTAACAGGCAGACAAGAGTGAGGCTGTGAGTCTTCAGAGTGATGCTCTTAAGAGTACTAGTGCCCAGGAGAAGTGCCCAGGATGCCCAGAAGGCTGTAGTAACTCTTTTTAGCACGTCGTGGATAAATGGGTTATCCTCGCGTCTCGGAGGACTCAGGACGCTGGTTCGGTTCCACCGCCGTGCTCCATAGTTGTTGTTTTTTTTATACTGGCAGATGGTTTTCATTTAGGTATGTTTGATTAATATGACTCATTTGCGTGTTGATTATTTTCTTGTTTAGGGCTTCTATGCCTCTGACTAGTGCATCTTTGTTTATTTGGAAGCGGATTTATCTAAATATCATATTTGTTCGAGGTTGACTAGAAGAATGAATATTAACTGTAGAATGTATTACATTTATTATAGATTTACACAACGTTTCGAACCCACAAGGTTCATTCTCAAGTGAGGAGACAGGATTGATTGATGAAGATAAAGCCACCCTAGAGGTGGCACGGGCATGAATTGCCCGTAAAGGAGACAAGATTGTTGTTTAAGATTCAGCTACTCGGAACAAGAAGGTCCAAGTAGCACGGGCTATGGTGAGCCCGTAGTGGATTTACCTGGCACAGGAGCGGGGCTGTGACTTGCTCTCTGGATTTATACCGCTGATTAATTGATAGATAAAGATTATGGGTACAAGTGACAGGATGAACAACCCAGCGGGTTTTCTTCCTATTGGGGAGTGTTGTACATGCTGCTATGGCGGTGTGTCCACTCACAGGATGAGTATAAAATCGCCCCTCGGGGCAAAATTTTAAAATTTTTAACAAATAGTACATGACGTATAGTGCGTGGAGAGGTAGTCACCTGCGCACACCTGTGCCAGGTGAGTACAACGGGCTCACCATAGCCCGTGCTGCTTGCAACTTTTTGTTCTGAGTAACGAATCTAAAACAACAACAGGAGAGGTAGTAGCCCCTGGCGCCATCTGTGTTACAGAAGGCTATACTGTACCGCTTGGGCGTGGGACAGGAGCCTCTGTCACCCAGTTTCTGTTGCTGGCGCGCCTCTTGCCCCTGAGATCTGTCTCTCTTCTTCTCCAACTGGGAGCATACACATGCACCAGCGCGAGGCTGTCTCTCCCTCTCTCTCTCTCTCTCTTTCTCCCTCTCCCAAGGTGTGAGTGTGGCTCACACACCACACCATGATCACGGCGCCAGGATCTGGCCCCACCTGCTCTGACTTTGCCCTCCATAATCTAGTAACTTAATATCTCCATAAGCAAACAATGTTACCCGGGCCTCACTTTAGCTCCCAGAAAACTTCGCCCCTGAAGAGCTCTTCTCATAATATATCGTCTCTTTCCATCAGTGGTCGGTCCAGAATATGACGCCAGGAGTTTAATATTCCTGGCGAAGCGTAGGGAATGTTTAAAAATGGAGGATATAGAAGGTAGGAGCGAAACGCGAATATAAAACCCATCCTTCTGGTGGAATCAATATTCGTTTCAGCTTTCGTCCAATCTTTTATAATATGACAGTGTTGATAATGCCGGGAATACGTAGTGACAACCAGTTGCTCGCCCGTGGGGCGTAAGGGCGAGGCAGACGCTCAACCTGCCTGCACTAACGCCCTTAATGCCTCAGGACTTTCATGGCGGTCTATAGAGCCGATTTGGCCATTACTTTGTGACTGAAACGCAGCCTAATTCCCCCTTATGTTTGACTCTCGTTTACGCCGTTAATCTCCTCCTCCTCCTTGCTGCTTGCGGATTGGAAAGATAAGGAGAGTTAGTTCTCCTGACTCTTTAGTTGGTTAGTCCTGACTTCCCCCCCCCCCCTGGGTGCTGATGGAGAGTGTAGCCTACTGCAATAACACCCCCAGGTGACACCTGACACTGAGGTGTTATCTTGAGGTATCTTGAGTGATTCGGGCATATCGTCCTCGCGGTCCGGTCCTCGACCAGGCCTCCGTTTTGTTACACGCCCCCCAGGAAGCACGTAGCAGCTAATTCACAAGTACACTGTATTCTTAAGCAACATGACTAATTTGTACCAAAATAGATAAGTACAGACTTACTCCTCTATTTTTAGAAAGGTTTATACGACTTATTACATTTAATTTGTATTGGTATATTTGAAATACTTAAATAATATGTTTACCTAATGCCGAAGTTTGCTTAACAAACCCAAATTTTCCTGACTTAATTTTTCCGATTTTTTTTTCTTATGAAATTATAATTTCATTGTATATATATGATTTCAACTTTTATGTTATTTGAGTCAAACTAACAAAGAAATTTTATCAAACCTACCACCCAAACCTATCCTAACCTATTATAACTAATCACTAATTCATGTACTAATATAATAGATTTGTGTTATATAACGAATTATAGAGGAGGAAGCACAACTAACAAAAGTAGGGTTAGAGTGCACAACTAACGTATAATATCACAAGGGTCGGAGTGAATATATGAGGAGGAAGCTCATGTGAGGACCAGACCAACCCTCCTATTGATTCGTGACGAGGTGGAGAGGGAGAGGGTGGAGAGAGGAGAGAGGCTGGATGAGAGGGTGAGAGGGAGGGGTGGAGAGAGAGAGGCGTGGAGAGGAAGAAGTTGGAGAAGGAGAGGGTGCAGAGGGGAGAGAGAGAGATGAGTAGCTCCAAACCTCTCACTCAACAACTTTAAATTTCTCCCAAACATCTGCAGTCTTTTCTCCCTCCATACAGTTGTAAACTTCTCCCTCCAGCTGAAACTTTCGCTCAGCATCATTCTACAGCTTCTCTCCATCATTCCCCCAACAGTCATTACCTCCAACCACGCCTCTATAGCCTCAGGACTCATCCTCTAGTCTTAAATTTACTTTCTAGAGCCTTGTCCTTTCAACAGCCTAGCACTATTTTGAACCCTTATACGGGGCATATAATATTCTCCCAGCTCTTCCACCTCTCTCGCCTCTTCTTTATTAGTATTCCCCTCTGTCGCTCCACAACTGTTTCCCCTCCCAGCATTCCACTCCTATGATTCCTTTCTCGTATATCCCTTCCACCACCGACACTCTGCTCCCTCTCCTCCCCCCCCCCCCCCCCTCCTTCCTCTTATGCCATACTTTCATATTTCCCCGTTCCATCTCGGCCCTTTCCTCTCTGTGCAACCACCACCACTACTCTCTCCCTTCTCTCCCCACGGGGGTAAGCCGGCCGTCTACACCCGAAGGAGTAATTTATATACAATTATCACCCGCCTCCACGATTGACAGGACACAAGACCGTTGGGTGAGTTACGCGCCCAATGGTTTGAATTTCTATGGCCACTCATAGAGGGATGATACGGCGCTTCAGATTATAGAATCGCTATCGATTCAAAGGATCATTTTGTTTTTTATGTAGATTGTTTGACAAATCGGTTATGTTTTACATAGATTAAATATCTATAGATATAAAAGTCGCAACATTTACTAGACAGTAGGTGTAACGGTTAGAATACTGTAACGCTCACTAAGGGGCCGGCAAGAGCGTCCCCCTCTGCCCCTCCGAGGCTCGACAATTGGTAAATGGGGTGCCGGTTAGGGGCCTGAACCCCTCGTTAGAAGGAGCGTAATACGTAGCAGATTTCTTTCCACGTGAGAGGGAATCAAGAATGGAGTTATTGTAGGCTTCGCACTCACATTTATTGCTTGGCATTTCAGACCGAAGAAAAAAATAATGTTTCAACACTTCACATCTTAAGAACTTGGTAGTTTGACGCGATATACACTAAGAATAAGTCTACTGAACACTCTATACGCATATTTAATCAGTGATAGGTGATGTGTATATTATTTTTTAACCCAAATGTTTATTTCAGAGTTTACGAGAGTAGTTTTCAGCTCCCACTCTTGTGTTATTTCAATCCAAAACTCCCCTCGCAGAAAAGGGGAACTACAAGCCGCCATTCCTCCCAACCCTCGCCAGCAGTGGAGCTCACGGTGGAATTAATTTATGGAGATTGGAGGCTGCTGTTTTAAGGGAAACATTCTTAAACACTGAAGCGAAAACATTTGAAGTTTATTTACATTCATAGCCCTCATTAGGAGAGTTTTGCTCGGGCATGTGGCATGATATATGCGAGACCTTCCTTGTTAAGCTGTCCGTAGTTCCAGCATGCACTCTAGCGATAACACCGCTTGTCAGATCATTTTAGTCAACTTGACTATCGTAATATTACAGCAATATTGAATAAATATGCAATACAAGCCTATCCCAGACAAACGGTACTCAGAGGACAGTTAAAGAAGCGCGCGGTTCTTGCGCTTCATTTATCTTCTTTCCAATTGTATCTTTGTATACGGGATGGATATGAAGAGGGACTCCAGGGAGTGTTATGATCCAGATGTGGAGGGCTATCAGTGAGTGTGTTGAGAGGGGCTTCCAGTGAGTGTGTTGAGAGGGGACTTCCGAGTGAGTGTGTTGAGAGGGGCTTCCAGTGAGTGTGTTGAGAGGGGCTTCCAGTGAGTGTGTTGAGAGGGGCTTCCAGTGAGTGTGTTGAGAGGGGCTTCCAGTGAGTGTGTTGAGAGGGGCTTCCAGTGAGTGTGTTGAGAGGGGCTTCCAGTGAGGGTG
>WNGS01169498.1:62024219-62035898 GCA_020271785.1 Procambarus virginalis
CTCCGGCTCCCTAACTTAGCCTTAAATAAATTCCTATGAGAAAGAAAGAGAGAGTGCCCAATATGCTCTCCACAGTGCCAATATCGGGTGGCATCTCCACGGAAGCCGTGCCACGGTGATGACGTCACAGGCGGCACCCGTCAACTACCCAGGCCTCATCTCCTACCCATTAACGACCAATTAAAAGGCCAAGGAAACCAATATCCTTAGTCAAATGAGCTCCTTAAAGCAGCTCGCGATGCCGCCTCGCTTCTCCCTACAATCTCATCGTATTTTTACCATTTTCAGGAATAGAGTCAGAGAAAGGTCGATGTTTACATCTGGTAAAGTGCGCCTTGAGGAGCTCTCCTGAGAATGTTAATCTCTTGAGTTTCCCCTTTGAATTGCCTGCGTTTTAAGGCACATTTTCCCCTTTCAAGTTGACATCAATTTTGAGACAATGAATGTAATCATTTCGTCTGAAGACAGGAACACTATTACAGAAAATGACAGGAAGTGCTCTTAAGGACGTCTTCAAGTGGACATGCCTTAAAATGCAAACTCTCCCGGGACCTATCCCTGGCTTGCAGCCCAGGGACCCTATCCCAAGCTTGAGGCCCAGGGACCGTGACAAGCTCCACCGCTCCCTCAACACACCCCAATCAATCGGCCATAAAAACGTCCGAAGTCCTCGGCGAGTGTCGCAAACACAGGGTGGCAGGCGCTAGTGTTGCCGGGGGCCGCAGCAAGATGAGATGTGGCACCCATTAAGTCGCGGCGGCAGGCAGTGCCTCGCTTGGCACTCCAGGCACGCTCCCACACTCGTTACACCGCCTTACACCCGCACAAACTAAGAATCATAAGTTTCCGCAGCAGCAGCAGCAGCTTGGGGCATTATAGGCGTGCTTGTAAAATGCACAAGCGGGAGGAATATTAGTGCCAGCACCTGCCGCCTCTTTTCAACCACTGCACACTCTTCTCTAAACTCCTGCACCGCCTCACACACGCACCTATAAACCAACTGGCTCAGTTGGTTACCACCAGGTGGCTCTGTTGGCTAGAACTGCTGGCTAAGCTGGCTAGACCAGGTGGCTAAGTTGGCTAGAACTGCTGGCTAAGCTGGCTAGACCAGGTGGCTCTGTTGGCTAGAACTGCTGGCTAAGCTGGCTAGACCAGGTGGCTAAGTTGGCTAGAAATACTGGCTAAGCTGGCTAGACCAGGGGCCAGATTCACAAAGAAGTTGCGCAAGCCCTTACGAACCTCTACGTCTTCTTTCAATCATGGGCGGCTTTATTTATAATTATTAAACAGTTAATGAGCTCCGAAGCACCAGGAGGCTGTTTATAACAATAACAACAGTTGATTGGCAAGTTTTCATGCTTGTAAACCGTTTAATAAATGTAACCAAAGCCGTCAAACATTGAGGAAAGATGTACACGTTCGTAAGTGCTTGCGTAACTGCTTCGTGAATCTGGGCTCTGGTAGCTAAGTTGGCTACGCCAAGAGGCTGCGTTGTCTAGAGCGAGAGTTACCGAGCCTGTCGTCCAAGTAACCTCAAGGTCACTACAAGGGTTCGCAGGAAGGGAAGGGAACTATCAGGGGAAAAGCGCCAAGTCATTACGACTATATAGCACTTGGAAGAGGTCAGGATAAGGATTTGGGATGGGACGGAGGGAAGGAATGGTGCCCCAACCACTTGGACGGTCGGGGATTGAACGCCAACCTGCATGAAGCGAGACCGTCGCTCTACCGTCCAGCCCAAGTGGCTGGATAAGGGTTCGCAGGAGACAATGATAACTAGTCTAATTCTAATCATATGCAAATGTACTTTTTGAACCATTTTTTATTTTAATTGTATTATTTAACCTTCACCAAAAGCAAAGACAAAAATAGTGTCCCTTCAGTTGTCAATAAAATCTGTGTCCTTTTCTCAAGTGTGATCCCGAATTATTTAAATTCCGGAATAAACAATTAAACAATTCACAAATAATAAATAAAAAATACACATAAAAACATACAAAGATTCACGCCGAGAGAGAAAGCAACCCGTCCGCTCCACTAATAGGTCGTATTCTGTACGTTACGGTAACCAATGGTATTCACACACGCAAATCTACGATGAAAAGTTACGACTCACAAATATCTACGTTTTCTATACATCGGACTCGATAAGTTCGGTGACTTGCGGGACTGCATACGTTTCTGGTCATGTTAGAAGGCTGGATTTGTACGGAGTGGCAAATCAAGAACACGGGCTGGAAAATGACCTAGTGTTGGTTAACACTCCCCCCCCCCCGAACCAATCACCAGACAAACTGATAAATTTAAGTAAGGAATCGTCGAGGAGCTGGTTTACCACGTACGTGAGACAATCCTAGAATTTGTAGCGCCAGCGAGAAGTCCTTATCTAGTCAAGCACAAAATGAAGCTGTAGAAAGTCCCGAGGGATGCCACCAGACTGGTCCCAGGAGCTGAGGGATGTGAGCTACGTGGAAAGACTTTAAAGACCTGAGCCTCACGTCGTTGGAAGTCAGAAGTGTAAGGGGAGACATGATTACCCCTTATAAAATCCTTCAGTTATTCATGCCCTTTGGTTCTCCACTCCTCAAACCCTCAATCCAATACTCCTACTTTTTTGCCTCATTTCGCTTTCCGTCACAATCTACATCTATCCTTTCACTTTTCTCTTCATCCTTCACCAAACTTCTCTTCCCTTCCTTCTCTTTCCCTCCTCACCCCTTCTTTCTTCCCATCATTCTCCACCACATCTCTCTCAGCCTCTTCTTTCCCCTCCCTCCCCCCATCTCCGTGCCGGCTCCCTGGCCGCCATCTTGGCGACTCCAGGTATCAATTAAGACCTCCATTTCCCATCTCCGTAAGTATTAACTTCAAGTCGGGAGTGACTCGGGCCCTTAAAAACTTGGTCAAACTTGAGATGAAGTTTGAATGAGACCGCCTTCAGAGACACACTAGGGGGGGGATGGGGAGGATGGAAAGGGGGAGAGGGAGGGAAGGGGGGGTAGTGAAGAGTGGGGAAGAAGGATATAAATGGAAGGGAGGAGGTGGAGATGAGAGGGATAAGGAGAAAGACAGATGGAAGTGAGGAGAGGAAGGCAGCAAGGAGGGACATGAAAGAGAGGAGGGAGAGAGAGAGAGGGAATGAGGAAAAGATAAAGAGGGGAGGAGGGATAGGAGAGGGTAAGAGGTAAGGTACGATAGTTAACATCTTGTGCAAGGGAACACAGGGCCACTTAGCAAGGTCCCGTAGTAACTCCTAAGGTCTTCCTTACAGAGTCTGCCTCCACTGTTTACCTAAGTCTTGCGCTATCTGACCCAACCCATTGTTGTTGTTTGAGATCTAGCTACTCAGAACGAAGTGTCCATGTAGCACGGGCTATGGTGAGCCCGTAACCAAACCCCAACCCAGTGTCTTAGTCATATATATAGTCCATGAAGAAGATACGGCAGAGTGCGGACCCTTGTGGAACCCCGCTCGATACCCCTCACCCAACTCTCCGCTCTCGACTACTCTCTCTCTCTCTCTCTCTCTCTCTCTCTCTCTCTCTCTCTCTCTCTCTCTCTCTCTCTCTCTCTCTCTCTCATCCCCAGGAAGCAGCCCGTAGCAGCCGTCTTACTACCAGGTACATATTTACTGCTAGGTGAAAGGGACATCAGGGTGAAAGAAACTCTGCTCATTTGTTCCCGCCTCCACCGGGGATCGAACCCGGTACCTCAGGACTACGAATCCGAAGCGCTGTCCACTCAGCTGTCAGGCTAGTGCTCAGTTTGTAACACTGCTCTTCAGTAATTTGTAGCACAGCTCCTCAGTACCGGAGGGACACTGCCAGGTTACTGTCATTGGCTTCCTTGGTGCCTTTGAGTGCCACTAGGAGAGGGTAAGAGGGGAAGGTACACACACACACCCACACACTTCAGCGGCGTATGCCAGGCTGGCTAACATCAGAACTGCCTTTAGAAATTTGTGTAAGGAATAATTTGGAACCTTGTATACAACATATGTCAGACCAATCCTGGAGTATGCGGCTCTAACATGGCGTTCATACTCTGTTAAGCACAAAACAACGTCGAAGACGCCTCAAAGGTACGAGGAAAACGCTCTGTGAATTGCATTTAACGTCGCTGGAAGACAAAATAGTTAGAAGAGACATGATTACCATATACAAAATCCTCAGGGGAACTGACAGAGTTGATAAAGACGCACTATTTAACATGGGTGGTAGTCGCACAAGGAGACACAGGTGGAAACTGAGTACCCTAAGCACCAGCGACATTAGGAAGACTTTTTTCAGTGTCAGGGTTGTTAAGAAACGGAATGCATTACGAAGTGATGTCGTGGAGGCAGATTCCATACACAGTTTTAAATGTAGATATGATAGACCCCAACAGGCCCACAGTTACAGCCCTCATCCTATGCCAGGTAAGTCCACTACGGGTTTACCATAGCCCGTGCTACTTGGAACTTTTTTGTTTAGAGTAGTTGAATCTAAAAACAACAACAACAACCAAATAGGCTCAGAAACCTGTACACCAGTTAATTAACAGTTGAGAGGCGGGACCAAAGAGTCGAAGCTCAACCCGTGCATGCACAACTAGGTCACCAGCAATAAACACGTTTCAGGACAGCAATTACACAACTTCACAGAGATGAGTCAACACAAGTGAATTTTGACCAGACCACACACTAGAAGGTGAAGGGACGACGACGTTTCGGTCCGTCCTGGACCATGGACGTCCTGGAGAATGGTCCAGGACGGACCGAAACGTCGTCGTCCCTTCACCTTCTAGTGTGTGGTCTGGTCAACATACTTTAGCCACGTTATTGTAACTCATCGCCTGTAACACAAGTGAAATTACAGCAAGCCCTACAGCCTGTAAGGGGCACCTACAAGCTGACCAAGGGGGTGCCTAGAGCCTCACCAAACGGCAACTATGAATACACATTTACTAGACCAAGTTCTATAGAGGTATTAGGGTAGGTTAGGTTAGGGTAAATATCTCTATATGTCCTCCGTGAAATTATGAGGCACCTCGGAGGAAGAACTTCCACTCACTCCTCATTGTGAGGCAATAAGTAAATGACTCCCAGAATGAATGTGTTGCATAGATATGACACATGAGAATATATATCTATTGCAATATGCCACTTACTCGCCATCAGAGGCTAACAAGACTAATTGGTATTCAACATGGCCATCACCTCAAACTACCTGCACATGGAAAGTGTAGATCAAGCTCGTAACAACTAACGGCACTGATAACATTGACGTAAATAAGATAACATTGCAACATGAACAACAAATATAATAACAGTAACGGCAGATATCATAATTAGTAATTCTAGAAATATTAATAATAAAATGTACTATTAATAATAATAATAATAATAATAATAATAATAATAATAATAATAATAATAATAATAATAATAATGAATATGTATAATAGGATTCGAACCCGCTCACTTGGTATACTCCTAAGCACACGATTAAACCACTTACCCACGACATGCTCAAAAGCAATAAAAAAAAAACTGGGTTTCAACTGAATCCTCTAGGTATCCTGAGGCTTCCGCTAAAGCCAAGTCAAGGTTTCACTCACTGGCCCCGTGCACTCTGGCTATGTGGTACAGGAGTGGTCTTGGGCGTGTGCTTGAGAATTCCCAGTGTGCTGGTTCGAATCCTCTTCGTGGCTACCTTAAATTGAGGTGCTTCCTTCCTTAAGGTGCTTCCGGGGCTTAGCGTCCCCGCGGCCCGGTCGTCGACCAGACCTCCTGGTTGCTGGTCTTTTTTGGGGGCTATAATTTAGCTGGCTAATTTGATTTTCCCCTTATAATAATTATTATTATTATAAAACTGTGTATAAAGGGAAAGAAGAATATAAGATAAAGATAAGGAAGAATAGATTAGAGTAAAACTTTATGGTGAATATTTCTCGCTCACTTTTATACTTATAAGAAAGATGGTTAGTAGTAAAACATTGTCATCCCCCCGAGGAGAGCTCTGTGGTGTTATGAATGGTTGTCCCCCCGCTCCTCCCTGCTTTGTGGACCTTCCGAATAAAAGCGACAGTAGAAAACATTACATATTCCTCCTTTTATACGCAACACAGGTTATGTCTCTGGCAGAGCGGGAACACTAGCCATAAGTAGTCCAGGGTGGACTACTGCTAATATTTGCTCAATACATGGGGTGGTGAGCCTCAGTATATGGGGCGAGGACGTGGGGGGTGGGCCTCAATTATGGGGCGAGGACGTGGGTGGTGGGCCTCAATATATGGGGCGAGGACGTGGGTGGGTGGGCCTCAGTATATGGGGGCGAGGACGTGGGTGGTGGGCCTCAATATATGGGGCGAGGACGTGGGTGGTGGGCCTCAATATAGGGGCGAGGACGTGGGTGGTGGGCCTCAATATATGGGCGAGGACGGGGTGGTGGGCCACATATATGGGGGCGAGGACGTGGGTGGTGGGCCTCAATAATGGGGCGAGGACGTGGGGTGGGGGCCTCAATATATGGGGCGAGGACGTGGGTGGTGGGCCTCAATATATGGGCGAGGACGTGGGGTGGTGTCCTCAGTATATGGGGCGAGGACGTGGGTGGTGGCCACAATATATGGGGCGAGGACGGGGTGGTGGTGGGCCCTCAGATATGGGCGAGGACGTGAGGTGTGGTGGGCACAATATATGGGGCGAGGACGTGGGTGGTGGGCATCAATTATGGGTCGAGGACGTGGGTGTGGGCCTCATATATGGGGCGAGGACCGTGGGTGTGGGCCTCAGTATATGGGGCGAGGGACGTGGGTTGTGGGCCTCAATATATGGGGCGAGACGTGGGTGGTGGGCCTCAATATATGGGGCGAGGACGTGGGTGGTGGGGCACAATATATGGGGCGAGGACGTGGGTGGTGGGCCTCAATATATGGGGCGAGGACGTGGGTGGTGGGCCTCATATATGGGGCGAGGATGGGTGGTGGGCTCAGTATTGGGGCGAGGACGTGGGTGTGGGCCTCAGTATATGGGGCGAGGACGTGGTGGTGGGGCACAATATATGGGCGAGGCGTGGGTGGTGGGCCTCAATATATGGGGCGAGGACGTGGGTGGTGGGGCACAATATATGGGGCGAGGACGTGGGTGGTGGGCCTCAATATATGGGGCGAGACGTGGGTGTGTGGGCCTCAGTATTGGGGCGAGGACGTGGTGGTGGGCCACAATATATGGGGCGAGGACGTGGGTGGTGGGCCTCAGTATATGGGGCGAGGACGTGGGTGGGGGGCCTCAATATATGGGGCGAGGACGTGGGTGGTGGGCACAATATGGGGCGAGGACGAGGGTGGTGGGCCTCAATATATGGGCGAGGACGTGGGTGGTGGGCCTCAATATATGGGTCGAGGACGTGGGTGGTGGGCCTCAATATATGGGGCGAGGACGTGGGGGGTGGGCCTCAATATATGGGGCGAGGACGTGGAGGCGTGTGTTGGTAGCCAAGCCGGAGGCACCAGAGTTGATGGATGCGGTTAGCTGTCAGACGCACTTATGGAGAACAGGTGAGAATGGCCCGTGTGTTGGGACGATGCTCCAGTCTGTCATTGCTGTCGATACTTCTATGTGATTCGATGATTATGTGAGAAAATGTTTTTCACCTTTGGCCTTCCTCGGGGCCTTAACCGACCCAAACAGTTCACGGAATCTTCGTCCTTCGATATTCTCGTCCGGGATGCTATTCGGCCTCGGGTGAATGGCTGGTAGGTACCTTTGTGATTGGTGGCGGCGGCGTCAAACAGGTAACAAGCGGGGCGTGGCCAGCCAATCACAGTTCGCTACGCCTGTCCATAATTGGGGCAAGACATGCAAGGGCAGTAGTTCGCGTGCCGCTGCA
This sequence comes from Procambarus virginalis, assembly GCA_020271785.1. Lineage (NCBI taxonomy): Eukaryota > Metazoa > Arthropoda > Malacostraca > Decapoda > Cambaridae > Procambarus > Procambarus virginalis. The sequence continues at coordinate 62,032,091 of WNGS01169498.1, forward strand.
CCATAATGCTTGACACTACAGCATTATGGACCAAAGGAAATTCATATGTTGTAGGTGAAAGCAAATATGTTATTGACTATTCACTAGAATTTTCTTCCCCCCTAAGAGTAGTTATTGATTAAGGATATTGCTTAATTATACAGGCAGCCTCCTAGCAATAATTATAGGTAATCGACTACAGAAGGAAGTGATGTATATACCAGGGTGTCTCAAAAAAATGTACTCACTCGTTGAATGGCATGCTGCACACACGACCCCATTTTTGAGTATTTGTGAGTACATTTATATCATTTAGCAGCGTTGAGGGCAAAAGCCTCACGCTCCGGTAAAGAAAATAGCCGCTAACTTATCATCTGTAACTACATCTTAGATCATGTTCGCTGGCAACCAGTTAAACTCTGACTTGTGGCGCTGTCTGGTGCTCAATTCTTGCTTAGGAAAATATTCCAAAATCCGTAGGGACTAACACGTTTATTAAGTTCACATTTAAGAGGTAACAGAGCAAACCCGTCCTCTTAGAACGTCGCATTTTGGCGTATACTCTAAGGCGAAAAATTGTCCTACTAGAAAATGGTAGCGGCTCGCGAAATTGACATACTGTCCCGTTTTCTGTTTTGGGTCCTCTGGGAGGTTAGGATAAGGGACGTTTTATAGTACGACTGTTTCTTGACGTTGTGAAACTTTCGGAGGACGGGTTGAACAGAGAACCGTGAAGAACACCTCATGGTTCTCTGCTACGGGAGAGTGATTTGAGGTCGCATCTAAAACTCAAAATTCAGTCCAAATTAAACGTTCTCAAAGCTGCCCATTGTGTTGGTGTGTTGCGAGTTGGATTGTGATGAGTTTGGTGAGAAAGGTTGATGAGGGATATCAAACTACACGCTTTTTGTTTTTCACTCAAAACAGCTGGTTATGTCAGAGCCTATACTGTGTGTGTGTGTGTGTGTGTGTGTGTGTGGTGTGTGTGTGTGTGTGTGTGTGTGTGTGTGTGTGTGTGTGTGTGTGAGGATACGTAATGAAATAATAATATTTCTGAATACAAAATGTAAAACATGAAAAAATAAAACTTAAAAATATAGTTTTTCTGTTAACTTAAACCCTCACAATAAGATATCAAACCAAAAAGTAATAATCCAAAATTACAAACAATGATTACCAAGACCAGGAACATTCTTAGAAGCCAACATTCACAAAGCCTTTCAGATTTGTGCTTATCTACGTTTCTTAAATAATATCTCTATTCAGACGATGAGTAACAATAACGCGGCTGAAGATGTAATGACTAAACCACACGAGGCCGTGACGAGGATTCGAACCTACGTCTGTGAGCATCCCAGACGCTGCCTTAATCAAGTCGATTGTGTGGACAATTGTGTTGTTGTTGTTGGTATAGATTCAACTACTGGGAACAAAAAGTTCCAAGTAGCACGGACTATGGTGAACCCGTAGTGGACTTACCTGGTACAGGAGCGGGCAAGGAGCACGGGCTATGGTGAGCCCGTAGTGGACTTACCTGGTACAGGAGCGGGGCAAGTAGCACGGGCTATGGTGAACCCGTAGTGGACTTACCTGGTACAGGAGCGGGCAAGGAGCACGGGCTATGGTGAGCCCGTAGTGGACTTACCTGGTACAGGAGCGGGGCAAGTAGCACGGGCTATGGTGAGCCCGTAGTGGACTTACCTGGTACAGGAGCGGGGCAAGTAGCACGGGCTATGGTGAACCCGTAGTGGACTTACCTGGTACAGGAGCGGGGCAAGTAGCACGGGCTATGGTGAGCCCGTAGTGGACTTACCTGGTACAGGAGCGTGGCAAGTAGCACGGGCTATGGTGAGCCCGTAGTGGACTTACCTGGTACAGGAGCGGGGCTGTAACTTTGAGTGGGTGCAGGGACAATTGTGGATTGTGGACAGTCAAATAGCTTTATTTTGAAGCTTTTAAATTCTAAATAAAAATTCTAATTCCTAATATCGAATCCAAATCCCAAACTTCAAATACTAATTTCTATGATCGATCCTTAATCACAGTCCTTATTTTGCGATCAAAATATTTTATTATAATTCTATTTCAAAATTTAGTTTTTAATCTTAGCCTATAATACTAAACTCTTCCCGAATTTCGGATAATATAATCATAATATCAAGCTCCAATATAAAATTCTAATTCTTGACATCGAATCCTAATTTACAATTCTAATAAAATACTCTGAACGCTAATCCTTGACTTGCAATCCTTATCGCAAACTGGTGATCCCTAATCTTTAATCCCCAGAAGGTAATCACCGCAGCTGATGGCCGCACGCCAGGCCGGGTTGGGTCAAGGCTCACCAATGAGTAATGATGACCAGGCGACAATTAAACGTAAATAATTCTGATATCATTACACCTGAAGTCCAATCTCGTACCACGCTGCGCTTAATTAGTGTCTGGCTGACACCTCACAGATAGCCCGTCAGAGTAGGAGAGAGAGCAGAGAGAGAGAGAGGAGGGCAGAGAGAGAGAGAGAGATTTTGTTAGGTTTGGAGTGGTAGATTATGGAGAGAGAAAGGAGTTTTATGTAAGAGAGAGAGAGAGAGAGAATCTATCACTAGTCATATAATCTGCAAATATAAACATTACAATCCAGTACTCTCCCATCCCCCTCGTCAAAAGGACACTACAAGAAAGTCCTGTGTACAGTAGTCAACACCCTCCTCTCCCTGGACCCCCGCCTACACACTGCTCCCCTACGACACCCCGCTACACACCTCGCTACACACCCGCTACACCCACACACCCGCTACACACCCGTCCTCCTCAGCAGCCAGGGTGGCGGATGCTTGTAAACACGGGAGATAAACCTCTCCTCGGCAGCCTCCCGTATCTCGGGAATCACACCTTCCCCCTCCACAAAATGTAATGGCCCGTCAAAGATAGCAATCTGGCCCCACCAAGCTCAGGGAAGTAGGCTGTAATTGCTCGTTAAGCGGCTGTCAAAACGCTGGTCCAGTTATCTGCGGGTCCGGTGAGGCATGAGCGCCAACCCTGGACCCTGGTGGGGCGGGAGGAAGTACAGCAGTGGCGGCTGGGGGGTGGTGGTAGGTGAAATTGTGGTGGTGGTGGTGGTACTGGTGGTGATAACACAGAAATCCCAATAGCGTGATATATCAAATGAAATATTCACAAGGCCGTGATCAGGGTTCGAACCTGCGCGCCGGTTTTTCCCAGACGCGCTCTAGTCCATTGTACCAAGACATGTGTGATGATGATGATGATGATTATGATGATGATGATAGTGATAGTGATCATAATAAAGCAATTCTATTTGTTTACTATTCTGACACTAACAACAATTATTTCTAATGTCTCTGTGGCTCATTTAAGGACATTGTCCTCCACCTGTGTTCCCCTTATCGTGTACAATCCATTCTAATTACTTTATCCTGATCTGCCCCTACCTATTCCCCTGATAATTTTTTATGTTGTGATCATGTCTCTGCTGATTCTTCTCTATTATCCAGTGACGTTGAGGATTAATTCCTATATACTCTTTCCACGTAACTCATTCCTCTCGTTAAGTGGCATACCTCTTACATTTCTGTTCCACCTTAGCTTATGTTTAACGAAATATGGACACTTCACTGGTGCGCATTTTCAGAAGTGTCTGGCATACGTGCATACAAGGTCCTTAATGATTCTCACTAATATTCATACCCCCATAACTCAGCTCTCGTTATACTGTTACTTAGTATATCACCCTCACGCTCTTCCCTTGTCAAGAGAAGCTTCGCTTTCCTCAACTCGTATCCAAAAACGGATGTTCTATACACAAG
>WNGS01169498.1:62063509-62078882 GCA_020271785.1 Procambarus virginalis
GAATACTGTGTAACATTCATATATAGCACTCTGATGCTTCCACACGTGGTGTTCTGTTTAAGGCTATTTATTTTATTTTTATTATGTATTGATTTATATACGTATACGTAAAACATGACTGAAACTTTATGAAGGCTTCTCAGGAAGAACATCCCATCTGCAGGAGTACATTTCCGCCATAAGCCGCCGCCTTCGCACCGAAGTCCGCCAAAAACCTCTCCCCCAGATGGGAATAGCGCCACACCAACAGTATACATTATTACATTCCTCTTCATTCTGACTCTTCATTCTGACGAATGAAGAGTCTACATGAAGAGTTTACTCTTCATTCTGACGAATGAAGAGTCTACAAGTCTGGCAAAATTACGTTGATGACTAATTACATATAGTGAATGAACTGTATGCAGGGGTCCCTGACAGCTGAGTGGACAGCGCTTCGGATTCGTATCCTGAGGTTTCGGGTTCGATGCCGGTGGAGGCGGAAACAAATGGGCAATTTCTTTCGTTCTGATGCACCTGTTCACCTAGGTACCTGGGAGTTAGACGTCCTGCTTCCTTGGCGTGTGTAACAACAAGGAGGCCTGGTCGAGGACCGGGCCGCGGGGACGCTATAAGCCCCGAAATCATCTCAAGATAACCTCAAGATGGACTCGGGTGGAAGCCAAGATAACATGGGTGATCAATAATGAAATATTTCCCAAGGAATATCAGACGAGGATAAGAAAGAGGACACAGAAGGGGAAAAAAAGAATCGCGATGCTTGCAGTACACAAATTTGAAGAGATCAATATCAAGGAAGCCAATGGTTTATAGAGCATCATAGGTTGTGTTGCCTCTCTCTATCCCCCCCCCCCTACAAACCCCGGTGAGCAACAGAGGTACGAACACAGTTGACCAGACCACACACTAGAAAGTGAAGGGACGACGACGTTTCGGTCCGTCCTGGACCATTCTCAAGTCGATCCCTTCAGTTTCTAATGTGTGGTTTGGTCAACATATTTCAGCCACGTTATTGTGACTTCTCGTCTGCGTACGAACAGAGATTCGCGTAAATGCCATATTAAATTGATAGGGAGCCGGTCGGCCGAGCGGACAGCATGCTGGACTTGTGATCCTGTGGTCCTTGGTTCGGTCCCAGGCGCCGGCGAGAAACAATGGGTAGAGTTTCTTTCACCCTATGCCCCTGTTACCTAGCAGTAAAATAGGTACCTGGGTGTTAGTCAGCTGTCACGGCTGCTTCCTGGGGTGGAGGCCTGGTCGAGGACCGGGCCGCGGGGACACTAAAAAGCCCCGAAATCATCTCAAGATAATCTCAGATGGTGTGTGTAACCGACCGAAACTAAAGCAGCATCCACACCCAGTCTTTCCCCTTAGGGTTTTCCAACGTCAAGAAACTGTCATACTAAAGTACTCTCTTATCCTAACCTACCAGAGGACCCAAAACAGAAAACGGGCCAGTATGTCAATTTTGCGAGCCAATCTAAAGGAAAGGACCAATATAAACTGCTCATTGTCCCTCATCGAGAGTTAGGTATCTGTGAGGGGGGGGGGGACCAGTATATACATTCAGCACTAACAGGTACACTCATGTATCTACTTACGAACCCTGTACATCTGTCCTCGATTATGGCAGCTTAGATTGTATTTATTAAACAGTTTACGAGCTTGGAAACGCTACGAGGTCGTTCTCGACCCCATGTTTATTATTATAAACAACATCCTAGCATGTTGTTGTTGTTGTTTAAGATTAGCTACTTGGTACAATAAGTTGCAAGTAGCACGGGCTATGGTGAGCCCGTAGTTTTTACCTCATAGCATTTCCTAGCTCGTAAATTGTTCAGTAAATACAGACTAAACTGCCATGATTGAAGAACGATGAACAGGTTACCTTAGTAAACACTTTAAGTGATGAATCCTGACCCTGATGATCGTACTCAACAAAGGAGAGGATGGTCGAGGACCAAGTATGTGAAGCACTTCATGGAGGGGGGTTCCAGTGTGCTCCTTCAAGCTGGAACTCTACATTTACCTGGAGTTTTAACCTACATTTACCCGTTCCGGGAGTTTTCCTCCACGAGCCGGGCCTGGGGCCACGATCTCAGAGAACAGGATTAAATAAACTATTCAGAACAGGTGGATACACAATATAAATTTGGCATATAACACTAGCCAGGGCGAATGAACATTTCAGTGCACAAAGAATCTGTTCAGACTTTATCGAATGCTTTTAGACCCCTCCTCTTTGCTCACTCAAGGTCCTCTTCCCCCCCCCCCTCCCCCTCCCCCTCCCCCCCTCTCTCTCTCTCTCTCTCTCTCTCTCTCTCTCTCTCTCTCTCTCTCTCTCTCTCTCTCTCCAGTACAGCTACACGTGAATACAACTTGGAACAAAACATACATCAGCTCAGAAACGCCACAAAACACTATAAACGCCTATTAAAATAACAGGTTATCAGCTAATATAACTTACCTAGTCGGGCGTGTAGCAGCAGACAAGACTCTCAAACAACTATATAAAACACAGAGCAATAAAAAAAAATAAAGGAATACATTACCTGTACAGAGAAAGGCAGCATATGCCATTAACATCACAGCCTAAACAAAACTATACTTACAAAACACATCCTCACCCCCCCCCAAAAAAAGACCTAATCGCTCTGAAAAAAATAACTCTCCCTATTAAAAGCGCCAAAATATTTGAAAAATTAGTCGTTGGTACACCCCCACCCTCCCCTCCCCCCCGGGTGCGGAGAAGGCGCATGCGCAGCACAGTACCTGACTAACGCGGACTCGTGGTTCGCCGTCGCCGCTCTCCTGCATACCGCTGCCAACACCGCCTGCGGGAAGGAAACAAGCATTGAGTCTTTGAATTATGGTGGAAACGTAACAAAGTAGTAACGTGATGACCACACCACACACACCAGAAGATGAGACGACCACGCTTCGTCCCTCATCGACTTGAGAATGGTCCAGGACGGAGCGAAACGTCGTCGTCCCTTCACCTTCTAGTGTGTGGTCTGGTCAACATACTTCAGCCACGTTATTGTGATTCATCGCCTGTATAGTTACTGCTTGTATGATTTTCCTGAAAGAAGAGGCAATTATATAACCCACAAAACAGTCAATGCCAAGTTCAAAATCCAATTAAAAAAAAAAAAAACAAGGGGGGAGGGGCATTCACAAGCCGCCGGTTTCCTGTCCCCGTCAAAGCTACTAGAGAGCTACTGGCTCTTAAGTAAATTCAGGTAAAAACTGGAAGGAAAAACACAACCAGATGCTCATGTATCTGTGGAGGATGAACATACACATCCACCTAATCTATATGAGGTTGATGATGGCCAAGAGGCCCGAGGTTGTTGTTATAGATTCAGCTACTCGGAACAAGTTCCAAGTAGCACGGGTTATGGTGAGCCCGTAGAGAACTTACCTGGCACAGGAGCAGTGCTGTGTCGTGTGTGTGAAAAAAAGAGGCACGAGGTTTACACCAGTAATAAACACGTATTTCAGCCTTTGATCCATTCTGAGGATGTCTCCCCCCCCCCTCACCTACCAAGGCCTGTCCCTCGCTGCCAGTCTTCAAAGACTCCTCACCGCTGCCTTAACAGAGGAGAGCAAAGAAGTCTGTTTTCTTAAAACTTTGTTTTGTGTCGAATATAGACGCTGTTCTTAAAAAGATTCCTCCAATTTGCATCCGCAAGATAACGTAATTTAGGAGTTAATAAACGTTAATCATCTTGTTTGATAAACTGTTCCCCTTGAAAAAAAAAGTGTAGCAAGTGCCAGCTGTGTCTGGGTACAAGTGGCAGGATGAACAACCCAGCGGGTTTGCTGCCAAGTGCCACAGTGTTATGGCAGCATGGACAAGAATTCCGTCGTATTCCGTCGTCCACAAGTTCAACACAGGGAAAGAAAATGGGGACAAGAGTACCTGAAACGCCTATATCAACACGTGACACCTGTGAGAGAACGCAAGGAGGCACTCTTGGGGGGATGCCATGATGCCCTAGAGTGCCAAGAGGTCACACCGACCACTGACGTCACTGCTCAAGGCGAAGATGACATAATGCACGCTGCTCTTAAGTCTATCAGCATCACTAAGACATTACCACCAGTGGTTGGATATTTATTACTAAGCAGAGAATAATTCACAACCACATGACTGGAAACAAACAAGTCACAACTTGATAAGGGTTATCTTGAGGTTATCTTGAGATGATTTCGGGGCTTTAGTGTCCCCGCGGCCCGGTCCTCGACCAGGCCTCCACCCCCAGGAAGCAGCCCGTGACAACTGACTAACACCCAGGTACCTATTTTACTGCTAGGTAACAGGGGCATACGGTCCGGATAGAAACGTCATCATTTTCAGATGTGTGCTTTGTTATTTGTTTATCTCTCTCTCTCTCTCTCTCCCTTCCTCCTCCCCCAGGCCGTAACTTCTCAATCTTCCCTCTACCTCATTCCATACCTTCCCTACACCGCCTGGGCCGGAAATGATTCGGTGGTTCCATCAGCAGGAGTGACGCTTCCAATCTGACGACGCTCTACTGATAATGGCGCCATGTTATGCGCCTGCCAAGTGAAGGATGGCCACACTCCACACCGGCACCCACACCTGCGTCGCCGCGGGCTGGTTACCACTCCACACCGACACCCACACCTGCGTCATCGCGGGCTGGTTACCACTCCACACCAGCACCCACACCTGCGTCGCCGCGGGCTGGTTACCACTCCACACCAGCACCCACACCTGCGTCGTCGGGGGCTGGTTATCACTCCACACCGGCACCCACACCTGCGTCGCTGCGGGCTGGTTACCACTCCACACCGGCACCCACACCTGCGTCGCCGCGGGCTGGTTGCCACTCCACACCAGCACCCACACCGATAACCTCGAAGAACGGCCACCACAGGCATTTAAATGAGCATATATATCGTCCTACTCAACAAGGGAGGTAAACACACATTGACAAAAAACTACAGATCGGTCGTACTAACAACACACATTAATTAAACAGAATTAAATGAATGAAATCACACATTAAATATTTAAAAGAAAATCAGGAGTCAGATTTCTAATCTTGAGGAACAAATTAGCTCTACAACCCATGTCAACAAGTGTTTCCAGCTAGAAGATCGTGCCTTTGAAAAAAATTTAACATTAAACGTAAAATTAAACGTAATTCTGGATATAGGAAGCAATCAGCACTCCTCGCGGATTTAAAACACAAGTAAAGGATCTAGAAAAAAATGATGAGACGACCTAACGTCCAGTGAATATAAATCAAATATATCATGAGCCAACTACGACCCCTCACATCCAGGGATGCTGCTACAATCATCCCACTTTTCCAATCATTCGCGCTATCCTGGCTTGGGCACCGCTCAGTATCCACTTCATCTTACAAAGTACAAGAGATTTAAATAAAATAGAAAGAATACAGGGAATATACGGCATGTTCGGACAGTAAATTACTGGGACCATCTGAAAGCTCTCGCATGCAATCTCTGGGGGGGGGGAAGAGAGAGAGAGAGAGAAAGAGGGAGAGAGAGAGAGAGAGACCGAGGACGAGAGTGAAGAGAAGAGGAGAGAGAGAGAGAGAGAGAGAGAGAGAGAGAGAGAAGAGAATCATAATATATACATAAAAGATGCTGGAAAGCCAGTACCCAAATATGCACAATAAAATAATTTACTGGAGCGAACTATATACCACGTAACGCAGATAAGAGCCAGCAGAGAGTGACGGAGCCACAGGCAACACTGTGTGGATCATCACAGGTCCACGACTCATCAACCTGCTCCTCTCTCCTCCTCCATATATGAACAAAATATTGCTGGAACACCAGAGGATGTTTTCAGAGCCAAGTTGATAAGTTCCTGCAGCAATTGCCTGACCCGCCAGGTTGTGATGGATGTGTGAGATCTGCAGTCTGCTCCGAGCAACAGAGTTTTAGATCATGTTAGCACCAGACAAGTTTGCTTGCAGAACAGACTTNATCTTCATCATCAATCTTCTGTACTAACAAGGGCCAGACCACTGTGAGCGAGCTTTGCGCAGTCCAGTAGCACGTGTGTGTGGCGCCAGCAAGTGGACAACGACTACGTTAAGGGTGTCGCAAAGAACAATAAAATGTATAAATATTTAGACCCACACGAGTGAAACCACAGCCCCGTTCCTGTGCCAGGTAAGTCCACAACGGGCTCACCATAGCCCGTGCTACTTGCCCCGTTCCTGTGCCAGGTAAGTCCACAACGGGCTCACCATAGCCTGTGCTACTTGCTTCGCTCTTGTGCCAGATAAGTTACGGGGCTCACCATAGCCCGTGCTACTTGGAACTTGTTCCGAGTAGTTGAATCTATAACAACATCTCACACAAATGTAATATTGCTTCCGGTGCTGGCAGCTGTGGCATCGTCACTGGCATCATTCATTATGCAGGCGAAGAGTCACAATAACGTGGCTGAAGTATGTTGACCAGACCACACACTAGAAGTTGAAGGGACGACGACGTTTCGGTCCGTCTTGGACCATTCTCAAGTCGCACAAACGACTTGAGAATGTCCAAGACGGACCGAAACGTCGTCGTCCCTTCAACTTCTAGTGTGTGGTCTGGTCAACATCATTCATCATATTTCCACCCCATATTCTTCTCGAGGTGATGGGAAGAGGTTGCTCATCTTAGCATTGTCTCATATTATCATTTGACAGCGTTTCTCCACTTGAACTCGTCTCTACAGAGACGACCTCGTTTCATGCAGGTTTGCGTTCAATCCCCGACGATCCAAGTGGCTAGCCAACGTCCTCCTATACCAATCATGTGGTATATATAGGATGAAGGAAACTGCCTCTCCATACACTTGGAATTTCTTACAACTGAATGGAACACCTTGCAGTGGGCAGTTAAAAGGGAAGCAAATGAATGTCTTCCCCAATAATGACTGCGTGGTGAGCACAGGCGCATATATTCACCTATTTGTGCTTGCGGGGGTTGAGCTCTGGCTCTTTCGGCCCGCCTCTCAACTGTCAATCAAACAACGGATTTTTCCCCCCAACACACACACCACACACACACACACACACACACACACACACACACACACACCACACACACACACACACACACCTAGGAAGCAGCCCGTACCAGCTGTCTTAACTCCCAGGTACCTATTTACTGCTAGGTGCACAGGGGGCATCAAGGTTAAAGAAACTCTGCCTATTTGTTTCTGCCATCGCCGGGGATCGATCCCCCAGTCCCTAGGATTACGAGTCCTGTGTGCAAGACTTAAGGTACATGTGCAGGCCTAATGTACGCATGATTTGTTCAATCCCCGTGTCCTCCCTGTTGGGTGTACCCCCCCCCCTTGATTGATTGATGAAGATTAAGGTGGCATGGGCATGAATAACCCGTAAATCTGTAACACACACGTGATGTTACTGTTTAGATTTAGCTACTCAGAACGAAGTGTCCACGTAGCACGGGCTATGGCGAGCCCGTAACACACACACCACTGACCACTTATATCGAGCAGCCTCTGAACCCTCCCTCAGTCATCTCTCCATCGCCTCTCCACATCTCCCCATTCCGGATATCTTAGGCAGGTCGGCGCCAATCGCGGGAAGGCAGTCATGTTTTATCAACAGTTTCGTCATTATTTTACGGTCAGATTCCCTCGGTCGCTTGGACTCCCAGGCACGAGTGGACAGGGAAGAATTAATGACACGAGGGGAAAAAAATATATAACAAAAAAAAGTATTAAACCCGAGACGGGGAAACTGTGATAAATCATCAACGAGTCTTTGTCGTGGCCTTGTTGAGTGGGTTTTTTGGGTGACTGATGTATTTTATCTTTCTTCTCTTCGCATCTATCCATCTATCTATCTATCTATCTGTCTCTGTCTCTCTCTCACACTCTCTCTCTCTCTCTTTATCTCCGAAACATACATTGGTAACCTCATATAAAATTATCTAAACATACTTAACTGTATGTGCACAAAGAAATCACATTATAAAGCAATGTAGCACTGAGAAAATCCGTAAGAGCTATGAGAAGGATTCGAACCTGTGAACTGGATACTCCCCTCCAACCATTTGCTTAACTGCATACTTCCGCTGTATAACTGACGCTCCTGTATCAACATCAACGCCCACATTCAGACTTCTAAGTATACATATACAAGAAGCTCCGTCATCCCGAGCCTTTGTAATATTTCTAAGATTTTTTTCCGTCTTCCATAAAAACCTGAATTATTTAAAGTGGAGGAAGTGCATGGAGGCGTTCATTTGTTTTCTGACGCACTTGTCACGCTTCACTTGCTTGGGGAGGTGACGGGGTGCGTGCGTGCGTGTGCGTGCGTGCGTGAACGCACGAGGAGAGCGTGAAAAATTTTCTGGATACCAGGACAAAGAACCTCAAAAGCCAAGGATCAACCTAGACTAAGAAATGCATAAGAGACCATAAATGACGAGACTTACCAAGAGAGTCAAAGGGAGTGAAGTTTACAGAGGAGTCTGTGAAGAGTCAACCCCAAAAAGATTCCAGCCTGTGTCTTAAATGGATCTGGGACACTTACTGAAGAAGAGGAGCCAGAAGACCAGCTTCAAGGACTCTTACAAGCCAGAGTTCAAGGTCTTAGGAGAGACCAGAAAAGTTTAGTTATTGCTAAATTTACGAGCTCTAGAAAGCCCATAATGGGTTGAGGACGACCTCGGGGCGTTACGAGGTCGTCCTCAGGCCGAGGTTATTATGGAGACGTTCGTAGCGCTCTGGAGCTCTTGAACGTAGTGATAACTGCAGGGTTAACAAGTATGATCAAGGCAAGAGGACAGGTCTCCTGATGGGTGCTTAATTGAATCTTGTCCTGGACCGGCGTGTCTATGGTGTCTAGAAGCCACCGAGAACCTAGTGTGACACTGGTTCGACGTTGAAATCAACGCCATCGACGTTGATGAAACGTTGAATGAATTCTGATGACGTTGATTTGGTGTCGAACTGGTGTCGATTTGTGAAACCAATTGCCGCGTAACGTGGTGAAGGTGGGGGTCCCTCGATTGTTTCAAGCACGGGTTGGACATGTATATGAGTGGAATTGGGTGGTTATAAGTAGGAGCTGCCTCGTATGGGCCAATAGGTCTTCTGCAGATACCGTTGTTCTTATGAACTACCGTTGCGCTTGGAAATTGCAGCCACTAGGAAGAAGTAACGAGCATATCCCCTCAAGGGCCACACTAGAGCACTGTGTTGTCCCTATGTTAACAACCTCGCTAAACAAGTCCATACCAATGTTCGTGGATGAGGGAAAGTCGATGATAAGTGTCAGAATAGAAAAGGTTGCACTGGATAAGCGACGCTGCCCAATAAACTAGTCCTCCCGGGCAAAACAAAAGAATACAGAGCAACGCATGACATGGCCACCACCATGGGCTGGTGTTAGAAATGGTTCCTTGACCCTCGTGTCCAAATGTTGTCAATTAAACGGGAACATGAGCTGAGAGGGATGATGTATTGGGAAAGCTTGAAGGAAGTGGTTATCACCCCATTGGAGAATATAAGGACATGATCGCGATATATATAGTTCCCAGTGGGAACTGACGAGGAAAACGAAGAAACCTCACCATGGGGTAATGTCCCTAGACACGGCCTTGACCTCTAGCCTCACCGTGGGGTAATGTCCCCCAGACACCAACTTCGCTACTTTCCCAGTTTCACGAGCGCTGAAGTTCAAGAACTTGACTTACGGTCAAGTTGGATCGCGGCCAACTTGCGAACGACAGACAGGATGACATTTGGACCTGGTATACGCGGTGAAGGAACTGGCGGCAAGCAAACACAAATACGCGCCAAGGCTAACTCAAATCGCAAAATATTTACAATGTACTATGTGTATGTACTGTAAATAGCAGCGTGACTTTTACCTGTGAGTGCGACTAGCGTCCCGCCCTCCAGCTGCGCCTGGTCCGGCTCTACCATCAGCTGGTAGATCAGTAGATCAGCCTCTACTTCACATCACCAACATTCAAGATGAAGACTGATGAAGACTAAGCCACTCAAAAGATGGCACGGGCATGAATAGCCCGTAAGTGGTGGCCCTTTAGAGCCATTACCAGTATCAAGAGCTGATACTGGAGATCTGTGGAGGTGCGACTGCACCCTGCGTGACGACGGGAGATGTCTCCCGTGAACATTTAAGGCCAGTGCATCAAATAAACCACCTGTCCATCACACCATTACGTTACGGGCTCACCATAGCCCGTGCTACATGCACACTTCGTTCTGAGTAGCTAAATCTGAAACACCACCACCATTACGGGCTATTCGTGCCCGTGCCACCTCTTGCGTGGCTTAATCGTCACCAATCAATCAATCATCACACCAATTATATGCACTGAGGAAATCATTTTCATCAGTTCCATGTGCCAGGTGTTTAAATTACTGTCTTCAGTTCTTTAGTTCTTCCGCGGCATCATTTCACGTTTATATTTAACAGGCGCCTGACAGCTGAGTGGACAGCGCTTCGAATTTCTAGTCCTGAGGTTCCTGGTTCGATCCCCGGTGGAGGCGGAAACAAATGGGCAGACTTTCTTTCACCCTGATGCCCCCCGTGTTCATTTAGCAGTAAATAGGTACCTGGGAGTTAAGACACGAGCTGCTTCCTCGGTGAGTGTGTAGCAAAAAGGAGGCCTGGTCGAGGACCGGGCCGCAGAGACGCTAAGCCCCGAAATCACCTCAAGATAACCCCTACACCCACCCACGAGATAGATATGGGGCCCAACACTACCCACGGGATAGGTATCGGGTGCATACTAAATCACAAAAAAAATTTTTTTTTTGCCTGTAATATGCAAAGTAAACGCAGGTTCGAATCCTCGTCACGGCCCTTGTGGATTTGTTCATGCAAAGTAAAATTTTGCCCCAACCGTCCATGTAGGCCAATGCACATTGAGAAAAGTAGCATCATGCTTAACGGGAGCAACACATAGACTCAGTTAAAAAAGTATTCCAAATCATATATTTTATATGCAGCTTTCCGTTTTAAAAATACACAGTGAAATGCTTGCAATAAAGGGGCGCGTATTTCCAGCATGTTGTATATTTATTATAACTTTAAATATCCTGTTTTGAACACTACGAAATATTTCCAATAAATTGTGTAGTCTTATGATGTCGAGTCACGGTGTATTAGCGTTTTGTTTGGCAATATACAATGCAACTTCCGATACGCTGCGCGGATGGCTTGTTTTAAATATCACGTTGCAAGAATCCTTGTCTGATGTTAGGCAAGAGCTAATCTTTCAAAAACTCCGACATTCCTTCGCAGTGACTCAGCCCCGCTGCAAAGTTTCCGTGTTTGACTCATGCACAAACAAACTAATCTTTCACAATATCCTCACTGTCGCTGGGTCTCATATCCACAGCCCAGCCCATCCTCCCAACGGTTTCCCAACATCAAGAAACTGTCGTACTAAAATGCCCTTATCCTAAACTACAACAGGACCCAAAACAGAAAACGGGACAGTATGTCAATTTCGCGAGCCGCTTCCATTTTTTTAATACGACAATTTTTGGCCTGTACCTTTTGGGTAGAGTATACGTCAAAATGCCCCGGCAGTCACAGCCCCGCCCCTGTGCCAGGTATGTTACGGGCTCACCATAGCCCGTGCTACTTGGAACTTATTCTGAGTAGCTGAATCTATGACAACAACATCTGGGGGAGTATACTCACCCCCGAAGTATACCAAGTGAACACCAGCATCCCCTGAGCACCCAGTGACTTGGGCAGGAAAGGGAACATTAGTACAGTCACCCGTTTGTGACAATGGTGTCATTGTACCACAAGTCTTGTCCTCCTGGTTGGTTGAGTCTTGTCCTGGCTGGTTGATCAGTCCAGCAACCAGGAGGCCTGGTCGACGACCGGGGCGCGGGGACGCCAAGCTCCGGAAGCACCTCAAGGTAACCTCCTACCGTCACAATACTGGCCTTATACCTCATGTATTGTCTCATACAGGTATAACTCATGTATACCTGTTGGGGCCTAGCTTATCAAGAGTTCCCCCAGCCAATACGCGCCCCCCATCGCCCCCCGCCCACACACAGGAAGGGCCTACTAGTGTACTGTTAAGAACGCTGACAACGACCTTGTTGTCAACAAAGATGCAACACTCACGGAGAAACACTTCTCACTACAAAGGTTAAAATGTGATCCATTACGAAGAGGCAAAATGAAGTAATTTCTTTAAATATTACAATAAACTCGGATCGATTTATTTTCCATGTAGCAAAAGAGGCTACACGAAAACGCGTTGATCTTGCAGTACATATAGACGAAAACAATGCACGAATGTTGTTTATCATTGCAAAGGCACTACGATCACCTGTGGTTGAGTGTTCAATAACTCACTAAAGTATAGACTACATACTGCAAGACCCCGCTTGACCTGTCTGTTCACTGCCAACAATTTCACGCTACAAGATTTAACACGAACAATTACATCTTATCTGTCAGTTATCTTGAGGTTATCTTGAGATGATTTCGGGGTTTAGCGTCCCCGTGACCCGGTCCTCGACCAGGCCTTCTTTTTCTTACAAACCCCGAAGCAGGAAGCAGCCCGTAGCAGCTGTCTAACCAACCCGTCCTCTTAAAAATAACGTCGTTCTTCGCTGGTATGCGCGCTATGGCCAAAAATGGACGTAATTTGAAATGAAATCGGCTCACGAAAGTGATGTACTGTCCCGTTTTCTGTTTGAGTCTTCTGGCTTACTCGGTAAGGTTAGGAGAGGAAACTTTCAATTAATGGTTTTCATAACGTTTCGAAACTTTAGGAGCATTTCCTGCCCTCCTAACCTACCAGAGGACCCTTAACTTACTGTTTAAAAAAAATCCAAAATTTATTTTAATTTTTTTTTCATTTTCAAATTACGTCCATTTTCGGCCATACGGGCAAACTGCCAAATTCAGACTTGTAAGAGGACAAGTTGTCAACTCCCAGATACCTATTTACTGCTAGGTAACTACGCTACAAGGCCAATCATCAAGTACCAATACATACACGCTACCAGATGGCATCTGACCTTTCAATACAGACAAGGTAACACCAGAAGACTGTGGTTGACCTTTCACCTTCAACTAACTAACACGAACAAACTGCAAACTACACACAATGCTAACTCATATAAATGTAAATATATCTGACCACCGATCTATTTATCGAATTTATTTACATTTAATTTAAATTAAAACATGAACATAAACGCAATTAACCTTTGTTAAGACTTTACATTTACAAATAACGGACACCAGTGCGCGGGGGGGGGGGAGGTTACCCTTTAAACTCAATTTCGAAATGCAACAAAGGAGCCGTTATATAACGTTTCGCTGTAAGCCGAATATTTTATGTAAAAAGCTATACACAGCCAAAAACAAATTGGTAATAATTAAAATAACAGTACTGCAGCTAGGTAATAATTACACGGCAATTATTCTGGCTTTACAAATACAAAACAAATGACCAACGTATGTGAATAAAATGCCGGGAATTTCGAGAAAAATTTTGAATTTATTTCCTAAGCGCTTCGCCATAGTGCAACGGCTGAACAAATTTAAAAAAGCAAAACTTTCTCCCTTCATTTACTTCCATTTTCTGCACATCCACAACTCAAAATGCAAAAACTTTTGTCATAATAACTTTCTCTCATTAGCCAAAAAAAGAAACAAAAATCGATCCGAGTTTATTGGAATATTTAATGAAATTACTTCTCGCGCCGCACCTGTTCCGAAAACCATAAATGTTTTCCTCAAAAAGAATATTCACCCCACAAACTTTAGCATAAAAACGTTATATATAGCATGAATAGCTAGACACCACCAGGATCACAACAATGACCTGACAACAGGTAGCAAAACATGAGCGGTGACTGAAACAGTCATTAGGATGTGACAGGTAAGGGAGCGAAATGAAGCAGTCAAGAGCAACGGTCTGCCAGCTAGTTAAATCAGTCTGGTAATTTACCGAAGGAGAGTCTCAAGGAGTGCCTATAACGCCGTCTTATTAAAGAGGGCTGTAGTGGCAGGAAGGAGCGAAGAAGAGGAGTAGGAAGAAGAGATAAGAAGAGCAAGGAAAGAGGTAAGGGGAGTAAAGTATAAAGGGGTAACATAGGACCTCGTAGAACCTATTATGACGCAGTTCAGACTGACTTTGACATGACCTGACTATCAAAACTACTCCTAACCTGATCTGCCTAGGCCTGATCTTAGGATATATATATAGGTGATATTTAGCGTACCACAACTAAAAGAACGCACACTCTTCACCATATTCTCATTACTATGGTTTTAAATCCGACTTTATTTTCTGTACATCGTTTTTTAACGTATATTCCACTATGTTGCAGCAGCAGCAGCGTGCCTGGAGGGAGTAAACAGTCATGATAAAACAGAATACACAAGGGGCAACAAAGAACATAAAACGCGAGAACAACAAAAGACGCCAAAATAACAATAGGAAAAAACAAAAGCGCCAGAGATTTCTGGAGAGAGCCGGCAGGGAAAAAATCTGACTGGGGAAACTCTCGGCGGCAAAAATTCCTGGCGAGCAGCACACCCTGGCAGGGAAAAACCTCTGACAGTGCAGCTAGGAGGGAAAATCTGGCAAAAATAACACGTATGACACTCAACTCTGAAGATTAGAAGGAAATATACACACTCAAAATTCCGACAACAAAAAAGTGAGATTTTAATCGAAATACATAATAATACGGACGCCTTTATTGTTTAAGAAATGAGTAATTTTTGTAATAAAACGTGAATTCCCCACCTAGCAAGTCTCGGCCAAACTGGGGAATGCAATCTTTGTCAGAGAAATCATTAGAAAGATACTGAGTCTGCCGTTTCAGTTTCTAGGAATGCCCTGGAAAATAATGAGCGGGTACATAGATTTCAGTATAGAGTTTTATACTGGCTCACACGTTCGTGATCTTCACGAACGTGTCGTTGAAGTGGAACGTTCAAATTCCGTTGAGGGCGGCTGGCGGGAACGCGTGAGCCAATAGCCTTCCTGCAAGCTCCCCAGTGTTGCCGCCTCGAGGCGCACCCCAACAGAAAACGAAACAACTTTTCATACAAATTAACATAGCGAGCAAATTTAACAATACAAGAAAGGATTAGTGTTTGAACAGAGTTTTCAACGAAGTAATGAGCATGAACTGCTTATGAGCAGCAAAGTTGTTAACAGTGTTTTAACAGATAAACGTCTGGACTTAACTGGTAATGAGACTGGAGCAACAGGAGATAGAAAATAAAAACAAAAAAATCATAATCGTTAAAATGTTTAGCAGACAGACAGAGACATCAGTTAGCAGTAACTGGATTAGAGCGTACCCCCC
>WNGS01169498.1:62084302-62112896 GCA_020271785.1 Procambarus virginalis
TTACGGGGCTCACCATAGCCCGTGCTACTTGGAACTTGTTCCGAGTAGTTGAATCTATAACAACATCTCACACAGATGTAATGTGCTTCCGGTGCTGGCAGCTGTGGCATCGTCACTGGCATCATTCATCATGCAGGCGAAGAGTCACAATAACGTGGCTGAAGTATGTTGACCAGACCACACACTAGAAGTTGAAGGGACGACGACGTTTCGGTCCGTCTTGGACCATTCTCAAGTCGCACAAACGACTTGAGAATGGTCCAAGACGGACCGAAACGTCGTCGTCCCTTCAACTTCTAGTGTGTGGTCTGGTCAACATCATTCATCATATTTCCACCCCATATTCTTCTCGAGGTGGTGGGAAGAGGTTGCTCATCTTAGCATTGTCTCATATTATCATTTGACAGCGTTTCTCCACTTGAACTCGTCTCTACAGAGACGACCTCGTTTCATGCAGGTTTGCGTTCAATCCCCGACGATCCAAGTGGCTAGCCAACGTCCTCCTATACCATTCATGTGCTATATATAGGATGAAGGATACTGCCTCTCCATACACTTGGAATTTCTTACAACTGAATGGAACACCTTGCAGTGGGCGCTTAAAAAGGGAAGCAAATGAATGTCTTCCCCAATAATGACTGCGTGGTGAGCACAGGCGCATATATTCACCTATTTGTGCTTGCGGGGGTTGAGCTCTGGCTCTTTCGGCCCGCCTCTCAACTGTCAATCAAACAACGGATTTTTTCCCCCAACACACACACCACACACACACACACACACACACACACACACACACACACACACACACACACACACACACACACACACACACACACACACACACACACACACACACACACACACACACACCTACCTAGGAAGCAGCCCGTACCAGCTGTCTTAACTCCCAGGCACCTATTTACTGCTAGGTGCACAGGGGGCATCAAGGTTAAAGAAACTCTGCCTATTTGTTTCTGCCATCGCCGGGGATCGATCCCCCCAGTCCCTAGGATTACGAGCCTGTGTGCAAGACTTAAGGTACATGTGCAGGCCTAATGTACGCATGATTTGTTCAATCCCCGTGTCCTCCCTTTTGGGTGTTCCCCCCCCCCCCTTGATTGATTGATGAAGATTAAGGTGGCATGGGCATGAATAACCCGTAAATCTGCAACACACACATGATGTTACTGTTTTAGATTTAGCTACTCAGAACGAAGTGTCCATGTAGCACGGGCTATGGCGAGCCCGTAACACACACACCACTGACCACTTATATCGAGCAGCCTCTGAACCCTTCCTCAGTCATCTCCCCATCGCCTCTCCACCTCTCCCCATTCACGGATATGTTAGGCAGGTCGGCGCCAATCGCGGGAAGGCAGTCATGTTTTATCAACAGTTTCGTCATTATTTTACGGTCAGATTCCCTCGGTCGCTTGGACTCCCAGGCACGAGTGGACAGGGAAGAATTAATGACACGAGGGGAAAAAATATATAACGAAAAAAAGTATTAAACCCGAGACGGGGAAACTGTGGTAAATCATCAACGAGTCTTCGTCGTGGCCTTGTTGAGTGGGTTTTTTGGTGACTGATGTATTCTATCTTTCTTCTCTTCTCATCTATCTATCCATCTATATATCTATCTATCTATCTATCTATGTCTCTCTGTCTCTCACACTCTCTCTCTCTTTATCTCTGAAACATACATTGGTAACCTCATACAAAACTATCAAACATACTTAACTGTATGTGCACAAAGAAATCACATTATAAAGCAATGTAGCACTGAGAAAATCCGTAGGAGCTATGATAAGGATTCGAACCTGTGAACTGGATACTCTCCTCCACCCATTTGCTTAACTGCATACTTCCGCTGTATAACTGACGCTCCTGTATACTTCACCAACATCAACGCCCACATTCAGACTTCTAAGTATACATATACAAGAAGCACCGTCATCCCGAGCCTTTGTAATATTTCTAAGATTTTTCTTCCATAAAAAAACCTGAGTTATTTAAAGTGGAGGAAGTGCATGGAGGCGTTCATTTGTTTTCTGACGCACTTGTCACGGTTCACTTGCTTGGGGAGGTGACGGGGTGCGTGCGTGCGTGTGCGTGCGTGCGTGAACGCACGAGGAGAGCGTGAAAAATTTTCTGGATACCAGGACAAAGAACCTCAAAAGCCAAGGATCAACCTAGACTAAGAAATGCATAAGAGACCATAAATGACGAGACTTACCAAGAGAGTCAAAGGGAGTGAAGTTTACAGAGGAGTCTGTGAAGAGTCAACCCCAAAAAGATTCCGGCCTGTGTCTTAAGTGGATCTGGGACACTTACTGAAGAAGAGGAGCCAGAAGACCAGCTTCAAGGACTCTTACAAGCCAGAGTTCAAGGTCTTAGGAGAGACCAGAACAGTTTAGTTATTGCTAAATTTACGAGCTCTAGAAAGCCCATAATGGGTTGAGGACGACCTCGGGGCGTTACGAGGTCGTCCTCAGGCCGAGGTTATTATGGAGACGTTCGTAGCGCTCTGGAGCTCTTGAACGTAGTGATAACTGCACGGTTAACAGGTATGATCAAGGCAAGAGGACAGGTCTCCTGATGGGTGCTTAATTGAATCTTGTCCTGGACCGGCGTGTCTATGGTGTCTAGAAGCCACCGAGAACCTAGTGTGACACTGGTTCGACGTTGAAATCAACGCCATCAACGTTGATGAAACGTTGAATGAATTCTGATGACGTTGATTTGGTGTCGAACTGGTGTCGATTTGTGAAACCAATTGCCGCGTAACGTGGTGAAGGTGGGGGTCCCTCGATTGTTTCAAGCGTGGGTTGGACATGTATATGAGTGGAATTGGGTGGTTATAAGTAGGAGCTGCCTCGTATGGGCCAATAGGTCTTCTGCAGATACCGTTGTTCTTATGAACTACCGTTCCTCTTGGAAATTGCAGCCACTAGGAAGAAGTAACGAGCATATCCCCTCAAGGGCCACACTAGAGCACTGTGTTGTCCCTATGTTAACAACCTCGCCAAACAAGTCCATACCAATGTTCGTCGATGATGGAAAGTCGATGATAAGTGTCAGAATAGAAAAGGTTGCACTGGATAAGCGACGCTGCCCAATAAACTAGTCCTCCCGGGCAAAACAAAAGAATACAGAGCAACGCATGACATGGCCACCACCATGGGTGTTAGAAATGGTTCCTTGACCCTCCTGTCCAAATGTTGTCAATTAAACGGGAACCTGAGCTGAGAGGGATGATGTATTAGGAAAGCTTGAAGGAACTGGTTATCAACCCATTGGAGAATATAAGAAGGACATGATCGCGATGTATATAGTTCCCAGTGGGAACTGACGAGGAAAACGAAGAAACTTCACCATGGGGTAATGTCCCTAGACACGGCCATGACCTCTAGCCTCACCGTGGGGTAATGTCCCTAGACACGGACATGACCTCTAGCCTCACCGTGGGGTAATGTCCCTAGACACGGCCTTGACCTCTAGCCTCACCGTGGGGTAATGTCCCTAGACACGGCCTTGACCTCTAGCCTCACCGTGGGGTAATGTCCCTAGACACGGCCTTGACCTCTAGCCTCACCGTGGGGTAATGTCCCTAGACACGGCCTTGACCTCACCGTGGGGTAATGTCCCCCAGACACCAACTTCGCTACTTTCCCAGTTTCACGAGCGCTGAAGTTCAAGAACTTGACTTACGGTCAAGTTGGATCGCGGCCAACTTGCGAACGACAGACAGGATGACATTTGGACCTGGTACACGCGGTGAAGGAACTGGCGGCAAGCAAACACAAATACGCGCCAAGGCTAACTCAAATCGCAAAATATTTACAATGTACTATGTGTATGTACTGTAAATAGCAGCGTGACTTTTACCTGTGAGTGCGACTAGCGTCCCGCCCTCCAGCTGCGCCTGGTCCGGCTCTACCATCAGCCGGTAGATCAGTAGATCAGCCTCTACTTCACATCATCAACATTCAAGATGAAGACTGATGAAGACTAAGCCACTCAAAAGATGGCACGGGCATGAATAGCCCGTAAGTGGTGGCCCTTTAGAGCCATTACCAGTATCAAGAGCTGATACTGGAGATCTGTGGAGGTGCGACTGCACCCTGCGTGACGGGAGATGTCTCCCGTGAACATTTAAGGCCAGTGCATCAAATAAACCACCTGTCCATCACACCATTACGTTACGGGCTCACCATAGCCCGTGCTACATGCACACTTCGTTTTGAGTAGCTAAATCTGAAACACCACCACCACCATTACGGGCTATTCGTGCCCGTGCCACCTCTTGCGTGGCTTAATCGTCACCAATCAATCAACCATCACACCAATTATATGCACTGAGGAAATCATTTTCATCAGTTCCATGTGCCAGGTGTTTAAATTCTGTCTTCAGTCCTTTAGTTCTTCCGCGGCATCATTTCACGTTTATATTTAACAGGCGCCTGACAGCTGAGTGGACAGCGCTTCGAATTTCTAGTCCTGAGGTTCCCGGTTCGATCCCCGGTGGAGGCGGAAACAAATGGGCAGACTTTCTTTCACCCTGATGCCCCCCATGTTCATTTAGCAGTAAATAGGTACCTGGGAGTTAAGACACGAGCTGCTCCTCGGTGAGTGTGTAGCAAAAAGGAGGCCTGGTCGAGGACCGGGCCGCAGAGACGCTAAGCCCCGAAATCACCTCAAGATAACCCCTACACCCACCCACGAGATAGATATGGGGCCCAACACTACCCACGGGATAGGTATCGGGTGCATAATAAATACAAAAAAAAATTGTTGTTTTTTCCTGTAATATGCAAAGTAAACGCAGGTTCGAATCCTCGTCACAGCCCTTGTGGATTGTTCATGCAAAGTAAAATTTGCCCAACCGTCCATGTAGGCCAATACACATTGAGGAAAGTTGCATCATACTTAACAGGAGCAACACATAGACTCAGTTAAAAAGTATTCCAAATCATATATTTTATATGCAGCTTTCCGTTTTAAAAATACACAGTGAAATGCTTGCAATAAAGGGGCGCGTATTTCCAGCATGTTGTATATTTATTATAACTTTAAATATCCTGTTTTGAACACTACGAAATATTTCCAATAAATTGTGTAGTCTTATGATGTCGAGTCACGGTGCATTAGCGTTTTGTTTGGCAATATACAATGCAACTTCCGATACGCTGCGCGGATGGCTTGTTTTAAATATCACGTTGCAAGAATCCTTGTCTGATGTTAGGCAAGAGCTAATCTTTCAAAAACTCCGACATTCCTTCGCAGTGACTCAGCCCCGCTGCAAAGTTTCCGTGTTTGACTCATGCACAAACAAACTAATCTTTCACAATATCCTCACTGTCGCTGGGTCTCATATCCACAGCCCAGCCCGTCCTCCCAACGGTTTCCCAACATCAAGAAACTAAAAATTTCTAAAATACTAAAATGTCGTACTAAAATGCCCTTATCCTAAACTACCAAAGGACCCAAAACAGAAAACGGGACAGTATGTCAATTTCGCGAGCCGCTTCCATTTTTTTAATACGACAATTTTTGCCTTCTACCTTTTGGGTAGAATATACGTCAAAATGCCCCGGCAGTCACAGCCCCGCCCCTGTGCCAGGTATGTTACGGGCTCACCATAGCCCGTGCTACTTGGAACTTATTCCGAGTAGCTGAATCTATAACAACAACAACTCCACAAGTCGAGCCTGGCCTCGGGCCGGGCTTGGGGAGTAGAAGAATTCCCAGAACCCCATCAACCAGGTATCAACCAGGTAACTGGGGGGAGTATACTCACTCACTCACCCCCGAAGTATACCAAGAGAACACCAGCGTCCGCTGAGCACCCAGTGACTTGGGCAGGAAAGGGAACATTAGTACAGTCACCCGTTTGTGACAATGGTGTCATTGTACCACAAGTCTTGTCCTCCTGGTTGGTTGAGTCTTGTCCTGGCTGGTTGATCAGTCCAGCAACCAGGAGGTCTGGTCGACGACCGGGGCGCGGGGACGCCAAGCTCCGGAAGCACCTCAAGGTAACCTCCTACCGTCACAATACTGGCCTTATACATCATGTATTGCTCATACAGGTATAACTCATGTATACCTGTTGGGGCCTAGCTTATCAAGAGTTCCCCCAGCCAATACGCGCCCCCCATCGCCCCCCGCCCACACACAGGAAGGGCCTACTAGTGTACTGTTAAGAACGCTGACAACGACCTTGTTGTCAACAAAGATGCAACACTCACGGAGAAACACTTCTCACTACAAAGGTTAAAATGTGATCCATTACGAAGAGGCAAAATGAAGTAATTTCTTTAAATATTACAATAAACTCGGATCGATTATTTTCCATGTAGCAAAAGAGGCTACACGAAAACGCGTTGATCTTGCAGTACATATAGACGAAAACGATGCACGAATGTTGTTTATCATTGCAAAGGCACTACGATCACCTGTGGTTGAGTGTTCAATAACTCACTAAAGTATAGACTACATACTGCAAGACCCCGCTTGACCTGTCTGTTCACTGCCAACAATTTCACGCTACAAGATTTAACACGAACAATTACATCTTATCTGTCAGTTATCTTGAGTTATCTTGAGATGATTTCGGGGTTTAGCGTCCACGCGACCCGGTCCTCGACCAGGCCTCTTTTTCTTACAAACCCCGAAGCAGGAAGCAGCCCGTAGCAGCTGTCTAACCAACCCGTCCTCTTAAAAATAACGTCGTTCTTCGCTGGTATGCGCGCTATGGCCAAAAATGGACGTAATTTGAAATGAAATCGGCTCACGAAAGTGATGTACTGTCCCGTTTTCTGTTTGAGTCTTCTGGCTTACTCGGTAAGGTTAGGAGAGGAAACTTTCAATTAATGGTTTTCATAACGTTTCGAAACTTTAGGAGCATTTCCTGCCCTCCTAACCTACCAGAGGACCCTTAACTTACTGTTTAAAAAAAAATCCAAAATTTATTTTAATTTTTTTTTCATTTTCAAATTACGTCCATTTTCGGCCATACGGGCAAACTGCCAAATTCAGACTTGTAAGAGGACAAGTTGTCAACTCCCAGATACCTATTTACTGCTAGGTAACTACGCTACAAGGCCAATCACAAGTACCAATACATACACGCTACCAGATGGCATCTGACCTTTCAATACAGACAAGGTAACACCAGAAGACTGTGGTTGACCTTTCACCTTCAACTAACTAACACGAACAAACTGCAAACTACACACAATGCTAACTCATATAAATGTAAATATATCTGACCACCGATCTATTTATCGAATTTATTTACATTTANCAGTATATGTTATTAAATATGACCGAAAAAATAAGATTAATAATTCTAACACGAATTTTCTCAATTTTCCTTATGTTTCTTTTACTGATGACGGTAAATTAAAAATCAATTCTCCAAAATTCATTCTTTATTTCTAGTCTGACGCGACACTTGAGCGCGTTTCGTAAAACTTATTACATTTTCAAAGACTTTTAGTTTATCTACACAACTTATGCTTTATGAAACAAACATTGGCTCTTATACCTGCATTTGGGTGAGGTGATGTAATACATTAGTGGGGTGAAACACAGAACATGGAAAACGGGGTATAGATTTGTAGAAGTAGAAGTCGGGTCCCAATAGAACTGCAGAAGGCCTATTGGCCCATATTCTTGATGTTTCTATATTGGAGCGGAGTCTTGAAGTGGGTAGAATATAGTTGTACGTTAATTGGCTGTTGATTGCTGGTGTTGACTTCTTGATGTGTAGTGCCTCGCAGATGTCAAGCCGCCTGTTGTCACTGTATCTATCGATGATTTCTGTGTTATTTGTTAACAACACAGAAAATTGTTTATTTAACAAACAACACAGAAATCATCGATAGATACAGTGACAACAGGCGGCTTGACATCTGCGAGGCACTACACATCAAGAAGTCAACACCAGCAATCAACAGCCAATTAACATACAACTATATTCTACCCACTTCAAGACTCCGCTCCAATATAGAAACATCAAGAAATATGGGCCAATAGGCCTTCTGCAGTTCTATTGGGACCCGACTTCTACTTCTACAAATCTATACCCCGTTTTCCATGTTCTATGTTTCACCCCACTAATGTATTACATCACCTCACCCAAATGCAGGTATAAGAGCCAATGTTTGTTTCATAAAGCATAAGTTGTGTAGATAAACTAAAAGTCTTTGAAAATGTAATAAGTTTTACGAAACGCGCTCAAGTGTCGCGTCAGACTAGAAATAAAGAATGAATTTTGGAGAATTGATTTTTAATTTACCGTCATCAGTAAAAAGAAACATAAGGAAAATTGAGAAAATTCGTGTTAGAATTATTAATCTTACTTTTTCGGTCATATTTAATAACATATGTCTACAGGAAAGACTGCTACCAAAATATACAAATATATATATATATATATATATATATATATATATATATATATATATATATATATATATATATATATATATATATATATATATATATACATACATATATTCATATATATATATATATTATATATAAATATATATATATTTATATATTTATATATATATATTTATATATAAATAATATATATATATATATATATATATATATATATATATATATATATATATATATATATATATATATATATATATATATATATATATACACACACACATACCGTACACATATTAATTTTAATCACCAATTTTAACTAAAAAATAATTAGTAATATCTTTGGTGCTGCAAAATAATCTAGATCCAAACATCTGATATTTTTGCAGAGTTTATAGTACAATTTCTTCTTAAACCTCCAATTGGTTTCTTTGAAACTGAATCAACATTTTACCTTCATTTCAAAGGGAATATAATGATGGAACATACACAACTGCTCACTGAATTGATGAGACAATGTAATTTGTAAGGGCAACTCAAACAATTGATAAGAAAAATGGCCTTGTTTAAACCAATGATGAATGTACTTTTTTTAATGACGTTTTTTTAATAACTCCGTTTTCTGGCATTATTGAACTTACCGCCAAAGATTATTCGGAAAAAAATATTGCCCTCATAAGAAGCAATAATTTTTATCAAATGATACATTTTATTTCAATGAAGCCTGGGCGAATTTTTTAACATTTAAAACTAATTATGTTAGCTGCAATTTAACAAGAAAAGAACTGACATCTGTTAATTCTTCAATAGGTACGTAATTCAATAGAACGTTTAACATAGAATATTAGTTTCAACAGTAATCTGTCATTTGTGTGCATACAATTTAAGTATGCAACCACATAAATAATTGTTTTCCTTGGTTCATTAATTACTATTGAATATAGATACTGCCAATTTGAAAAAAAAATGAATATATTGTATACTGTAATTTGTAATCTAAAGACTGAAAGTAACCTTGTTCTTATGTAAAAAAAAAATCTGTAAAAGCCAGAAGCACACTCACTAGCTATGCACTTTTTAAGTATCACTAAAAACAAAAGTCCTCATACAGACAGAAGAGATTCAACAAATTGCCAGATACTGTAAAATCATAAAAGCATTCAATTCATACAAATAATAATAATAACAGTAGAATCCAGGTGAAGACTGTGCAAACTGACCTAGTCCAAATAGTCAAATTTTTACATCCTAACACAATCACTCAATCACTGATTTATAATTTAACTTATAAACCATGCAATCAATCACTTATAAATATTCTGAACCATAATCATCTTACAATACTTTGACATGGAAGTAAAGGATGCTGAAGTAGAGGAGGAAGCATCCTTTTAGGTGACTGACTGGTGTACTACATTATAAAACATATTTCTAACCACAGGGTATGAAATCTTTAACAAATAATGACATTAAAAAAGATGCTATGCTATAATTTCCAAGGTGTTATGCCAATGAATCGAAAAAGACTTCATAAAAGGTTAACACAGCCCATTAATCCCGGTTCTATGTGGGTTTGCATTTCCATACACATCACTTATAAGCAATCTGCATAGCATTTAATTACAGATCTTTTATTATATGAAACAAATAGGAACCATTCCAGAACCAATAGCTTTATTACACAAAATATAACACTAATGTACTAACTGCAATACTGCACAATTTAATGCAAGTAATGGTTTTTTTCTCTAAATTTTAAACAACACAATATTGTAGAGTGCAATACCCATTTATTCTGGTAAAATGTCTCAATTTTCATTGCTTGTGATATGAACACAGTTGAATTTCTGCCCGTAATGAAATAATTATGCTTTAAGGATAAACAATAATAAATTTAATATTTATACATTTAAAAGAACTTTTTAAGAAAATGGCCAGAAAAAATAAACACTAATGGTACCAATGACTAGAATTATCACACAAGCTTGCATAAAAAAGTTGCTAACCAAATTAAACCAAATATGGCCTCAATTTATGCCTCGAGAAGCTTAGCTCACATAAAAACAGTCTACATTCATTTCCTCTACATAAAACCGGGACTCTACTGTAGCAAAATTAGTTTTTGTCTTGTTTATCATGGCTTTAATATTAAAAAAATTTCACCAATGAAATTAATGCATACTGTACAGTACTTATATGTAAACAATCTCAATATGTATTCAAACTGATCTATCCGCAAAGTCTCCCATAACACAGAGCTTTTAATAATATAGTACAGAGATGACAAAAATACCCATCCTTCATCCACAATCAGCATCCCTTATGGTTTTCAATACCATTTTCACTGCAATTATTAAAAATATTTCAAACAGAAATGCACTTACTAGGTCGTGGACGTCGCTCAGGTTTGGTTGCGGGAGCTGTTGCGTGGGTAGATGGCGGGCGGGATGTTCGCTTGGGAGACCGATTTTCAGGACCAACACTGACAGACCGACCCCCTGTAAAATGGATTTGCCATGCATAAAGATACATATATTAAATGGAAGTCGGTGAGCTAAAAATGTGCATTAATTGTGCAGTTTGCAAATAATGTGAGAATACCTGAAAATATTCAAAGTGCTGTAATGTGCATGAAAAAAGTGCACTCTTTGTTGGAAACTTATACCATAAATACATGCTTGTTAAGATTTAAAAAAAAATAGGCATATTAAGTGGCAAAAAATGTAGTGTAACTATTCTAGGATTTCATTAAATATTTTTGTATAAGAGGTAACAGTCCAGTCTACCTATACACAAGAAAATAAATGGATGAGTTGTAGGTCATTATGATGAAGTAAATACACTGCAAGTAATCCTGCTTCCAATTTGCAGGCCAAATAATCAAGATAATATATTAAAAGCTGTAGGTAATGACTTGTAATAATAGTATTCTTATAAGCTTAATAATAAATAATATACACACACAAATGCAGAATTTTCTTATACCTGTATATTAAACTTTAAAAAAAAGTAATCTAATGGAATAGTTGAATTTTATATACATGCATGATTTTCTTTTTTTAATTTTAATAAAACTAAGAAGCCTGACCTAACCTAAATACTGTATGCCGATTATTTCTTGGTGCTGCTTAATATAGTTAAGTTCATGTTGTCAATATAATGTGTTAGTATTATTAGGGGGGTTAACAGATTTTTGAAGAGTTTATATATATATATATATATATATATATATATATATATATATATATATTATATATATATATATATATATATATATATATATATATAAATATATATAAATATACAGTATATATATGGTACCTGAGTCGACCCCAAGATGTTGTGCTATGTAAGTGTTGGGAGCCCACATAATGCAAATCTCTCATTAGAATACATATTTTGCCATTTTCTTCACTTGACCAACTTCTTCTTGACAAAGCAACAAACTTCTGCATGTCATGAGAGCAGAGTTAAACTACCAGCTGGTTATGCACTGTTGGCTAGACAAACCATGTATCTATGACCCCCCCCAAAAAAACTATCTTGGTATAAAACGAAGGAGAAAGATAGAAGAGTAGCCAATGACTAGACCTGAAGGAAGAGACATCACTTGTTCTGAGATGAGTGGGAAGCTCCCTAAACCAAAAGCCAGAAATAAAAACCTGGAGAAAAGCCACCTTAACAAGGCTGCCTCCGTGGCTCCGCAAGTCACCGAAGGGAATATTTTCATAAATCTATTATTTAATGTACAATAATGAAATGTCTCATTGTGGTGTTTCCCTTCAGTGGCCTTCCTATCCTACCCTTTCCTCCTTTTAAAAGATCTTTGGGGTAAGTTTTCAGTGGAGCATATCTGACTGGGGGTAGCAGGCAGGGGAGCCCCCTGAGTTGCCAGGGGTACCATCTGGTGGTGGGAGGGGGGGAAGTAACTACCAGTTGGGTGTGCACAACAATCATGTACATATTTTGTGTCAGGGCTACCAATGTTACCATGCAGTTGTTTGTTTTGGGGCGCTCTACCTTTCCGTGCTACTTGTTCTTTTGGCCTGGCTTTATTATTATCCCCAGACTCCTTGTCTCTGTTGATAGGGCCAGGTTGTGGTTCTCGTCCCCCAGTTGGTACTTTTGACACAAAAGCCCTTGTGGGATACATTATGCTTGGAGTCAACCAGGCTAGAAGCTCAGGGAGCCACCAAGGCTCTCCGCAAATCCAGCACCAAAAGTGGTATCCCAAAATTATATAAATAAATAATATATAATAAATGTATGTAGGTTCTACCCAACAGGCCAAGTTGTCTAACAAGCCTAAGTTTCCTGAAATATTACATTTTTCAAACATTTTTCCTATGGAATGATAAAGCTTTGCATTACATTATACATGACTTCAATTTTTTAATTTGATTTCAAATTAACAGAAATTTTATCAAACCTAATCTAACTTAAACGAACATAACTAATTAGAAGTTCATGTTCCTAATATCGTATATTAATATTGTTAGGAAAGAACCAATTTTGTAATATTTAAAAATAACAAAAATTGCTCTGCCTGTTAGCCATTTCAGGCCTTGCATACTAGGCCCAGTACTGGTAGTGCAGTTCTAGATATTAGGTATGCCATTCTATATATATTAGTATACTAGTATATACTGTATATTTATTGATTTAATCAGCAAAATATATATTTGAGACAGTTAATAAAAAAGCAAGAAATGTTAAATACAGTAGTCTACAATTTGTGGAGAGCCATGCTGAGAGAGAGAGAGAGAGAGAGAGAGAGAGAGAGAGTGAGAGAGAGAGAGAGAGAGAGAGAGAGAGAGAGAGAGAGAGAGAGAGAGAGAGAGAGAGAGAGAGAGAGAGAGAGAGAGAGAGAGTTTTTTAACCATACTCTACCTTAAGGTTGTGGCTAGGAGACTGATCATACTCAAATTGGCAAACAGTAGGGGATGCTAATCTAAAAGAAAGCTGTGACTGCCATAGAATTATGAAATAGCTTATATTAAACCAGTTAATGTATTTAAATAATGTTTCAATACAAATCCAGATAACCTTAATGGCTACTAAGTTTAAACATTATATATATATATATATATATATATATATATATATATTTATTTATTTATTTTACATACTAAGATTATATACCAAGATGATTCATAGAGTTTAATTAAATTTAGCTTTTGACACTTGAACACAGCTTACTTTTAGGGTATGGATTAATTTTTGTCAAGCAAATCCATAAGGGCTAGCAAGGGGTTTGATAGGTGCCTAGCTGGTGCTTAGGATTCCAGCTTGTTTCAACTGGTACCTAGAACTCCAGCTAGTTCTTAGCTAAGGAGGCACATGTGGCTGCTATTGTCATCAAAATCATTACCTGCTGATGATGAGGCAGGAAGTCTGATATGCAAGAGACTAGTTGAAATCAAGTGCATTTTTAGTAATGTTACAGTGATGAATTCAAATTCATAAAGACAAATAATGTCTGTATTGACCATTACCAGGAATACACAATACTTGTGCAAAAATATATTTTCAAAACCATAATAAAGTCTCCACTTTCTAGTTGAATGAAATCAATGTCACACAGCCTTCTATGAGGAAATAGGGCACCAGGGTCATACCTACAGAGGACCTACAGTCCTTGGTTGGGGAGGTCTTGCTGCGGAAGAGGCTCGGTACGACCTTCGTCTGCTTGGGCCATCTGAAACACAGGGGCGGACATGCAAGGCAAAGGTTTTTCTACCAGGCGGTGCAAAGGTGGGAGAGTAGAGACACGTAGGAAAGAAAGATTGCCATTTACAGGTTACTGTAGCACCTCATGTAATGAATGAGTGCATTTGTATAAATTCTAAAAATGAAGATAGATTAACCGATAACACTGGGAATAATTTAGACGTCATGTGTTTGCAAGAATAACACTAAGAACTATTTTTATTTAAAAAAGTTTGAAAACTTCAAAAAAATTATGATTTAAACAACACTGCACTATGCCTGCAACCGCGAAACTTATTAATCATGTTAATGTCTGTATTTAGAACTCTTGAAGTCAAGATTAGAGCATAGGAAACAGGACTTGGATATATTGGAGTAACCTAGAATTGCAATCCTAAAGCATACACACTGATTCACTCTTTCTTTAAAAAAAAACTTGTGTGTTTTGCTGTTGCACAAGATACTTTTTAAGAAGAAAATGACTAGCAATTATATAGACTAACTGCTACTACACATTTCTCTAGGTTGCAATATGTATATCTTATAAGCTAAAAACTATTAAGGTTTATATTATATACTGTATGTATATTTTTTATACTTTATACCTCCATGCTAGCTAGGAAAAGCTTGGTTAAAAACTTTAGACAAATCTGTGGTATACTGTACATTCAAAACAACAAATTCATAATAAAATAAGTAATTATTCTTAGGTTTTAATATAATTACTAAATTGCCAATTAATACAAATTACATTCATCATTTACATTTTCATTTGAATTTTATCATTCCTGTTCCTGAAAATATCTGACTTTATAGTATGACCTTCCAGAATTTTGTCTGCCTATATTTCCCTGTGACTGTGCACTGCCTGGAAGAGATCTGCAACATTCATATCATGCTATAAGCTGGACTAAGACAAAACAGTGAGCTGGCACGCTGTTTGGCGCTCTCCTGCTTGTTTGACCCATGTATCAATAAGCCCAACACTGCCCCCCACATGCAATATTCATTAGCCTCAAGTTCACCTGAAATAAATATACAATAATAAATACATTCTAATCATTCACAATAAGCTTATTCATAGCCTCAATGCAATTACTGAGCATTCCAATTTTATGGAAGCAGAGAATGCCACACACATTAAATGGCTGTGAAATATAAACATTCATTATTAAAATGACACAAGTGCTATAATTGTTTAATATATACTAATTTACTTACCTTGCAATTACTAGAAGTCATTCAATATACAGTGATACTTGTTGTGTGGCTTCCATTATATAAAAACTTAAGCTTCAAAATTCCAACATAACGATGCAAATACTATTCATGAACAAGATTAAGCAATGAACAAAAAATAAATGCCTGAATTCTGAATGGATTAATACATTCAGAGAAACATGACACTACCTTTCATAGGGCTTGTGATTGGTGGAGTCCTTCTTGATGAACGGCGGGAGGACCAATCATCGGGGATGAATGGTTCGAGCTTGTCACGTGATGGCGAAGTGATCAAAAGACCCTCCTCTGAGACCACAACACAGAAAACGGTCAACTAACACGAGGCAAGTATAACAGAAAACGAGTTTTGGGTCCATGAGGCAGAAATATGTGGGGGTCTGCAAGTTTCAGCAAAAGTGCCTTTTACTTGTTAATCATGTACTGGGAAAAGGAATCATCAATATTTTGAAAAATTACAATTTATGCTTTTACATTATACAAATATAGTGCTGGTTTGCAATCCCACAAAATTCTACCTACATTTTGACGGTGAAGAAAACCTTTTAGGACGTACCATGCACACCATGCTACAACTACAGGGAACATATACTTAATCCTTATTTACATTTTTTAGTCTACATATCTCTGCTTCCGTGTTTATTAGTATTAAATGGAAAAAACAGATATATATTAAACAAACAAAGGAATTTAAGTTTAATACCATCACAAAGACCTATTCAACAAAACAAAATGCCTGTCAACACTGTCAGCAACACAAGTGAAGAAGGGAAATGGAAAGTGTTTTGAAATCTTGGTAGATGTTTTTTGTTTACCACATTCAATATCCCACCTGTAGTTCCTGTAGTTCGTTCATAGTGGTGACGTGGCGTTGATTCCTTGGAAGTCTTCCCATCCGTCTTGTCTGATGGTTTTTGTGTCTGAAAAAATGTTGATAAATTGTGGGTCTTTGTACCATTTGCACTGTGGGTGTGTGTGTGTAATTACCTAAGTGTAGTTACAGGATGAGAGCTACGCTCATGGTGTTCTGTCTTCCCAGCGCTCTTTGTCATATAACGCTTTGAAACTACTGACGGTCTTGGCCTCCACCACCTTCTCCCCTAACTTGTTCCAACCATCTACCACTCTGTTTGCGAAAGTGAATTTTCTTATATTTCTTCGGCATCTGTGTTTAGCTAGTTTATATCTATGACCTCTTGTTCTTAAAGTTCGAGGCCTCAGGAAATCTTCCCTATCGATTTTATCAATTCCGTGTGTGTGTGTGTGTGTGTAATTACCTAAGTAAAGTTACACGATGAGAGCTATGCTCATGGTGTCCTGTTTTCAGAGCACTTTTGTTATATAATCTTTTGAAACTTCTGGTGGCTTTGGTCTCCACCACCTTCTCACTTAACTTGTTCCAACCGTCTACCACTCTGTTTGCAAAAGAAAACTTTCTAATAATTTTTCATCACTTTTTTTCCCTTAGCTTGAATCTGTGTCCTCTTGTTCGTGAAACTGCTGGTTTCACAAATTCCTCTTTGTCCGTTTTATAGATTCTTTTTAGTATTTTGTAAGTGGTGATCATATCACCTCTTTTTCTTCTATCTTCTAGTTTTGGCATGTTTAATGCCTCTAGTCTCTCTTCATAACTGTTACTTTTCAGTTCCAGAAGTCATTTGTAGCATGCCATTGCACCTTTTCCAGTTTATTTATGTGCTTCTTGAGATTTGGGCACCACACAACTGCTGTATATTCCAATTTTGGTCTCACAAAAGTTATGAACAGTTTTTTTAGTATTTCACTATCCATATAATTAAAAACAAGTCTGAAGATGGAAAGCTACACATATGCTCCTCTGACAATGTTCTTTGAATGTTCCTCTTGCAATAGCTTGTTATCCAAAACCACCCCTAACTTTTTATTTTTTATTTCACTCCATCTATGTAAGTGTGTACAATTTTCAGAAACATGTTCCCTCTCCCCTCGTTCTTTATTCCCCCCTTTTCTCTAGTGATTTTGTTGGTTTGCCTTTTTGTACTTTTTCACAAGCTTGCATACCCCTATTACCTTGTGGAAAAAAATATATGCAGTATTTCTTAGTTCCTGCTCTCATTTTAGACATTTTGTCTGTATGGGTTCAGTTTCAGCTGCTCTGTCTTCCTTTGTAAGATCATGTCTTAATGACCATAATTTCACCTCCTCATCACTTTGTAATGCAAATCTTTGCAAATGGGGGGACCTTTGACGCACCACCAGCTTTCTGTCCTCATTGAGGCCACTAGTGTTAGCGGCCCTAGTGTAAATTCATGTCATTTCCTAACATTCCAGAGTTTTGCACCAGTTTCTGGGTTTGATGCCGGTTCTAACCTCCAGTCTAATGAGTGCGCTTTTCTGATTTCTGCTGTTTCTGGCTTCCTTTACTACTTCTTCTATTATTTCCTTATTTCTTCTATTACTTTTTCAATCTGTACTTAAAAAAAAAAAAAATTCCTGTTGGACTTCCTTTCCTAACTTATCGTATTCACTCATGTTTAGATTTCCTTGAACTTCTTCAAAAGCTATTTTCAACACTTTATTTTCTTCCTCCAGGGCTTCGCTTTTAGCTTCCTAGTGATTCTTGTCCTTGCCTAATTCTTTCACTAGCCCTTCAAAATCTGATACTTTGCTACTCAGTAATAACAGTACTAATTACAGTAATTAAAGTAATTACAGTACCTAAGGGAAGTTACAGGATGGGAACTATGCTTAAGGTGTCCCGCCTTCCCAATAATCTCTGGCATGTGACACTCTCAAACTTAGTTTTTTAGTTTAGTTCATTTATTATGCACCCCATACCCATCCCGTGGGCGGTAGTGGAAAGGGTTACAGAGGCACATAATGGGCTCAGGGACTGAACCCCACAATTCATTTAGCTAAGCAAGTTACAATCTTGATGAGCTGCTGATGGTTTTGGCATTCCACGACCTTAAATTGTTCCAATCATCAACAACTCTGCTTATAAAAGAAAACTTACATGTGTTTCTTGGCACCTTTCTTTTCAGAGCTTGAGTCTTGACTCCTGTTCTAGAAGTTGTGATTTTAAAAAATAACTTTTTGCCAGCTTTGTTGATTTCTTCTGTAATTTTGTATTTGTAATGAATTTGTGAAATAAACAAATATTCTTGTTCTCGTGGAAAGGGAAATTTAAGGCATCCCATACAGATTACACTGTTTAATATTACTTTTGACTGCCAATGTATAAATTCAATACATTTCTCTAGTAACTAGAACATTTTTAATATACTCAAAATAAGATATACCATGATAGGAATTTACTCACATGCACAGCAGCAGGTTTTGGCTTGGGCGGTGCAGTACTGGGACGTTCACGTGAGGATTTGCTATGCTTGATTGGGGACGATCTTCGAGAATTTTCAATCTCCTTCTCTGCCTTGCTGATCGGCCTGCTGTATAATAATTATTCGTAGAGCATATATAAATACTGTAATAACAATCTACCATATATAAAGATAAACTAAATCAATCCTATAAAAGCCTCGTATAATTTCTAACAGCAGGTTTATTCTTCAAAATGAACTTTTGTAGAAATGCAGCAGAAATTGTCAATCACTGGCTGTTGTATATTAAACCAGTAATAAATGCTCCATAAATATTTGCTATATATATATCCTATGCTTTGTTATTATGGCTCCTTATTTAATGTATGACTAAGCATAACATTTGTATTTCATGAATTGTTTAACAAAAATTATTTATATTTTCCTCCAATAAATATATCTCCACAATATACAGCTAAATTGAAACTTATTTTCCCATAAAATTAAGTCCATACTGTATTTCCAGGAATGCATCCTGGACATAAAAATAGAGATTACTGTACAGTATTGGGTTTCTGGTTCACCTTTATGTTTTACCAATATGTATCAGAAAAAATATGACAAATAACCTTAGTTTAGGAAGGTTTATGTTTGTCAGCATTAATGACTAACCTTGGGGAAGCCGATGCGAGAGAGAGAGCCTGGAGGGATGATCGACGAGATACCTGCTCCCACAGTTCTGCCTGCTTGCTATAAATTTCTGCCAAGCGTTCAGATGCAGTCTCTACACCCCAACCTCGATGCTGTGGATAAATGAAGAACCAGGTTAGTCGAGCATCTGCAACAAGTATTATAATGTGCAATTGTGCAGTAGAATATGTAATGTAATGAAGTTAATGATATTTTGATGAATTTTAAACAATGCTAGTATGTGCTAGTACCTTAGCAATGAATGGCCGTTTTTTAAGTATTATTTAAATTTGTCAAAACTTACTAATACAAAACTTAAGTTGAAACAAAATATAAAATATCAACACAGTAAATAGTTTATATTTTGTATATACTGTATATGGCATCATATGCAGTACCAGTACAATCAGCAATACCTTATTATATGGCAGTCAGCCTTATCTTGTTAAGGATAAGGAAAAATATATTGTCTATATTATTCACCTCTTTGTTTGCAATTTCCTATTACCATCATGGATTCTTTGGCCCCAATAGTACAAACATCACTACATTATATAGTTTAACTGAGGAAAAATTGCCATTGTATACTAATTACTGTAGTCAGTGTTAACATTTGTGATGTGGATAATACATTATTTGAAAGTACTGTACATGCAAGCATTTATACATAAAGGCAAAAACACGCACATTATCACACACTATGACAGGCCTCTTCACGCACGTGCACACACACATATAATAATTCACTTTTGTAAATAGAGTGGTAGACGGTTGGAACAAGTTAAGTGAGAAGGTGGTGGAGGCCAAAACCGTCAGTAATTTCAAAGCATTATATGACAAAGAGTGCTGGGGAGACGGGACACCACGAGCGTAGCTCTCATCCTGTAACTACACTTAAGTAATTACAGACACACACAAAATATAGAGTGGTAGACAGTTGGAACAAGTTAAGCGAGAAGGTGGTGGAGGCCAAAACCGTCAGTAATTTCAAAGCGTTATATGACAAAGAGTACTGGAAGACGGGACACCACGACCGTAGCTTTCATCTTGTAACTACACTTAGGTAATTACACGACTACCTGCTTCAGGGTATCATTCCATGACAGAAATAACGTAATAATGAAAAATGGCAATTATAATGTCCATAAAGTGGGGAATAGGAAGGAGCCTTTAAGTTATAGGCCTGTCTCATTAACAAGCATAGTTTTCAAGATGCTGAAAGAAGCCAGTAAAATGGTGTGTAAAATACTTAAGAGGTTGAATAAGATCCTACATATATAATCTAATAAGTTTCCTTGAAAAATTATTCAAGAAATAGATAGATGGATTTAGTTTATTTGGATTTTAAACATGATTTTTAACTGAGTTATTTATAAAAGCCTAGTTTAGAATATCAAATACCTGTACAGTAATAGTTTTTATAATTAAGGAATATTACTGAAAGGGAAGGAAACTGTCTTGTCTTAAAAAAATATTATTATAAGAATAGTGATAGGAGGTTAATTATCAGAATGGGGGGAAACATTACTACTGTGGGGGTCTATTAAGGACTAATACTGTAGTTATCTTGAGATGATTTCGGGGCTTGGCGTCCCTGCGGCCTGGTCCTGGACCAGGCCTCCTTTTTGTTACACATCCCCAGGAAGCAGCCCATAGCAGCTGTCTAACTCCAGGTACCTGTATACTGCTAGGTGAACAGGGCCATCAGGGTGAAATAAACTCTGCCCCATTTGCTTCCGCCTCCACCAGGGATCGAACCCGGAACCTTAGGACTACAAATCCCGAGCGCTGTCCACTCAGCCGTCAGGCCGCTAGTACCTTATTATGTTCCTGATTTATGCAATAATTATGCAAATAAGTACATGTACACGACAATAATTATTTTGTGTAACATAAGAAACAAAAATGACTAAAATCTTTGAAATAAGCGAAGACTAATTATTAAGTAAATGGCACAAAAATATAGATGATGGAATTCAATGTGGATAAGTGCTACATAATAGAAATAAGATAAATAAAAGGACTTGGGTTTAATAACATTGGAGTACAGTACAAATGATCAAGAATCATAAAATTGGAAACTCCTAAAATCTACAATTGCTTAAAAAAGTTAATTATTCAAAATCTTCAATGACAGAGAAAATATGACTGACTCAACAATGAATCAACATTAATCATGACTCAGAGGCAAGGAGCATCTCCTTAAGATTTGGTTGGAACGAACAGCACTTAGCTCTATGGGAGCTACTGATCGGGGTCATTGCCAGGTAAAAGAGCTTCAAGATGAAAAGAAGAAGCTTAAAAAATGAACTTCAGGAATTCTAGCATTGAAGAATATACTGGGTTGATTTGTGAAATGCAGCAAAGCTACAGAAACTAGAGGGAACTTTGCCAAAAACATAAAAAAACATAGCAGCATTACTTGCTGCTATTACTTACTGAGGTTGTAAAGCATTAAAAATTAGAAAAGCAAACAAAAAACCAGCATTGAAAGTAATGAAATGCATTTTCTGGGCGAGACCTGGAGGCTCCCCGGAGCTGTCAGGCTGATATGAATGTGTTAGACCCTGACATCAGTCAAGCGAATGGAGTTTTGGGGCCTAAACGGGACCACAAGCCACAACCTAACCCCCTCAGAGAGGCTCGAGGAGCAATGGCCTATAGAAACCCCCTTGTGGTTGGACGCATTTTATGTCTGCCATTGATCGGGTCAGGCACTCAGAAAGAAAGGCGCACCAAAACCAACCCCGAGCCAGTTGTGCAAGCCAACCCAATGCGACACATGCCTGACTAGGGCCAGGAACACTGACTAGGTAGCGAACGGCCAGGACCCTGTTCGGCCTCCAAAAACCCACGCCCGAATGTCAGCCCAAGACATGTTATGAAAGATGGCAGCCAACGCAGCAAACTTATGAACATCATGGGCACGAGGATAGACCGCAGGCTGGCTGGATCGAATAATCCTGCAGACAACCTTGGAGACCCAAACTCTGGAACAGAGAAGAGAAACCGGGTCAACCCAAAGCTCGTCCCCGGCCACCGAGGCTGTGGTGTGCTGGTAACAGCGAAGAGCCGCAATTGGACACAACACATGATGCACCCCGGCCGAACCAACCAAGCATCAACAACACAAGTACCCTTCCGGAAAGAAGCAGTCTCATTCTTCCCCAGAAAACAAGGAGATGGCTGCAAACAAACAAACCTACCACCAGGGCCAAAAGAGCAAAAACCTCTGCGCCTGGAGAGCATGAAGCTTCTCAACCCGATCCCCAGAGGCCAACAGGAAAAGAGCCTTTGCAAAACAACCCTGAACCAAAGGGGGTCACCACAAACCGAGGAGAAGAGAGAAAAGAGAGCAACCGGTCCAAGGACCAGGACAACTCAGGCGGCGCATGAGCAGGTCGGAGGTGAAAAAATGCATGCGAAACGGAGCAGAAGTAACATCCACCTTGAACGCTAGCTGATGTTGCTTCGCCAGCACCACACGATGAGGCTACAGTATTCGGCATAAGATGACGGTCCTGAAACAACCACAAAAGGAAGGGCAAGACAACTCGATCCTAAACAGAAGAAAACCTACAGAGGGACAAGAAATAACGGAAGGACCGCCTGGAAATTCATACTGCCACTGAGACGATACATGCTTTTGGGACACCATCAACAAAGCCACCTGCTCACCATACAAGTGGTGATAGACCCATGTCAAAGACCACATGCAAAGACTTGAGGAGATCAAACCAGCTACGTAATGAACTGGCCTGATCTGCCGAAAGAGGAGGAGGTGCGGGAAGACCCCCGGGTTCGGACACCGAGCAAGCAGCACCTGAAACCAAGGCTGGGCTGGCTACCAAGGGGCCAACAGGACTACTCTCCCTTCGTAAGTCTTCAAGCAAGCTAGGACTTGGAGCAACAGCGGAACCGAGGGGAAGAGGTACAGGTAACCCCACCTCACCCAGTCCTGCCTGAAGGCATCGACCCAGATGGCCTCGCAGTCGTGCAAGGGTGCCACATATAACGGGAGACGCTGCGACCACGAAGACATCAACCTCTGGAAGCCCGTACCTCTGGCAGAGCCAACTGAACGAGTCAGCGTCGACCATCCATTCTGTGGACAGGGAAATGATCCGGGACAGGCCATCCGCCAGGATGATACCCTCTGAACGTGAATGACCAGAAGAACCAAACTCCGAGAACTCAGCAGACGAGTCACCCAAAGAGCCAAGGACAGCATCGAACAACCCCCGCATTTCAGGCAATGAACCACCGACGAGCAGTCAGAATGGAGCCGGATCTTTTTGGCTTATTGGCACTTCCAGATTTATCCAGAGTTCAGGGACTGGCTTGGTTTTGTTGTGGGGCATCAAGGTTACAGGAGTGTTTTCTCCCGTTTGGGTTGAATCTGGCACCTCACGTGTTTACACGCCATACAAAGGTCGTCTTGGCCCGTCTGCATCTCTTAGGTGTTCGGGTATTGGCCTACCTCGACGAGTGGCTGGTTTGGGCTCCCAGCCGGTCCTGTTATCCGCTAGCCAGGGATTTGGTTCTTTCTCAGCTCGCCGGGTTCGGGTGCTTGGTGAACTGGAGGAAGTCCCATCTGGTTCCCTCCCAGGTTCGGACATGACTGGGTCTTGTGTGGGACTCTCGGACCTCGTCCTTGTCTCTTCCTCCATTGTCTCTCCTGCGGCTGCAGTCCCATTTGCGCCTGTTTCTGTCCCGGGTCATCCGGCAGTTGCTCGAGGGTTTGTGTGGGGGCCTGAACTTTGCAATGATGGTCTATCCGCCGGGTCGAGTTTGGCTTCATTGGCTGTTCTGGTTCCTTCGGGGACGTCCCTCCCGCCTCTGTCGCGATCACTGGGATCGACCCCGGGGGGCCTTGGGTCGGCTACTGCGTCGCCAGCTTCCTCTTCGGGTTTTTCGGGGTTCAGTGCCCTGGCGCCTACCCAAGTCCTCGCTTGATGTGTTCACGGACGCGTCGTCTCTCGGCAGGGGGGGTGGGGGATTTGATGCGGTCCTTGGCTCTTTGGCGCTGGTCGCTTCGGGTGACTCGTCTGCTGAGTTCTCGGAGTTTGGCTCTCCTGGAGGTTCACGTGCAAGAAGTGTCCAACGTCTTGGCCAACGGCCTGTCTTGTTTTGCTCCCCTGTCCACGGAATGGACAGTAGACGCCGACTCCTTCCATTGGCTCTGCCAGTCGTTCGGGCACCCCAAGGTGGACCTCTTCGCGTCGGCGTGGTCGCGGCGCCTTCTCTTGTATGTGGCGCCTTTCCCCGATTGCGGGGCAGTCGGGGTCGATGTCTTTCGGCAGGACTAGTCGCGGTGGGGGTTCCTGTGCCTCTTTCCCCCAGTTCAGCTGTTGCTCCAGGTCCTGACTCGCTTGGAGACTTACCAGGGAAGAGTAGTCCTCTTGGCTCCGTGGTGGGCAGCCCAGCCGTGGTTTCAGTCGCTGCTTACCCGATGTCTGAACCCTGAGGTTTTCCCATGGCTACGCCTCTTCCAACAGATTGGACCGGAGCATCACATTGTTGGTTCGGTCTTCTCCTCTAGTCATCGCGTATGGTATTTTTGACTCGAGTTTATCATCAACTCTATGGTGATCCGCTGGCTTCCTTGTTAGTGTCCCACCTGCGGGCTTCGTCTCGGCGGCAGTATGAAGTTTCCTGGCAGTCCTTCCGGTTCATTTTGCGTCTTTGTCATTGTGCTTCGCTTTCTGTTAAGGTGGTGTTGTCCTTTCTCTCTTGGTTGTTCTTGGATTTTGGTAGCAAAATTTTTACCAGAATAGGGGTTTGTTTTGGGATGCTTACCTTTCTGGGTGCCTGACCCGGTCGATGGCAGACATAGAATGCTTCCAACCACACGGGGGTTTCTATAGGCCATTGCTCCCCATGCCTCTCTGAGGGGGTACAGGTTCTGGCTCGTGGTCCCCGGTAGGCCCACAGAACTCCATACACATGACTGATGCCCAAGTCTGACATTAGCATATCAGCCTAGTAAGCTCCGGGAAACCTCTGGGTCTCACCCAGGAAATGGCGTTTCATTACATTAAACGCTGGTTTTTTATACTTTTCATAATTTAGCTGAATAAGTGTAAGCTGTAAGCAAAGCATTCAGAATTAATTTACTAGAATCAATCTAAGTCAGATAGCCTGAAGCATTATGTTTCTTTTCTCATCAGTGTGTAGGCCTTTTATTGAAGTTTTATTTAAACAACCTGGAAATTAGGCTAACACAGATGAAACAAATTACTAGTTTAGTTCAACCTAATCTAAAACGGTAAAGGTTAGACTTACTCGTATCAATATTTGCCTCATGTCAATATGTCACCTACTATTTAAATTAGGGCACACTGCATGTTATTTTGTGAGATACCCCAGCAATCAGTGTTTTGCAGACATCAGTGCCTCAAAATCAACAGGTGCCCTCCCCCACTGCAATCAGAACTCCCCAGCTACCAGTGCCCCAGCCAACAGAACTCT
This sequence comes from Procambarus virginalis, assembly GCA_020271785.1. Taxonomy (NCBI): domain Eukaryota; kingdom Metazoa; phylum Arthropoda; class Malacostraca; order Decapoda; family Cambaridae; genus Procambarus; species Procambarus virginalis. The sequence goes on from WNGS01169498.1 coordinate 62,110,120, forward strand.
CCACTACCGGTGCCCCAGCTAATATAACTCCCAGTTATCAGTGTTCCAGCCAAAAGAACTCCCAGTTATCAGTGTCCCAGGCATCAGAACTCCCAGTTATCAGTGTCCCAGGCATCAGAACTCCCAGTTATCAGTGTCCCAGCCATCAGAAGTCCAAGTTATCAGTGTTCCAGCCACAAGAACTCCCAGTTATCAGTGTCCCAGGCATCAGAACTCCCAGTTATCAGTGTCCCAGCCATCAGAAGTCCCAGTTATCAGTGTCCCAGCCATCAGAAGTCCCAGTTATCAGTGTCCCAGCCATCAGAACTCCCAGTTTTCAGTGTTGCAGCCAGTAAAAGTCATTGGTGTCCTCTCGGTCATCAGTGACTGCAGTTGCTAGTAACCCCCAGTCACCAGCACCGATGCGGTACTTGCCCCCGACATTACCTGAAGCATTTGGTACTCTACCTATCAGTGCCCCTAGTAATTGGTATCACTTGCAATTTGTGCTATGATCACTTGCCATATCCAACTACAGATATCCTTTATTAAGTGGTACATGATCCTTCCCCATCCAGACCACTCTCACCAGTTTTGGAGTGTCCCCAGATATCAGTGTTCCCCAGCTTTTGGAGTGTCCCCAGATATCAGTGTTCTCCAGCTTTTGGAGTATCCCCAGATATCAGTGTTCCCCAGCAGTTCATGATTCCAGTAGTTAGTGATCCATGCAATCTGTTTATCCTAGCAATCGGTCCCCATAATAAAATTTATTCATACACCTGTGCTCAAGTACATTAGATTTCAAATATTACTTTCACATTTGTATGTTTACAGTACAGTACAACAAAAATCAAATTCATGTATAAATCTTAATCTATAGGTAACAATCCATTATAAGTAAATATAAACATAACTACTGATATTAAATTTCTAATTGAAGCCAGACAAATACAGGATGAAACTGAAAAGAAAATACTATTAAATAAAGCTGCCATGCAGACTTGTAAGAGGCTAGAGGGCTGCGCCATGCCAACAACTAGACATTCTTTGTATCAGATATGCATTGTCAAACCATGATGAAATTACTTGAAATGGCATACAGAAACTAGTAATACAATTGGAATATTTCAATAAACCATAAGAAGCAAACCAAAACAAACAACAGTACTGCAGTATATTCCAGGAAAACGAACGGGAATTCCCATAGCAATGCGAGCGAAACTGATTCTCAAGTCCTATTCTTGTTGCTCTTGCCAGTTCCTTATTGAAGCCTAATGAAATAATATAAAAGTACTGTACATTCCAGTGACAACCATTCGACTAATACTTCTTGTAAAGTATTCGACAAGTTCTACTAAGCATCAGCTTTGACAATGCAATCGTGCACTGGTGGTCCTTTATAGACAAATTTTCCAGTACGTGTGACTGAATTATTTAAATCTAGTTAGTCTTCACAGTTCCAAATAACTAACAAGGTTGCACTATGTATCAAATTAAAAGAAAAACCTTGACAGATGAGTCAATATAAGGCAGAGACAATTTCTACTAGAACTTGGTAAGCTGTTTTCATATTAAGATAAAGCAATGATTCAATATATTTGCATATTTTTGGCAAATAATTATAGTTTTAAGAAAGAAAAACTGAAACTGAAAAAAAATAATTATCTGTAATGATCCCTATTTTCACCTGTAACAATCCCCCAAGTTATCTGCCAAATATTGAACATCGGTAGAGGTTTGATTCGTAAACTTAAAGAGGTAGTGAAAAAACACCAATACTCTTTCTGCTATCACGATAACGCCATAAAAAACTAATATGGTTAAAGGAAAGCAAATAAAATCTGGATATTTGGAAAGGAAACAACTTTAGAGAAAATAGAAAGGGTCAGCCACAAGCCTGCAGGACCCAATCCACACACCTGCACTGTCCGCCACACGTCACCAATATCGTGCCTCGCCTGGGGAGAAAGGAGGGAGCGGCGAGGTTATGCTAATTCCTAAGGTGGCTGGGGAGTGGCTTAATATCCCAATAACGATACAGTATAATAAATTGCAAAACAGGTAAAGAAAATTTTTACTCGTCTCAATAATTAATTTAGAGGAAAAGTTTAGTTTAATTTCATTATAATGTTCCTCAAATGTCATGTATATTTTGTCTAATATGTATCTTTAATTATTAATATAAAATAATTGCTTTAATTTCTTTTTCTAATTAACAAATATTAAATTTACAAAATTCCCATCCTAATTCTTAATAAATAAACAAATTGTTTAATTTTATCTGGACCTATCTGAAAGAAAAAGTAGATAAAGAAAAAGAAAATTAAAATAATTATACCTGAATGTTGCACATGTATACAAACTAAAATTGACCAGTACACAAAACAATAAAATACTCATTGAATTCATCTGAAACGTTGATCAAATAAATTAAAGTGTGTCCAAAAAAAAAAGTTCTTAAGTAACCATACAAATAACCTAACTTCTAAAACTTGTACCCTTCACTTCTTGCTAGAAAAATAATTCAAAAATCAATTTCAGAGCACAACATATCTCCTCGGTGTGGGAACGTACAGTATTAAATAAAACCCTGCATATAATGGAGTCAGCTGTGTAAAGAACCTTGAGGAAGCCATCAAACCAAGAGTCAGTAAAAAAGGAGATACTGTTCAAGGCAATAATCACTTAGGTGACGGTCCTATTGTTTTGGTCCTATTTGGTCCTATTGACGGTCCTATTGCTACGTTGCCGAGACCAACTACATATCACGTCACTTCATTCTCCTTCACCACAATCAA
>WNGS01169498.1:62112932-62137932 GCA_020271785.1 Procambarus virginalis
TCCATGAAATTAATGTTCATCTTGTGCTGGTGGTCTCTTTAAATAATTCATAAAAGTTTTTGATATTATGCCGTGTTTCCGTTGAACCACTTCTGAATACTGCCAACTATTACTTAAGCCTTCAGCCCTGGGTGTCTTCAACACCGAGTTGCCTAGTACTCAAAACTATGAATGATGATGACCCCTACGAGTCCCTTAAAGTGTTTCAAGCATTGAGGAGATTCCCACTACCAGCGTGGATCAGGATCAGGTGAGGCTAATCTGAGAGGAGACCATCAAGGACTCTTACTCAACCTTGCTCCCAGGCCCTGTACGCTTGCTCTCGTATTTTCTCTACTTTGCTTTCAAAATGTTAGTATTCACTTAATTATGACAAAATAACATCTTTTACAAGATTTAAATTAGTTCTGTAATAATAAGCAACTTCAATATAACAGAAAAACTCCCACCCCACTTTACAAAACAAGTCACACTGTACATACTATATGTATTTATTCTCTTTGAGATTTGATACCATAATACAGTGGGATTGACCTTTTGATATATCTAAGCTCTTAGTATTTGAGGCGATTACTTAAGAATTTTTTTTAATCAGATCAAATGCAAAACCATATTCTCGAACAATACATACCCGATATTGCCCAGCCTGGCGACCGAAGCTCAATAACCTCCTTGTACCAATTATTTGTGACTCCTGGTTCCTGCTGCTGCTGTAGCCTCATCAGTTTTCACCTTATGGAATCTGCCATCCACATATTGGTATTGTGAGAATGGACGGAACTTCTTGCGATACTCAGATTTATAGGCCCTGGGAACAGAACATTGGCAGAATTCAGCTATCACATTATACAGTACTTTAATAAATAACTAACAAGATGAAGAATTATAATTTAGAATAATTAACAAATGCTCAGTTTCTCTATGCATAATTATGCATAATTCTCGATACTAATTTTTCCAAGGTTCTGTAATCAAATACTGAAAAAGGAGCAGTGTACAGTAAACAATATTTATCAAATCATCTTAAGTGACCTTAGTCATTTGAACATATGAATTTATCAAATCTTGAACAGTTTTACTAAACTTTTGTGCTTCTATGTGCCACTATACTTTTAGTTCAGCACTTGGAAAATGTTATTCATTTCAAATACAGTATTAATAATAAATATAAAGTTAAGCAAAATTAATCAAACATCAGTTTCATTATTACACATCAAACAAAATCACAGATATTTAAGATGCTATTAATATAAAGTACCATTAATCTAATGTAAGTTAATGCATACATCAATTCATATAACCATATAAATAAAAAGTAAACACAATTTTCAATGATCACTATTAATTTAGATTTCTCAGTTGAAAACACAACGAAGAAGTACTGCATAGTGCCACAGTGATACTGTGGTGATAAAGGTGCAGCCAATCTAAATTGGGGCCCACTCTCCCTCAAGAAGTGGCCCTCATTCACGGGTTCGGGTAGCGTTCTTAAAGAAGCCGTCTCGATCTTCAACTTTCGTGTTGCTTATTACGATGTTAAATACAGCTTCATAATTTGAGGATTTTTACTAATTTCTTTAAATACCCCTCTGTGTATGAACCTTCATTTATAAGGTGTAAAATCTAATACTAGTGGAGTTTTTACTTTATTTTGCATATGTGAAGAAATATTTTGGATTGTTCTTGTATGGCTATTGTTTGGATCTCTTGTATGGTTATTGTTTGGATCTTGTATGGTATTGGATCTTGTAGGCTATTGTTTGGATCTCTTGTATGGCTATTGTTTGGATCTCTTGTATGGTTATTGTTTGGATCTCTTGTATGTTATTGTTTGATCTTGTGGCTATGTTTGGATCTCTTGTATGGCTATGTTTTGGATCTCTTGTATGGCTATTGTTTGGATCTCTTGTATGGCTTTTTGTTCCAATTTCATTTCTTCAGTCTGGTATGATTGATTCAGTTTCTGTTCTATTTTTTCGATCTCCCTGTTACATTATTTTTTTCCTTGGTAGGATAGTCATGTTTGCTTAAACATTTCAGTTATTTTTGTCCTTGTTCTGCAGCAGTTCTTTCTAAGCTGGTCCTCTTTCTGACCTTCTGCGAAGGAACATGTTTCCAGTAGACTTGATATGCTTCAGCAGTCAGTTGCTCTATTTCTTACATGAGAGTTTTGTTACCTCAAGACAGCTTTCCCCATAGAATGTTTGCAAGTTCTGTTTATTTTCCCCCCAGTCGATCCTCTTATTATAAAACTGAATTTATTGAATAACACCTTTTTTTCATCAATTTTTGGACATACAGTATTACTGTACAAGTATTGATGCTAGTTTGCACTTCAATGCACTTGTGATCTGAGTATGTGGTATCTGAGATTTTAATGTCCCTGGTTATTTTTTTCATTACTTGTGAAGATCACATCTAAGAGTATTTAATTCCTAGTTGGCTCTGTTATCTGTTAGTTGAGCAAAACTTTGTCACAGAATCTAAGTAAAGTAGTTTTTTGACCTGTGGTTGGTATAGATCAAGAACTAACTATAAATTCATCTAATATCCCCATCTCACAAGCTGAATTATCATACACAGAATCAAAGAAACACATGCGTTGTTAATCTAGTCTACTGGCTAACACTAGCAACCTTTGGGTAGTTTATAAGGATATTTTCCAATACCCTGAATGAAATAAGTTACAAAGTTCAAAGTATCTCACGCTATTTGGGGTAAAAATCGTTGATAATAGAGAACTCGACTGTAATCCAGGTGTTCTGAAATGTCTGAAATTTTAAAAGTCATTTGGTTTTCCATTATCAAGAACAAAGTCAACTAATGACCTTCACCCCCGGATGCAATTAAAAGACAGGTGCCTAATTCCTGGGTACCTATTTAAAGTTAGGTGAATAGTGGCATCAGGTGTAGGGTAATGTTCCAAACATTTTTGTATTACATGGTGATCAATTCCGGGATCTTTTGATTGTGAACCAACTGCTAATACGGTATGTACAGTACTATACCGTGCGTACAAACGACAAACACACTACATGCCAGTATATAAAATAGTTTAACTATAATGTTTAAATTTTCATTATAGAGAAAAATTAAAATCTTACCTTTTGTAAAGTTTATCTTCTTCACCTGATCCCAACATTTCACCACCAATAATACGGTCTGCCTCAAGCCCTGCAAAGCAAAATATTGGTCTGTGTGACCATAATTCGGAAGAAAACTGTATTTGTCCTACCAATTTTTTGGAATACAGGACACTGATAAGGAATTTGGTTGCTATGATAGTTTTGATATGCACAGGTACCAGGGACAGTTAAAGGTCCATTAAATTTTACAACTTTAGGGTAATTATAGTGAGTATAAAAATAAAATGATATTCAGACAAATTATTAATAGCTAATTTTACATTTGGATGATCACTAAGTTCACAGGGTATTTGCAAACTCTGTAATATTAATACAATATATATTTAAGAGCCGTGCACAAGTGAAGAATACAGTATCTGCAAAGGTATTCATGCCAACTTTTGCATATAATTATTTTCAACAAGTCTTCTCTTAGCGTGGATATTTTGTCACTGTTAGTAATATTGTTAATATACACAAGATATGTTGTAATAAATGTACTGCATCTACTCACTATCCCTACATGTCAAAAGGGTAAGTACTGAATAAGATAGGGTTAACCATTCTCTTAACTAAAGGAAAACATAATCTAAACTGGGCATTTTATTTGCATGCAGGAATATTCTGTTCTGGCACTGTAGGCTATGAGGGAATTTTCTGTGGAAGTCATGTGTTTTAACATGCTTTCACCATTTTAAACAAAATAATTATAAATGTATTGTCTCAAATACCTGTACTGAACAGTACAGTGCAGTATATGATAGTAAAAAAAAAAATAAAAAAATAAAGTATATTTGCTAAAACAATGAATAAAAATCCATCTCAAGTTAAAAATTTAATTGCCGTAAGTCGAATGAATAACACGTATCCACAACCAACATGACTTCTACAACTACTGCATCAGTTCACAGCATCAGAACAGGGTTGAAAAGTATTTAAATAGTCTTGGCAGATGGCAAGTATGTTGGGAAATATCACTATTATAACCCTAGAGTGTGTGTAATCATGCACTACTTTTATGTACAGTTGTACAAGTGCTTCACAGACCACCACCAAAGCATTTCTGCTTCTTGATGTGACAATGTGTGCTGTATATATTCTTACTTGTTCCAGGGTGGGATGGCTGGTATAAGTGGACGGAGCACCTCTCTACCAACTTTCACAATGGGCTTGTTTACATTACAGTTTTTTAAACTTATTTCTAATTAACAGCTTATATAACTACACTGTATCTATAGAGCAGCCTTCCTTCTGTACTGGACCCTTCACTGAGTCCCCTTAGCTAAAGGAACCATTTCATTGAAGCTCTGCTAGTAACAGTCAGACCTCTGATGACTTTCAAAGGCTTAACAAAAGCACATTGCCCAAATCTGGTGTTCTCATAGAGACAAGGGAAGCATAGGGATCATTGATCAACTTATAAAAAAGCAAACCGTACATAAAATTAAAACGTCACTAAAGAATTTTAAACACGTCGACTAATAGTTGGCCAAACTCCAGCAATCACCTCCAGATAGAAGTGCATGTCACAGAGGGGTTTCCCTGCTAGCTGCACCTTCACATTCAAGCCTGGTTCATTCTAGTACTGTACTGTACTGTACTATACATTACTGCCTCTGCGAAGATAAGACATTACTTGGCTAAGTGTTTTTTTTGCTTTCCTGGAATTACTTTTCCTTTTGTTATCATAATTATTTACACTTCACACGATTGTGTTTGTGCTAGTGTACAAGGATGATGACCTGAGCTGCCATCTAGTGGTGATTGTGGGAGGTTGAAGCACTGGTTGTTCCCCCGACTTCAACTATCTGTTGGCATGTTTTAAAATTGTTTCATTCATCATCTCTATTAGTATTTGATTGCTTAGGTGTCTTTTTACCTTCCAGTACTGTTTGGTCTGCTATAGGTTGATTTATGCCCTTTGAACGCTTTTTTTGCCTCTGTAAAAACACCAGATTCTGGCCCTATATGTTCAGGTCAGATGCCATATGTTCTTCAAAAGTCAGAGCCAGATTGCTACCAGAAGCTTTAATAAAACAGTGCTTTTTTTGTATGGAAACCGACTTAGGGTTCTGCACAGAAAGTGGCACTTCATTACATTCAACGTTCTATTATTTATATTAAGATTCTCCATTTATAACCTAAAAAGCTTTCTTTTATTTCTCCTAACACTAACTCTACTTAATGTGCATATAACTAACCACAGCATGACATTACAATTCATCTAAATGTACTAAAAACTTATGAGTCTGTTGCATGTGTTGAGGTTCAATGCATTTACTTTATAATTATCTTTTTAGTTCCAATGCTTTCTTTCTATATACTGAATGAAATTTGGTTACTGTACTATTATAATCAATTTAATTTTGAATAAACGTTACTTGGCAAAAATTAGTTTCCTGTGATGCAAATGCAAAACCACAAGTTATAGTTAACTGATGATTTCTATTTCTCTGATTACTTAAAGAAGTTCATTAATTATTATTAGGTTTAGAAAAAATGTGCACTTCCAGTTTTCTATAACAATATTTGTGTTATTAACTTAAAATTATTTCATCCAGCAGTCTCAACATTACCCTACTCCCCAAAAATACACATCATTGAAATTTGGTAACTTGAATGTCATTACTGTATTATAATTTATTTTTAGAAAGTTGCCAGTAAACAGTAGTCTTAAAACACATTGGGAGTAAAACCCTCTATGCCATTTTGTTTAATAAAAACAAATACTGTAAGTGAAAGTGACAGGGCAAGGAATGGGAGTATGATGAGAGTAAAAGATATGTAAAAAAGATTAGAAAACAGAAAGTACTGTAACTTAGAAGATACCAGAAGTAAGAAAAATTAAGAAAATTGCTGTAGTCCTAAAACAGGAAGCCCTTTTGGAAATACAGTAAATAAAAGCAGTGGAACAGGGAGAATGGTAAAGGAGTAAATGGATAATTAAAGATAAACATAAGAGAATGTTAAATGGTGAAAATTGGAAAACCCTAACGTCTTTAAGTACCAGTGATGAAAGAGGTGCTAATATGAACACAACTGGATTTGATGGGTGTGAGAAAAATGCATGATGCTGGCCAGTATGCCTGCTGATATATCTGTGAAGCAGTAAGTGTATCAAAGAGGAAGCTGGTATGTGGGAAAGATGCAGTAGCTGAGGTACATGAAGAAATGATTAAATATACTGTAGTGAAGAAAAATGAGTGAAGTGGATGTAGAAAATTTGCCAGAAGGCATGGATAGTGATACTGTACCATATGACTGGAAAAAAAAAAAAGAGTGGTGACTGTACTACTGCATAAAAAAAGAGGAACGTAGTGTCAAAAATAATGAGGCATTATTTTATTAATTATAGTACAAACTGTATGGCAAGAGACTGATGAAGAATACAGTACAAAAAATTACCACAAAACTTTATCATGATGAACATGGAGGGTTCTGTGGTGTAAGGTGTGTAAATCATAATTTGCAGAGACAGAACTCACAAGACCTTCGAGAAAGCTTGTAATGCATTATGATCTTGGAAAAAGTATAAAAGAAATTAATAGACAACACTTTAGAGTGATGACCATATATGAAGTTGGTCGAATTCTGTTAAATTCTAGCAAATCTTTTATGGAAGATGGTAAACTTGTGAAGAATGTATTTAACTGAATATAAGGGTAAGAAGAGGAGAGGAGAGGAAGGTTGGGAAGAAGATGGGCAGAAAATGTATGTGTGTAAAAAATGTGTAATTACCTAAGTATAGTTACAGGACACCACCATACCACACTTGTGATGTCCTGCCTTCCCAGCACTCTGTCATATAGTATAATGCTTTCAAACCACTGACGTTTTTGGTCTCCACCACTTTCTCACTCTCCTTCTTCCAACCATCTACCACTATTTTTGCAAAAATAAAACTTCCTAATAATTTTTCAACACCTTTGTTTCCTTAGCTTGAACCTATGACCTCTTGCTCTTGAGGCTGCCAGTTTCAGAAATTCCTCTTTGTGGATTTGGTCGGTTCCTGCTATTATTTTGTAAGTAGTGATCAAATCACCTCTTTTTCTTTCAGTTTTGGCATATTTAACCTCTATCTATTCTTCATAACTCTTGTTTTTCAGATCTGGAAGCTATTTTGTAGCATACATTTGCATCTTTTCCAGTTTAATAATGTGCTTCTTCAGATAAGGGTATACCATACAACTGTTGGATATTCCAATTTTGCTCTTACAAGTCATGAACAGTTTCCTTAGTATTTCACCATCCATGTAATTACTGTAAAAGTGATTCTTAAGTTGGAAAGCGCAGCATATGATCCTCACACAATGTCCTTTGTGTGTGTTCCTCTGGTGACAGTCTACTATCCAAAACCTCCCTTAGATCTCTTTCTTTGTTAGAGTTCTTCAAGTCCTTTCCAAATAATTTGTAAGATGTGTGGGGTCTATTTTCTACTATTTCACATTTCATAACCTGGCATTTATTCACAATGAATTCCATTTGCCACATAGTGCTCCTAGCACCTATTTCATCTACGTCAATTTGAAGGGGATGGCAACCATCAAGGTTTTCTATCTTCCTTAGTAACTACAAGTCATTGTTAATGATACAGGTCTATAATTTAGAGGGTCTTCTCTGCTACCATTATTGAAGAGAGTGAACCATGTTTGTGCTTTTTCATATACTTGTATCTGCTAAGTTTCCTATGCACAAAGATGTTTGGATTATCAAATGAAGTGGAATGCTCAGCTCAGTTGCACACACAACTGTGTTTGGAACTGAGCTCAGATCCACACATCTGTGTGTAATTACCTAAGTGTAGTTACAGGACGAGAGCTATGCTCGTGGTGTCCCGCCTTCCCAGCATTCTTTGTCATATAACGCTTTGAAACTACTGACGGTCTTGGCCTCCACCACCTTCTCACCTAACTTGTTCCAACCGTCTACCACTCTGTTTGCAAAAGTGAATTTTCTTATATTTCTTTGGCATCTGTGTTTAGTTAGTTTAAATCTATGACCTCTTGTTCTTGAAGATCCAGGTCTCAGGATATCTTCCTTATCAATTTTATCAATTCTTGTTACTATTTTGTATGTAGTGATCATATCACTTCTTTTCCTTCTGTCTTCTAGTTTTGGCATATTTAATGCCTCTAACTTCTCGTAGCTCTTGTCCTTCAGTTCTGGGAGCCACCTATCTTGAGGATATCTTGAGATGATTTTGGGGTTATAGTGTTCCCGTGGCCCGGTCCTCGACCAGGCCTCCATCCCCAGGAAGCAGCCCGTAGCAGCTGTCTAACTCCCGGGTACCTATTTACTGCTAGGTAACAGGAGAATCAGGGTGTAATTACCTAAGTGTAATTACCTAAGTGTAGTTACAGGATGAGAGCTACGCTCGTGGTGTCCCGTCTTCCCAGCACTCTTTGTCATATAACACTTTGAAACTACTGACGGTCTTGGCCTCCACCACCTTCTCACTTAACTTGTTCCAACCATCTACCACTCTGTTTACAAAACTGAATTTTCATCCATGTGTGTGTGTGTGTGTGTGTGTGTGTGGAAGCAAGGATTATGTTGAGTAAGGGACAAAAGTGAATTGAAGCAACTTTAGGAGGAGGTAAATATACAGTAATTGTTTGTACTGTCTATGGCAATTTATGAGGAGCACAAGGCCTAGTGTGTTAAGAAGTGGTGGGATGCTGCTATGGATGACTGCTGAAATGCATTGTTACTCATTATGCTACATATGTATCTTATCATTTGCTTATTCAATGTGTCATTCTTACTATATTTTTCTTTTTTAATATCTATAAACTTTTCTATAAATGATTCCGTTTTTCTTTGGGCTGATTCCTCGCCACCCATGAAAGTGGGACACAGGATAATGATAAATGAACTAATGAATGCCTATTAATAAAATAAATTAGAATCCTATTTTCTAACTTGCATAACTTCTTTTCTAAAAGTAAAACTGGAAGCACAAATTTTTTTTATTCTGATGACAATATTTTCTTAAAACATATTGATCTAGTCAATTCTATTTTGACTAAACTTACAACCAAATTTATATTACTAAAATTTTAAACTTCTATTACTTTTGCACTGGAACTTCAATAGCAAGACATTTCAAATAAAGCAAATAAAATGTAATACTGAATATAGTTTCCTTGTGTTTTAAGAACAAATGAGATAATTTAACACACAATGAACAACACTTGGGTGGAAATAAACGAAAGTTATAGAAAATAAAAGGCTGTCATAACCTCTACACTATCTACCCTCCTGGCATTGATAAACCATTCAATCAGTATATTTTTAGCATCCTTCTTAAAATACCACATTAAAAAAAGGAGCTGTTAAAGAATCGAGAACAATTTTCTATACTAAAAATTAATTTGTAGGCCAAAATGCTATGTGCACTGAGCTTTATTATAAACAATATACTGTACAGTACTTAAGATTTGTCAAAAAATTTCCCATATTTCATATCTATGTAATGATTTTGTCAACAAGTTTATTGTTATTATTTTAACTATTATTAATTGTTATTCCAGTGTATGAAGAGAAACTTCTAATATTCATTTCAATTGCTAAAACTTGCTTAAAGAATAATATTATAAATAAACATCTTGAATAATATTCATCTTAAAACCCTCTGGATCAACTTGCTTTTAAATAAAAATACAAACAGAATTGTTTTTATAAAATACAGAATACATGTACAGAATACTGTACATGTATTTTTAGATTTACGATATTCCTTTTAGACAGATATGAAGAAGAAAGATATGATGTAGTTTGTTAGAACTATATGTTCTATGTTAGAACATTAGAAAGATATCATATCATTCTAACACATGTTAGAAAGATATGATACACACTTAGGTATATAGTGTGTAGCATTAACCCTCAAGTGCACTTTATCCCTCAAACTGTTCCCAGTGTCATAACAATGGGAGCACTGCTCCTGGCATCATACTGTGTTTTTGTCTAGTCTGACACGTTCGTGATAATCTACCTCCATAATACTGTACAGATCATCATCAATACTGTATAGTACTGTATTCTATTATAATTCCTGTTGTCGGGGAAGCTGTACTTAAGCTTATCGAGGTTCCCCCTAGGTTAAATATAGACCTTTGACAGGATGCAACTCACAACACTTGCCCAACTTCTGAATATCTATATGACTACTAAGTGAACAGAGGCATCAGTTGAAAAGAAACATGCCCAACCATTTCTGTCCTGCTCATGGGTTGATCATCTCCATCGTGAGCCAAGGATGTAGATCCCTGTGCTATAGAACCCATATATATTATAAATAAAAATAAGACAGACATCTGCCAAAAAGATTCAAAGATGTCTGCAGTGGCAAACTATGTTGTTGTTGAGTCAAGGCTGACAAAGGAACCAGGCAGTATCTGCCCTGTCAGATTGGTTTTCTGGAATAGGTCAGCCGGTGTTTCCTGCCACTAGTTGTTTGTTAATATTATGAAGTGAATTATTATTTATTATCATAGTGAAATGATGTACACGACACACTCGCCAATGTTTGACTGTCGGTCTTGGACAAGAATCTACCGAGCAATTTGGCTGAGTTTGAGGGGTTTGCACGTAAGGATTCCATGTTATAAGGTTTGACAGAAAAGTGACAAAACTAACTGAAAAGCTGAAAGAACAAGAACATACACAACTAACACTTAAGATTTTAATATAAAGACAAGACATAGTCTTTGAGCAAGTTATGTCTTCAAAAATTTGCAAGCTGCTCTTCCGCTGCAAGTTGATGAACTTCTGAACAGTAACCTAATTCAGAAATGTCAGAAGGATATAGACAATTTGAATAAACCGATGAAAGAAGTTAAATAGAATAACAAAAAGAGTAAAACTGAAATGGTACAAACCTTTGCTTGAGTTGAGAAATAAAAAGAATTATCAACAGTTAAGGAGGCTATGGATCTAAGCTATATAGTGAATATTTGAGGTGATATATGTAAAGGAATTGCCTCACACCTGAAACTAGCTCAAAGAATAATTATTTGTTGTAAGTCCATAATAGGTTTTGCCCCATAGAAAGAAAGACAGCAAAGAGAATATATTGTACAGGAAAAAAGGAAACTAATAGAGTATAGCAACAGTTGTGGGTGCAGACAAAAGCCTCAATATAAGGGGGGGACTATATTTGACTATAAAAGAACTGGCATGTATGTGAAGGGATGGGTCATTTCCACAAAGTGATACTAACCCTGACACTAAACTGGTTGAAGACAGGCAGGTAAGCTATGGTTCACAAGAAGATCAACTGGGTTTTCAGATCCTTAGGAATAAATGAACACAAAACCACTACACAACAATGATAAGAAAGAATTACAAGAACTTCAAGATAGGGGGTAGTAAACAAACGGTCCATCTAATTACCCAAAGCTACTCAAATCTACTCAAAGATACTCAAAGCTTCCTAGTATTACGTAAGTAATGAAGAGATATGATATACAGTATTTACTCACTATAACGTTAGTGCTGAAAGTAGAACATGTAAAAACATACTTTTACTCTGAAATAATATAAGTTTATAATGAAATTAGACAAAATTGAGTGGCACAAGAGGCCATAAGAAGTTGACTGTCCAAGCGATAATGTTGTGGAGCGACTTATCCAAGATTTATTGTTGCCTACAGGTCATATTAAGTTAAGTTTGGATAGGTTAGGTTTAGTTTGGTTTTGTTAGGTTAGGTTTGGGTAGGTAGGTTAGGTTATGTAGGTACAGGAGGCTGATATGCCAGCAAACACTCTCCAAGAAACACTGTGTGTTGGATAAGTCGCTCCACAACATTGTCGCTTGGACCGTTGACTTGCTTTGGCATCACCAGCAGCTTATTTTCGTCTAATTTCGTTATGAAATGATACTTTTTCAGAGTAAAAATATGTTTTTACATGTTCTACTTTCAGCACCAACGTTTTAGTAAGTAAATACAGTATATCATATTTCTTCATCACTAACGTAATGTTAGGAAGCTTTGGGTAGCTTGATAGGAAGCTTTGAGTAGCTTTGGGAAATTAGATGGACCCGTAAACAAATGTAAGATGGACTCCAACCTATTCTATATGTTTAGAGAATAAACTTCATGTGAAGCATAAAATTCTGTTATTTAGAGTAAAAAAACAGTTTACTGGCAATAGAGAGGGGGACGTGTGTGAGGCACCAAATACAAATTTTAAAAGCACATTCGTACAAGGCTTCAACAAATCCCATAAAAGAGGTTGTTCTAGAAATTGGCACACATAGGAGAAGTTGCAGCAAGGCTACTGGTTTGGATGGAAAATGTTCTAGCTGGAAGATGCAAGCAGTGATTAAGCAGTGACAAAATCTGACTGGAGGGCTGTGACTAGACGAGTACTGCAGGGCTCTGTACTAGTGCCGTTGATGTTCCTTGTATACAGTACTGTATATTAATGATCTCCCTGCAGGTTTACATAGTTATATGAATAGTTTTTTGGTGATGATGCTAAGATACTGGACAGGATAAGCATGCCAAATGACTGCCATGTCGTTCAGCCCAATCAGACAAAATTGGTACCGGGAGGTGTAAATAGCTGATAGAATTTAATGTGGACAAATGTCACATGATAGTTTGAACAAACTAGGACCAGACCATGTTGGGCTTACACAGCATGTGCAAACACACCACATAACTTAGTACAGTGTGTACAAGAATGATATTGTGGTGATGACAGAGTAAGCTGTCTCCTAAGCACCACATTACTGTACAGAGGAACCAATGCACTGCTAGCCAAATTCAAAATAGTTTTCCAATACTGCACATGAATCAGAACATGCTTATTAGGATGTTCTTGTGTGGACCAAGTTAAAAAAATATATATGCAACAGTGATTTGATGTCTATACTGTATTTCAAAAAACATATAACATTGCAAAATTATAATATGTTTAATGACATGCTGCAAAATATATCCTGGATCTAAGAAATGTGATCTATTTGATGAGAAAAGAAGTAACCATGCCAACACTGGAACATAATGGCCATGAGGGCAAGATGATCACCATGTGTAAGATTGTGGTGGGAAAGGCAGACTTTCATTGATAAGTGAACTTTTTTGGTTTTGCTTTTTTCAACCTGCAGCACCTTGAACAAGAGGATACAGGGACAAATTAATGAAACATAAGTGCAATAAAAATATATGATGGTTTTCATTTGGAAACAAAGTGGTAGCTACAAGGAATAACTTACAAGAGCTGTGTATGCAATCCACATTATTAGTCTCTAAACCTTATATGACAAAGAATGTCAGGAAGATAGGATACCACAAACTTAGTTCTTATCCTGTTACTTCAATAAAGTAATTACAATTAGGTAATTACACAGATCATAATTGTGTAAGTGGTTATCATATCACCTCATTTATTGTCTTCTAAATTTGGTATGTGAGTGATATAGAGGGGGAGGGGGAAGGGGGTGGGGAAGAGAGGGAGGGAAGGGAGGGAGGGAGGGAGAGTGTGAGAGTGTGAGAGTGTGTGTGAGTGTGAGTGAGTGAGTGAGTGAGTGAGTGAGTGAGTGAGTGAGTGAGTGAGTGAGTGAGTGAGTGAGTGAGTGAGTGAGTGAGTGAGTGAGTGAGTGAGCAGCACCATCTTAATGTATGAGTACACTGGGCAGTTACCCAGGGGCCATGTGATTCTAGAAGCCCATGCTCCCATATTGTTCATGAGAGATCTCTTGGCAAAGTGGATAATTACTGGACCTCTTGCTGGAAATGCTTAGTATTCAAATCCCTCTATCTATGTTTTAAATATAATTTGAAATATGTGCAGAACTAACTTGAGAGTAATCCTACACTTTAGAAGATGTATGGGGCCCCATCATCTGGGTAGGGGCACCAGTGCATTGCTTTGCCCAGGGGTCTACAATGCTGTTAAGATGGCCCTGAGTGTGTGTGTATTTTCTGGGTGTGCATTATATTTGTGTGTGTTTTGTGTATGTTTTGTATGTGTATGTGTGTATGTTGTTACACAAGTATAACAACACTAAGGTAATTACATGTACACATACAGTACCAAAATTGAAAGACCTAAAAAGGGGTAAATACAATCAACCCAACAAAATAATGATGGAAATTGATAAAACTGAGGAGGAATGCTTGAAACCCACAACATCGAGAACAAGAAGACATGGGTACAAATTACAAAAACATGGTTGGCACAAAAACATACAATAAAATGCTTTGCAAATAAATTAAGAGATGGAATAAATTACAAGAGTAGATAGTGTGTGCCAACACTATTGTTAGTTTCAAAACACTTATATGGTAAAGGATACTCTATGAGACTGACGGGACACCACAAAATTAAGCTTTTTTCATGTCACTACAATTTGATACTGTATTACACAGACACGCACATAGCCAAAGATAAGATAAAGATTCTCACAGAAAAACTAACCTAAACCTAAAATAAGAAACGAGACCCAAGTAGGGAGCAACTAACCAGTGAAGGGATCTGCTTTTGGTAGGATCACAGTTGTGAACATTATGAAGAAAGACCTATATGCAAAGAAAGCATTGTAGGTGGCACAGAAGCCACCCAGTTAACAGCGCCTAACTAATGCCTCCTACTGGACTGATGGTCCCGGTTACAGTTCTTTCGGTAGAAGGGAAATTTGACCAACTCGGTCCTCATCTTTACATTATGTGATTTTGATTTACTTTAGTAAATCAAAATCAAATTTCAAATACCTGTACAGTAATACAATAATACAAAATTAATATAACGAAACCAGGAAAAAATATAATACGTTGAATAATTCAGTTTCCCTTCAAGAAGACTAGCATTTCAAAATAGCTATCACTGAGCTTTGATCTCTTCGACTTTCAGGCATCTTTTCCCAAAGAGAAGAGCCTCTCCACAGTGGCACTAGAGGGGATAGGTGTATTGAATTTGATGATCAAGTCCTTCAATGGAACAAGCCATTATTGGCAAAGAGTTTCCATTACACAGGCCTTTCTCTTGCTACAAAACTTATTAACTAACTTGATCCTGGTTTACATCATATTCTCCTCGCCCCTTGTAAGAAACTCAAAGATTGTTCACAACTGACACTGGTTTAAAATAATTATTTGGTGCATACTTTATTCCTAGATCAAAATGGAAATACAGTACTGTGCAACATTTTGTATTTGTAAATAATAGTTTTGAAAATAAAAAAAAAAGGACTGATGAACGTCAGATCGCCCAAAATTGTTTTTAAATCAACCATCGGCCCCCAATTTGGTCCTGCCTGGAAAATAACACTTTCCCTGTCATGGTCCTCATAACGAACAGAGTTCCAGGAATTCAATCGTTTAGTAACTCGGTCTTACCCACCTTTAATAATATTTCTTCTGACATTATCATTTCTCATCTTTGATGAGAAAATCTAACTGTCTTCTATTCTGTCCTCCTTTTAAGGTTTTCATTTTATCCATACCTATGTAGTATTGGAATTTGTCACCGCTGAACAATATATATTGTTTTCAGTTACCCAGTGGAAGACTTTATTGATATCTTATAATTTTTGCATTCCACTTGGGTAATTTTTATATTTATTCGGGTGTTATCTGCTAAGGATGACCCAAAACTGTGGGGTGCGTTAATTTTACGACTTCTTTAAGAATGAGAGCTTTGTACCATACTCAAGCTAGATTTTGTTTGATTTACTGCCACTCTCTGCAATCTGCAAGTTATATACTGTAATTGAAAATCCACATTTCTATTTTTACCTATTATTCTTTTAGATCACATTTATCATATACTTTTGCAAAGTTTGTGTACAGAATGTCTGCATTTTAACTGCAGATATATTGTACACACACTACAAAAATATTTGATAAATTTATATTATACACTAATCTATCCCTATCTTAATTATGGTATCTGTGCATAGGGTTCAACCACTGCAAACCACCTCAAGTCCATCATCACCCAGCAAAAATCAGCTATCAGAATAATAACAAATTCTGCTTTCAGACAACACTCAGCCCCCTTGTTTAACTCCCTAAACATGCTAAACATAATCTCACTCCACAAATTCTCTTGTGTCAACTACATTTACAAAACTCTGTTCTTAAATGCAAATCCTGCTTTGAAACTCTTGCTGGACAGATGTAATAGGACCCATTATCACCACACCAGAAATAAATATCTCTTTGATATCCCCAGAGTTAAACTTAATCTGTGTAAACACTCTGCAAATAAAGGGACCCAGTCTATGGAACTCACTCCCTATTGAATTGAAAAGCTGTCCAATTTTTGCGTCATTCAAAAACAATACTAAAAAGTACCTAATTTCATCTTCATAGTTTTTTACCTTTTGCTTTAAAATTGCACTGTATCTATTGCTACCCAATCTCCCAATCTTTATGTACCCAATCCGAACATCTTTACCATTGTGCTCATTGCTGTCTTCTTATATGTGCTGTTAATCTGCTGTATGGTGTCTATTAATCTTGTTTAAATTACCAATCAAGCTGTTAACTAACTAAATGTAATCAATCAGAGCTTTAATATACCAATGTGCTTTAATATACAGTACTTACTAATCTCTCTCATCTCATTTTTTTTCTTGCAATGTATTTGTTATCATTTTATTAATTCTGCTAGAATTTACCTACTTAAAATTACAGTACTTGTTAGATTAAGGACCTGCCCGAAACGCTGCGCATACTAGTGGCTTTACAAGATTGTAAATACTATGCTATGTATTCTCACAAACCCAATGTACCTTCTTGTATATAAATATATAAATAAAATAAATAAATAAATAAATTTGACCAAAGAATGAAAGAGGGGCAAATGGAGTTTTAAATAAACAAATGGCAATATACTCTGACAGAATTAAACACTGAAACAGACCTTGAAGCAACTGATATAAACACAAAGTTGAGAGTAAACCTTATTTGCAAATAAGGTTGTACGAGTTTCCGAAACTAGGAATTGAGAAATTAAGTACAAGTGAAATGATAAAAGCAAAAGTCTACTCTAAACAAGGCGTTTATCAGCATTGCTGTCAGCACTTTATTGTGTATTCAGAACCACATAAGTACCAAAGAGTGTATGTAATGACAAATATCAAGGTATTATCGTGAAAACACTGAGGCAGAGGGCCACCTCTAAGGTCTCTCTCTCTCTCTCTCTCTCTCACTTTTGTACCCTACGATGGTGTTGGCAAAAGAACACTGAAAAGGGACTATGATATCGACCATGATACTGTAGTGTTATATGGATGGGAAAAAAGATAGCTCTATCATGAGCATAATGCTCTAGCTCTATCATGAGCATAATGCCCTATCATGAGCATAAAGCTCTATCATGAGATTAATGCTCTATCATACAGCACGATGTATAGTCGAACGTACATTATGCATTTTCTACTTTATATTCGTAAAAACATATTTAATTGTAAACTGTCTTATAATATGCAGAATTTATAGCCTATATACATAAAATTTGTTTGTACTTCATAAAGATAGTAATTGTAAAATTCTTATCTTATAAATAATAATTTAAACTAATTTTCTCTTTAGCTACTGGTAATCCTATGAAGGAAGTTTAAAGTTGCAATTAAGACATTGAGCAAGTTGATCCAGGGAGTCTAACTGTCTTATTGACCCCTTCCCCCCCCCCCCCCGCTCTCCACAACAGCCAGTGTTCATGTATGCAAAAAAGATGTTTTGTGTGTGCATGTGCCCATGTGTACCTTTGGAGTGTCGCCATGCTACTCCGTCAGAAGGTGTGCGGCGGTGCCCCGGGTGCCAGGCCGGAGTTGTTCCCGCAGCGTCCGTGCGTGTTGGTGCCTGATCGTGCTTTCCCTCCTGGTTGCCGCCACCACCCTGCTGCTGCTGCTGAGTGCTGCCGGCTGCCTCAGGACCACCAGCTGCCCCTTCTCCTACCTCCGGCCCAGATCCTCCACCGTGAATGCGACCCATCGACTTGGACTTACGCGGCGTACGTGGCAGCTGGTGCTCGGCGGCAGGCTGCGGGTCACTGGCGGGTACGGCACCTCCTCCTGCGCCTCCAGACGCTCCTCCGGCCACACCGTTGGCGTTCACCTGATTCTTGGTTGACTGCGGCGGCTGTGAAAGAAACGGTATCATAAATATATGCTTGTATTGTATGTAGAAGGCCTAAGGCCACGTTATGAAAATAGGGGTAACTCAGAACCGGTCACAGGTAATTGTTCCATCTGACATTAAAAATTAGCTTAACTTTTCATCTTTTTCTCGGTGGCTTTTGTATAAACAATTAATTAAATTGACAAATACAACCTAAAAAGCTACAGAAGCATCACTTTTAAAGCATAAAGCATAATATTTGCTGTGAAAACTACTTGCCCCTCCATTCAAGCCACCAAGTGGGATATAATTCCAACTACCAAAAAGCCAATACCAAATATAAGGTGTGAAAATATGACTGATCCTACAACATGATTGATCTTAAATGAGAAATGATATGTATTAACCCAATTCCCAAGAGCTTTTGACTGTCAATCGAGAGCTATTAAAATTGGGTTAAGGGTCAGAAGACTTCCAATTCTTTTGTACAGTCAGTGTGGCCTAGCAGTACTGTACTTATCACGCCAAGGGGCATGGAGCCATGGCTGTCCGGGTTGTCACTACAATTAGATACTATATATATATATATATATATATATATATATATATATATATATATATATATATATATATATATATATATATATATATATATATATTATATATATACTGTATTAAAGAGTCAGAATGTACATCACCTTAACTGAATACTATATGATAAAATCTTGATAATATGGTATAAATGTAAGCACTGGAATGCCAAAATATGAACTATAGAATAAAACTGAATGCTAAGAACTGAACTTATCAGGCAAAAAATATATTGATATATTAAACTGAATAAAATGTAAGTAATTTATTGAAAAGGTTAGAACCTAAAAATAATCTATATGACTAACCCTAAACTTATTTAAACAATTAAAATCAAGGTGTCTGGGAATAATCATAATGCAAATTCAAGTCACTTATCTAAGCAAATATTTATTTTACTATATTATTTACTATATATTTACTGTACTATATATATAGTAAATAAAACATGAGAATAATCAAATTAATGTAAGTAAAAGCTATTCAATAAAATATTGTATGTACATAAATGTCAAAGTAAAAACAAAGATGTAAGCTAAAATACAGAGATGTAATCATATTTGTCTATTAAAATTGATAGTGTATTGTATGAATTTATTTATTGGAGTGTTCATTTTTGTATACTGTATCCTTAAACATTGCCCGACTTACAAAGAAAGGGGAGGCATTCCCCCCGGAGAACATGGAAGAACAGCTTACTGTAAAGAATACTAAAAATGTGGGCCAAAAATATTCGCTGCGTCCCTGTCTTTCCCAATATCTTCCATACTCCCTAGCAGTACAGGAAAACTCTTACCACCATACTTGCAAGATGTGTAGTCGCTAGCTTCACAGAGGAGGGGTTGGGGGGAGTACACCACATGAATTTACCACAAAACTAAAATATTTATATTCATTTCTTGTTAATAAACTACTTCCACTTAGCCCTGTTCATTGCAAATCTGTAATTGCAATTCATGCACTGTAATGCTTTACATGTATTTGAATAATAAATATAGAGTGGCTTTGGCCATGTTACATATTTCCCTTAAATTTTATGTAATTAAAATAATTTATGCACTTCACTTTGTGCTTGGTAAACGTTATGGTTCCTGTAATAATTATAAATTATAGAGGCCTACAGCCGACAGTCATGTAGCATTCCATTGTATATATTTATACCACTCATAGACATTAAATTGTAAAAAAATCTATGATGTAAGAAAACATAAAAACAAACCAGTAATGTGATACTGATGAAGCCTTGGTATGCTGATGTCCTTTATACATCTGCATTTCTTAAGCTACAAGTCTAAATAGGTTTGGTGTATACAATATTTGTGTTCGTGTATGTTATATACAATGAGAGTGTGTGTGTGTGTGTGTACTGTATATGTGAAAACAGATGACCACGAAAGAAAATGAAACAATAAGTTACTTAAGCGTGTTATACATTCCCAGAAAGTTACACATCTTTCGAGTAATTCAACACATTTACAAAAGTGTATACACTGAGAGATATACGTAGGCTGAAAAGATAAAGTTATCTGTGAGGTTAAAAACATGATCTATATAATAAGGGTTTATGAACATAATAAGAATAAACTGCAGAAGGTCTATATTGGCGTATACATGGCAATTCCTGAGACCTAACTGTATTGGATTGTATACATTTTTCAAGATGTGTTGAATTACACAAAAGAGTTAAGTAAATTCTTGTTTTATATATTTTCCTTTGCAATATATAGATATATGTTGTTAAATATGACCGAAAAAGTAAGATTAATAATTCTAACACGAATTTTCTCAATATTTCTTATGTTTCTTTTTACTGTCGATGGTAATTGAAAAATCAATTCTCCAAAATTCATTTTTATTTCAAGTCTGACGCGACGTTTGAACGCGTTTCGTAATAACTTATTACATTTTCAAGGACTTTAGTTTACACACACACAACTGTAACCTGAAAACACTAAACAGAGTTTTACTTAATGCTAACATTGAACAGCTTGTCTTATATTCTTGCATTTGGGTGAGGTGATATGTTGCAACAGTTTTACATGAGGTGAACAAACTTTTGACCAACACAAGACAGAACACGGTGCAATGGGTATAAATTGGATTAATGAGAGGGAAGAATGGAAGTAACTGCAAAGGGCCTATTGGCCCATACTTCCTCTTGATGCTTCTATATTGGTATGGAGTCTTGAAGTGGGTAGAATATAGTTGTGCATTAATTGGAGTATATAAGACAAGCTGTTCAATGTTAGCATTAAGTAAAACTCTGTTTAGTGTTTTCAGGTTACAGTTGTGTGTGTGTAAACTAAAGTCTTTGAAAATGTAATAAGTTATTACGAAACGCGTTCAAGCGTCGCGTCAGACTTGAAATAAAAATGAATTTTGGAGAATTGATTTTTCAATTACCATCGACAGTAAAAAGAAACATAAGAAATATTGAGAAAATTCGTGTTAGAATTATTAATCTTACTTTTTCGGTCATATTTAACAACATATATACAGTATATATACATATATATACATGTATATATATTATAAAATCTCTCACACACAATGTAAACAAATGAGTAACTAAAGTGTGCTCATTACATCTTTAACAACTGCAAGGCTAGTAAGCTACTCTCTAATGAACACTTGGGTCTATATCTGTTACCTGAAATAGTAAAAACTGTAAGAAGACTACATACTGTTTATTAACATGGCGCTAAATATATATCTCACGCTAAAATACATAAATGGTGATTAGTTCTAAATTAGTAATTAGTTCTAAATTCTAGTGTAGGCAACCAACCCTAAGAATTGCCGGGCTGCCCTGCTTCTGGAGGATGGGAGCCCACGGGAGGGATGTACTCCTCCAGCAGATAGAGCCAGCAGCGCTCTAACAGCACGCCCCAACTCTTCAGGCTCTACCTTGCTCTACTCCCCTCTAAGTCAAGCCGGGGAGGGCAGGGCTGCGCCATCCTGACAAAACTTTACCTTTTCCACCTCGAGGAGGGGGGCTGCCTCAGGGCCCCTGGCGGAGGGTGTCCTCCTGACCCAGGCGAATTGGGTCTTGTACTCTGATACAAGAAAACTATCATCATCTAGGTCTCTGCCTAGGGGCCCCTCGGAACGACTGCGGTGTGACGGTTGTAGGAAGCGGCGGCTGCGTTCCTCCGACTGTAAGGAAAGGTGAGCTCAGCCCCAAGAAGCCGACACACGCACACACGCACAAACTAAAGGTTACTACATAGATCATTGGTGGCAGCAGTGAAATACCGTGCAGCAGCTGGTGTCCGTGGTGGGAAAAGTTGTGAAACACGTGGTGGAGATGGCAAGATGGCGGAAGATGGTGTCAGACCACTGAAGCACAAGTGTGTATATATATATTACTGTGTACACACATTGTAACCAAAAGAGGTGGACACAAGTTGTTGAGAATGAGTTAAGAAAGTAGTATAAAGGGACTTGTCTGGCGTGGAGCAATCATACTAATATCACCACAGAGGGAGACAGCAGTTGCGAAATGAGTCATTTTGGCTGCTGGCAAGTACTTGCTACTAGTGTACAGATGTTACCAGCATATTCAGTCACCCTGAAGCAAACTGTATCATTCGTGTAAGATCATAAGCCACGACCCACGAATGTGTGGGCACTTGTAATTACCCCCAAGTGACTCACAAAACAAAAACTTTGAGATCCACCAAGGAACCTGTACTAACTAAATTGACGAATTAGTCAGCCTAAATTTCACCATACATCCCACCACGAATCCCTTTAAATCTCCAAACTCCACATTTCACACTATTTTCCCGAGTTCTAGGCTGAGTTGCTGGTATCAAAGTTCAAATTCTAACAGTGTCCAATATTCGATCACGCAGAACCCCATGCATTTGTGTGTGTTTTGGGAGGGATTGTATATTTACTATTTGTTCTTGCTGGATCAAGTTGTTTGCTCTTGGGCATTATCTTTCTTACCGTCGACTGTCTAGTGTACTGACTCCCGAATAAATTTTCTCTATTACACTTTTTTGTCTCTCGAACACATCTCCGGGATGCAGCTGTTCGGTTCAACTTCCAGGCACCTATTTACTGCTAAGTGAACAGAAACTTCGGGTGAAAAAAAAAACTGCCTATTTGTTTCTGCCTCATCCGGGAATCGAACCCGGGCCCTTTGGCCTCCGACTCCCGAGCGCTGTCCGCTCGACCTGTGTGTACTCACCTAGTTGTGCTTGCGGGGGGTTGAGCTCTGGCTCTTTGGTCCCGCCTCTCAACCGTCAATCAACAGGTGTACAGTTTCCTGAGCCTATTAGGCTCTATCATATCTACACTTGAAACTGTGTATGGAGTCAACCTCCACCACATCGCTTCCTAATGCATTCCATTTGTCAACCACTCTAACACTAAAAAAGTTCTTTCTAATATCTCTGTGGCTCATTTGGGCACTCAGTTTCCACCTGTGTCCCCATCTGTGTGTATGTGTAATTGTGCCTGCAGGCATAGGATCATGTGTGTGTGTGTAATTACTACTTGTGCCTGAAGGATCCCGTGTGTATAATTACTATTGTGTGTGTATAATGTGTGTAATTATCTGTGTATGTGTGTAATTACTATTTGTGCCTGTAGGAGGCTCCGGATCCATTTCCTGCAAGTTGGACCAAGCTCTCACAAGTCAAGCATGGCCTCGGGCCGGGCTTGGGGAGTAAAAGAACTCCCAGAACCCCATCAAGCAGGTATCTGTTATCTCTGGACCCCGTCTTTCTAATTGTTGGTTGTCTAATGTACTGACTCCCGAATTATATCTATAATTACATTAAGTGTAATTACTAAAGTGAAGTTACAGTATGAGACGAGAAGTACTGTCAAGTACACAATCGACTTGAGAATGGTCCAGGACTGACCGAAACGTCGTCGTCCCTTCACTTTCTAGTATGTGGTTTGGTCAACTTACAGTATGAGAGCTACGCTCGTGGTGTTCCTCCTTCCATATAACCTTTGCGCACTAATAAATCACATTAACGTGATTAACGATTTAACGTACAATTTAAATGAAACGGCGGTGGACACCAACACCATCTGTTGTTGTTAAAGATTCGCTACCTGGAACAAAGAGGTCCAAGTAGCACGGGCTATGGTGAGCCCGTAGTGGAGTTAACAACACCATCAGTAGTTTCAAAGATGTGTGGTTCTGGATATTATATCTTCAGCCACGTTATTGTGACTCATTGTCTGCATATGACTAAGATTGTGAGAAAATCAGGAGCCACGTGGATTCGAACCAATGTACTGGGTACTCTTAGGCAAAATCTTTCTAGACCACTTCACCACCACATGGTCAAAAGTATTGCAACCTTGTATTCAACTGAATCCTCTGAGGTTCCTGTGCCTGAGGATTTTCCGCGGTTTCCACTGAAACCTCAGGAACATTGGAGGATGGATAGATGTGTGTGTGTACTCACCGATTTATACTCATCTAGGTGTGTTTGTAGGGGTTGAGCTTTGGCTCTTTGGTCCCGCCTCTCAACCGTCAATCTACTGGTGTTAGATTCATGAGCTTCTCGAATTCTATCATATCTACATTTTAAACTGTGTATGGAGTATGCCTCCAGTACATCACTTCCTTAACTACCCTGACGCTGAAAAAGTTCTTTCTAATGTCTCTGTGGCTCATTTGGGTACTCAGCTTTCGCCTGTGTCCCCTAGTGCGTGTACCACCCGTGTTAAATAATCCATCCTTGTCTACCCTGTCAATTCCCCTGAGAATTTTGTATGTGGTGATCATGTCTTCTCGAGCTCTTCTGTCTTACAGCGACGTGAGGTGCAGTTCACGTAGCCTTTCCTCATGACTCATTCCTCTTAGTTCTGGGACTAGCCTAGTAGCATACCTCTGGACTTTTTCCAGCTTTGTCTTGTGCTTGACAAGGTATGGGCTCCATGCTGGGAACTCATACTCCAGGATTGGCCTTACATATGTGGTTCTGTAACATCGGCACACACATGTGCCGATGTTACAGAACACGAAACAATGGGTATAAATTGAATAATTTTAGATTTAGGAAAGACCTGGGTAAATACTGGTTCGGTAACAGTTGTTGATTTGTGGAACCAATTACCGCGTAACGTGGTAGAGGTAGGGGTCCATCGATTGTTTCAAACGTGGGGTGGACACGTATATGAGTGGGATTGGCTGGTTATAAATAGGAGCTGCCTCGTATGGGCCAATAGGCC
>WNGS01169498.1:62161504-62174125 GCA_020271785.1 Procambarus virginalis
AGGCAGAGCAATTTTTGTTATTTTTAAATATTACAAAATTGGTTCTTTCCTAACAATATTAATATACGATATTAGGAACATGAACTTCTAATTAGTTATGTTCGTTTAAGTTAGATTAGGTTTGATAAAATTTCTGTTAATTTGAAATCAAATTAAAAATTGAAGTCATGTATAATGTAATGCAAAGCTTTATCATTCCATAGGAAAAATGTTTGAAAAATGTAATATTTCAGGAAACTTAGGCTTGTTAGACAACTTGGCCTGTTGGGTAGAACCTACATACATTTATTATATATTATTTATTTATATAATTTTGGGATACCACTTTTGGTGCTGGATTTGCAGAGAGCCTTGGTGGCTCCCTGAGCTTCTAGCCTGGTTGACTCCAAGCATAATGTATCCCACAAGGGCTTTTGTGTCAAAAGTACCAACTGGGGGACGAGAACCACAACCTGGCCCTATCAACAGAGACAAGGAGTCTGGGGATAATAAATAAAGCCAGGCCAAAAGAACAAGTAGCACGGAAAGGTAGAGCGCCCCAAAACAAACAACTGCATGGTAACATTGGTAGCCCTGACACAAAATATGTACATGATTGTTGTGCACACCCAACTGGTAGTTACTTCCCCCCCTCCCACCACCAGATGGTACCCCTGGCAACTCAGGGGGCTCCCCTGCCTGCTACCCCCAGTCAGATATGCTCCACTGAAAACTTACCCCAAAGATCTTTTAAAAGGAGGAAAGGGTAGGATAGGAAGGCCACTGAAGGGAAACACCACAATGAGACATTTCATTATTGTACATTAAATAATAGATTTATGAAAATATTCCCTTCGGTGACTTGCGGAGCCACGGAGGCAGCCTTGTTAAGGTGGCTTTTCTCCAGGTTTTTATTTCTGGCTTTTGGTTTAGGGAGCTTCCCACTCATCTCAGAACAAGTGATGTCTCTTCCTTCAGGTCTAGTCATGGCTACTCTTCTATCTTTCTCCTTCGTTTTATACCAAGATAGTTTTTTTTTGGGGGGGGGGGGGTCATAGATACATGGTTTGTCTAGCCAACAGTGCATAACCAGCTGGTAGTTTAACTCTGCTCTCATGACATGCAGAAGTTTGTTGCTTTGTCAAGAAGAAGTTGGTCAAGTGAAGAAAATGGCAAAATATGTATTCTAATGAGAGATTTGCATTATGTGGGCTCCCAACACTTACATAGCACAACATCTTGGGGTCGACTCAGGTACCATATATATACTGTATATTTATATATATTTATATTTATATATATATATATATATAAGTATATTTTGGTAGCAGTCTTTCCTGTAGACATATGTTATTAAAATGACCGAAAAAGTAAGATTAATAATTCTAACACGAATTTTCTCAATTTTCCTTATGTTTGTTTTTACTGATGACGGTAATTAAAAATCAATTCTCCAAATTCATTCTTTATTTCTTAGTCTGACGCGACACTTGAGCGCGTTTCGTAAAACTTATTACATTTTCAAAGACTTTAGTTACACACACACAGAACAACTATAACTGAACAGAGTTTAAATACCTGCATTTGGGTGAGGTGACATGTTACAATGGTTTGGGGTGAGGTGAGAACAAACACAGAACACGAAACAATGGGTATAAGGGAAGAATAGATCTGTAACTGCAGAAGGCCTATTGGCCCGTATTTCTTGATGTTTCTATATTGGAGCGGAGTCTTGAAGTGGGTAGAATATAGTAGTGCGTTATCAACAGCCAAATAATGCACTACTATATTCTACCCACTTCAAGACTCCGCTCCAATATAGAAACATCAAGAAATACGGGCCAATAGGCCTTCTGCAGTTACAGATCTATTCTTCCCTTATACCCATTGTTTCGTGTTCTGTGTTTGTTCTCACCTCACCCCAAACCATTGTAACATGTCACCTCACCCAAATGCAGGTATTTAAACTCTGTTCAGTTATAGTTGTTCTGTGTGTGTGTAACTAAAGTCTTTGAAAATGTAATAAGTTTTACGAAACGCGCTCAAGTGTCGCGTCAGACTAAGAAATAAAGAATGAATTTTGGAGAATTGATTTTTAATTTACCGTCATCAGTAAAAACAAACATAAGGAAAATTGAGAAAATTCGTGTTAGAATTATTAATCTTACTTTTTCGGTCATTTTTAATAACATATATATATATATATATATATATATATATATATATATATATATATATATATATATATATATATATATATATATATATATATATATATATATAAACTCTTCAAAAATCTGTTAACCCCCTAATAATACTAACACATTATATTGACAACATGAACTTAACTATATTAAGCAGCACCAAGAAATAATCGGCATACAGTATTTAGGTTAGGTCAGGCTTCTTAGTTTTATTAAAATTAAAAAAAGAAAATCATGCATGTATATAAAATTCAACTATTCCATTAGATTACTTTTTTTTAAAGTTTAATATACAGGTATAAGAAAATTCTGCATTTGTGTGTGTATATTATTTATTATTAAGCTTATAAGAATACTATTATTACAAGTCATTACCTACAGCTTTTAATATATTATCTTGATTATTTGGCCTGCAAATTGGAAGCAGGATTACTTGCAGTGTATTTACTTCATCATAATGACCTACAACTCATCCATTTATTTTCTTGTGTATAGGTAGACTGGACTGTTACCTCTTATACAAAAATATTTAATGAAATCCTAGAATAGTTACACTACATTTTTTGCCACTTAATATGCCTATTTTTTTTTTAAATCTTAACAAGCATGTATTTATGGTATAAGTTTCCAACAAAGAGTGCACTTTTTTCATGCACATTACAGCACTTTGAATATTTTCAGGTATTCTCACATTATTTGCAAACTGCACAATTAATGCACATTTTTAGCTCACCGACTTCCATTTAATATATGTATCTTTATGCATGGCAAATCCATTTTACAGGGGGTCGGTCTGTCAGTGTTGGTCCTGAAAATCGGTCTCCCAAGCGAACATCCCGCCCGCCATCTACCCACGCAACAGCTCCCGCAACCAAACCTGAGCGACGTCCACGACCTAGTAAGTGCATTTCTGTTTGAAATATTTTTAATAATTGCAGTGAAAATGGTATTGAAAACCATAAGGGATGCTGATTGTGGATGAAGGATGGGTATTTTTGTCATCTCTGTACTATATTATTAAAAGCTCTGTGTTATGAGAGACTTTGCGGATAGATCAGTTTGAATACATATTGAGATTGTTTACATATAAGTACTGTACAGTATGCATTAATTTCATTGGTGAAATTTTTTTAATATTAAAGCCATGATAAACAAGACAAAAACTAATTTTGCTACAGTAGATTCCCGGTTTTATGTAGAGGAAATGAATGTAGACTGTTTTTATGTGAGCTATGCTTCTCGAGGCATAAATTGAGGCCATATTTGGTTTA
The DNA here is from genome assembly GCA_020271785.1 of Procambarus virginalis. Classification (NCBI taxonomy): domain Eukaryota; kingdom Metazoa; phylum Arthropoda; class Malacostraca; order Decapoda; family Cambaridae; genus Procambarus; species Procambarus virginalis. The sequence goes on from WNGS01169498.1 coordinate 62,164,959, forward strand.
ATTTGGTTAGCAACTTTTTTATGCAAGCTTGTGTGATAATTCTAGTCATTGGTACCATTAGTGTTGTTTTTTTCTGGCCATTTTCTTAAAAAGTTCTTTTAAATGTATAAATATTAAATTTATTATTGTTTATCCTTAAAGCATAATTATTTCATTATGGGCAGAAATTCAACTGTGTTCATATCACAAGCAATGAAAATTGAGACATTTTACCAGAATAAATGGGTATTGCACTCTACAATATTGTGTTGTTTAAAATTTAGAGAAAAAACCATTACTTGCATTAAATTGTGCAGTATTGCAGTTAGTACATTAGTGTTATATTTTGTGTAATAAAGCTATTGGTTCTGGAATGGTTCCTATTTGTTTCATATAATAAAAGATCTGTAATTAAATGCTATGCAGATTGCTTATAAGTGATGTGTATGGAAATGCAAACCCACATAGAACCGGGATTAATGGGCTGTGTTAACCTTTTATGAAGTCTTTCTCGATTCATTGGCATAACACCTTGGAAATTATAGCATAGCATCTTTTTTAATGTCATTATTTGTTAAAGATTTCATACCCTGTGGTTAGAAATATGTTTTATAATGTAGTACACCAGTCAGTCACCTAAAAGGATGCGTCCTCCTCTACTTCAGCATCCTTTACTTCCATGTCAAAGTATTGTAAGATGATTATGGTTCAGAATATTTATAAGTGATTGATTGCATGGTTTATAAGTTAAATTATAAATCAGTGATTGAGTGATTGTGTTAGGATGTAAAAATTTGACTATTTGGACTAGGTCAGTTTGCACAGTCTTCACCTGGATTCTACTGTTATTATTATTATTTGTATGAATTGAATGCTTTTATGATTTTACAGTATCTGGCAATTTGTTGAATCTCTTCTGTCTGTATGAGGACTTTTGTTTTTAGTGATACTTAAAAAGTGCATAGCTAGTGAGTGTGCTTCTGGCTTTTACAGATTTTTTTTTTACATAAGAACAAGGTTACTTTCAGTCTTTAGATTACAAATTACAGTATACAATAAATTCATTTTTTTTTTTCAAATTGGCAGTATCTATATTCAATGGTAATTAATGAACCAAGGAAAACAATTATTTATGTGGTTGCATACTTAAATTGTATGCGCACAAATGACAGATTACTGTTGAAACTAATATTCTATGTTAAACGTTCTATTGAATTACGTACCTATTGAAGAATTAACAGATGTCAGTTCTTTTCTTGTTAAATTGCAGCTAACATAATTAGTTTTAAATGTTAAAAAATTCGCCCAGGCTTCATTGAAATAAAATGTATCATTTGATAAAAATTATTGCTTCTTATGAGGGCAATATTTTTTTCCGAATAATCTTTGGCGGTAGGTTCAATAATGCCAGAAAACGGAGTTATTAAAAAAACGTCATTAAAAAAAGTACATTCATCATTGGTTTAAACAAGGCCATTATTCTTATCAATTGTTTGAGTTGCCCTTACAAATTATATTGTCTCATCAATTCAGTGAGCAGTTGTGTATGTTCCATCATTATATTTCCTTTGAAATGAAGGTAAAACGTTGATTCAGTTTCAAAGAAACCAGTTGCAGGTTTAAGAAGAAATTGTACTATAAACTCTGCAAAAATATCAGATGTTTGGATCTAGATTATTTTGCAGCACCAAAGATATTACTAATTATTTTTTAGTTAAAATTGGTGATTAAAATTAATATGTGTACGGTATGTGTATGTATGTGTGTATATATATATATATATATATATATATATATATATATATATATATATATATATATATATATATATATATATATATATATATATATATATATATATATATATATATATATATATATATATATATATATAAAATATTGGTGTATACTGGCAGCAGGTTTTCTTTTAAACATGTCTCATTGAATATGACCACATATTCTGTATTTACTGTCTTCTGATTTAGGGCTTCTATCCCTCTAACTATTTTCTTAGCATCAGGGCTTAGCTGAAAGAGGAGTTCTCCAAAACTCATTTTCATAATTTCAAGGTGAAGAAAAAGTAAATTACTATAGAATGTATTACACTTATTTCTATACAATTTGCACAACATTGTGCAAATTGTATAAATAAGTGTAATACATTCTATAGTAATTTACTTTTTTCTTCACCTTGAAATTACGAAAATGAGTTTTGGAGAACTCCTCTTTCAGCTAAGCCCTGATGCTAAGAAAATAGTTAGAGGGATAGAAGCCCTAAATCAGAAGATAGTAAATGCAGAATATGCAGTCATATTCAATTATATATATATATATATATATATATATATATATATATATATATATATATATATATATATATATATATATATATATATATATATATATATACTATGACATTACTACATTACTATACATTTAAAATTAAAAACAAACCAACATAATTCATTAATAGATACCACAAACCAAATTGACAACTATTGCAAATCAAACTCCTCCCTTAACTCCACTGAGGTTGGATGCGTGTCCAACGTGCAGCAGGCATTTTCCCTCTGGACAGTGATACCGAGGTGTTGGAACAAGAAGCGTGTTGCTCTTTCGACTTTTGTCAATTTAATTAGTTTGTCACCCAGTTCCGTCAGGCACTTCAATGCACATTCCCCCACAAACAGGGTTTCTAAGCCGATCAGAACAATTAGGCTGTAACAATGTGCCAGACCTCAGTATTTTATGGCTTTATGCGTTTCCTTGAAAGAAGCAATGCCACCCCCTTCGATGGCCAGTACCTCTCTTCAATACAGTACTGTGCAAATTTGGATGTGCATGTATAGTTCCATACCACTAATTTGCCATCCTTCCAGGGAAGCATGGTAATCGTGTCTGAACACTTCTAAGTGTCTTTGGGTATGTATAGGTGTGGTTCTCTTTGTGCTATACAGCAGGCTGTGGCAAGTTTCTCCTTGATGATGATGACTTCTTCTTGTCTTGCAATCTTACCCTGAAATTTAAGACCTCAGATTGTATTGCCCACTTTTGCAGAGGGACCTGTGTCTGGTGAGGATGGGGGCGGCAAAGCGAGGGCTACTCCAATATGAAGAACGTTGTGATTAAGGCGAGATGGTGGAGGATGGGAAGGTATCTGGGGTGGGGGATGAGTAGGTGATGGGGATGGGACAGAGGAACCTTGAGGGAAGAGATCACGCATGTGGATGGTAGGAAGGGAAGTGAGATAGCTAGCAACTCGTTTTGTCATGTCACCCAGTAGTAAGCAACCAGCCAGGTTGCTGGCTGGTTGGAAATTTTTTTTTAGGAGTTTGCCAGGCATGAATGGGTAGGTGTGGGTACCAGGAGCAGGTGGGCATGAGTGCCAGCTATGGATGTGGGGTCTGGAAGCAGGTGGGCTTCTGGCAGTCCAACCAAGTGTTGGTTTCTTGATTTTTGGTGGTTGTCCTGTGGTCTTGCTATACTTGTGTAATGCTTGGGCATTTGGTTTACTATTCTACCCCTTGCTGTCTTTCCTGCCATCTCCTACAAATAAGCCCAGTCTGTCTTTCTCTGTTTTATTCTTGTATTTCCCTTTCTGAGATGCCCATCCTCCTTTACAAAGCACTATAGGAAGCCCTCTCAGAAATGAAGTGTTGAATTTATTGAAACAATGGTGGGCTACTCTGTAGCACCCCATACCCTTCGTTTCCTTCCTTCCTATGGGAGTTGCTTGCTCTTTTTTTTTTTTTTTTTTTTTTTTTTTTAGCAGCTCATATATGAGGGGGCAGGCTGGCAGAAGCTCTGAGTGGCCTGGGGTGCCATCTTTCTGTGGTTAGGTGCTTCACAGGCAGGGTATTTTCCAGGCAGGAAGAAATGGTTTTCTATGTTTTCTTTAGGGGTACTAATTTCCTTTAAGCAGTCGCATGTTTTGATGCTTTCTGAGTTTTTTTCTCTGATCCCAAGGCTCAATTTGCCTTGTATTGAGTAAGGTTCTGATTATGGCCTGGTGTGATTCCCTAACACAAGTAACTCCAGTGCTTCAGTTATTGAAGCTACTGAGTGGATTACCAGAAAATAGGGCAGTTACACTGAACGCTTTAATTTTTTCTATGGTGGACGTAGCCCAATTATAACCAAACCCATCCTGGCCAAATGCCTTTTACTTTGTAATTGTGTGGTAGAACCTCTTGTGCTCATTGATATTAATTAGTTTCATTGCTTCATTATTTGTGGGTTAGAGAGAGATCTACCAGCAGGAGTAGTCATCCTAAACAAGGAAGGGAAAGAAGTGCATCATGAAAGGAAAACAATGGCTAAATAGGTATAGCAAAGTTAGCCAATTTGGGAAGTAATATTCTGAGTGACAGAACTGGTAAAAAAAAAATTACTTTAATCAAAGCATAAGGAGTTAGACTAGGCTGCTTATTAGCAGTTCATGCAGCAGTAAAGTGTGGCAATTTTGTACAGTTTTATAATTCATTGTGATTGGGGGACAGGGAGCCAGTATGTGTTTATGCACATTAGGCTTATATCAAGGTTCCACCTCCCCCCCTTCCCCGAGGTCAAATTACAGACCTCCCCTCAGGATGCAAACCCACAACAAGCTGACTAACTCCTGGATAGCTACTTGCTGCTAGGTGGACAGGGGCATTAGGTGATAGGAAATGCGTTCAACCATATCTGTCCCGCCCGGGATTACAGTCCAGAATTCTAGATTGTGAGCCGAGAAAAAAACCTGACTGTACTACTGGGACCCTAAAAATAGGAATACACTTTTAACATTGAATACAGTACTGTACTGCTGTTCTGTTCTTTACATACACATTCCACCTACATATATTAACAAGCTCATTTCTAAGTAATATTTTGTCCCTGATGGTTATATCTTTTCTCATTACGTACCTTGAAGCATATTTCAAATGCTTTCATTATATTTCATTTATAATACAATAGTAATAAATGGTGAAACTCTCCATGGACCAGAATCCTTAGGTAAAACAAAACTGGTCTGGGCCCAATCAGTTCATCGAAGCAAGATGCCACTAGTGTATATTATATATATATATATATATATATATATATATATATATATATATATATATATATATATATATATATATATAATATACATAGTAATATATACACTATGTAATAATATATACATAGTAATAATATATACATAGTATATATTATATATAAAATATATACTATATAATTATATACTGTACAACATATATATATTATGAAAACACTTTTTAAATTGAAGGATCACGCATGCACTTTCTTAACATTTATATCCTTTGGTGACAGTTATCTGTGAGAATGACATACATATATATGGAATACAGTTTCCTAACTGAGTTTGCCAGGGGTCATCTTAGCTTTTATATAGTTTTCTTACTTGAGAGACACATTTACCTTGGAGAAATAGCAGAAAAGTTATGTCTACCATCAGATAACTTTTTGTGATCTTAAGCACTGGGCTATGATCGGTAAAAATGAATAGTGAATTACCAAATTATATAATTTCAGACATAATAGTGAAAAGTGCTAAATTAACTAGTCTTTGCTATTAGGAGATTATGTAAACAATCCATGGCACTCAAATGCAAATTAAAGAATTGTTTTAAAGCTTTTACAAGTGTTATCATAGCAAATCCAGAATTATACAAAAAAAAAAATGGATACAATGCTTAAATTTTGCATTGAATATTTTAAAGTAATAAGAAGTTAATAAACGTCATATGGTAAAATTTTAAGATACTGAAGATGATTCCTGGAATTAAATGTTGACTTTGTGCAGTGTTTTTGGCTGGATGGTCAGTGTAAGCAGCTGCTTTGCTCTCTACGTGTTGGTCATTTGTACAGCTGCGTTGGAAGAGTAGATATTTAGACTTGACATTAGACATTGCTTTTTGACAATTTTATTGTACAATTTTTAATATAATACAATTTTAGTTTAAATGTAAAATTGTTGTATAAATACTTGAATAGTTATTTTATACTGACAACATTCAAAGTTTTCATGAAATCAATGTCTAATGATTTTCTTACCATTATTTTTTTTAAGAATCTTAACTAGTCGGTGTATGTGAAGTGTGATTTAGTTTTAAGAATTGTGGCTGTTAATGTAGTGATCTTCTGTCATACCTAATATATATATATACTGTGTGTGTATATGTATGTATGTATGTATATATATATATATATATATATATATATATATATATATATATATATATATATATATATATATATATATATATATATATATATATATATATATATATATATATAACAATTTCAGTGTTATGTAAACAAAAGAATTAGCCTAAGGTGAAAATGGTTTCATATACATTGAATAGAATTGTGGTATTTACTGAATGCAGTTTAAACTTTGTTACCTATTTGGTGAAACAGCTGTTGTTGGGGACATTTACTAAATATGGCTTAAGAATTGTTCCACTCTAAACTTAGACAATTTTTTTTTTAACGTACAGTAATAGCATTTGTTTAAATATAGTGATCAATCTTTTTAGAAAAAAAGTTATTGTCACTTTGCACTTTACAGAATTAGAAAAACAATTTAGTGCTGAAACAAGAGTTGGTGGATAAAAGAAATATTAGCTTCTAACCAATTTAGAATATATTAAGTTGAAAACTGAAGAGATAATAAAAGCATATTTTCATATTTTCAATTTGAATTACATAATATTTGTGTCTATGATTATTAAATAGAACATAGGGCTAATCTTAATTCTTTCTGTTTACTATTACAAAAATATTGCGCCAGTATATTCTGCAAATTTCATTTCAATAATAGAAGCATGTATATCATTGTTTGGGCATAAGAGCCCTCTGAAAAACATTGCTGACTTACTTAGATTACAATCAGGGACGTGCTTTTCCTTTCCTTCAAATTAGAGTTAATTTTAACAATTTAAGTAATTCTTAGGTTCAAGTAATCAAAGTATCAAGCATACATTGAAATGACTTAATTAAAAAATAGCCAGTCAGGAACGTTTCCATGTTTCATGCACATTTCATCATGACATTGTACTTTTGACAAGTTATTTTAATGTATTATTGATAAGTAGTGGGGCTAGCGGGCTTTGTGGTTGAAGTACAGTAATTCCAAGGTGGTGAGATTATTGGGAGAGTATTTATAGATATATACTAATAAGAATTGCAGATTTAGTCTTATATATGTGCAGTAATAAGCCTGACTATGGAAGGATCATCCGTATTAGACAATGAGGTTGGCTACAAATATTTAGAAGTAATGTAGAACTTAAGCTTTTTTAGAGTATTAAATCTAGAAATGCAAGGATATATCATAGTTGCAACTAATTGGGATAGAAATATAGAATATTTGGGAATTTTAATTTTGTTTTTGTTTTTAAGCAGACAATAAGTTTTTACCTCGCAAGCTAGCTAGCTAACATTTTCCTCTTGGACCTGACAATCTGTGGGATACAAAAACACATATCCTGAAATATAAAACATACAGTATTATATTTGTGTACTGTACTGTATTTTCAAACTTTTTGTTTTACCCCTTTCAGTATTGTTCTTTTCCTCAGTCATTCAGGTATCCCTTCTACCTTAAGTTTTTATTGATATTGCATTGCCATTTGAATGGTAATATTATGGGGAGAATTTTTTTTTATTTATTAAAGAAATAATTACAAGTCAGTGCTTTGACTCAAAGTACAGTTGGTAGAAGAGGCATTATCTTTATGTTGGGTGATACATAGAATATTTGCTTCACATTTCTTTGTAGCTGAATGATTAAACTCCTTGTAACTGGATTAACAAATGTTCTGCTGGTAAATGGTAATTGTGATGGAGTCAGTGAACAAAATTAATCAATCCAGAATGGAAATGACAATCAGTCCTAAAAAAATCGAGGCCCTTTCATGACACCTTGCTTGGCAACACTGTTGACCTCTGAACAAGGATTCCCACTAACTACTGGCTAGGCTGCCTCATGAGCGCCACTGACTATCCACCTGGTAGCAGCACTCTACCCATCCCAACTGACCAAAACCAGCGCATATACTACCTGTAACTAAGGAAGAACTCACTCATAGATGATACAGAACAAAATGGAGCTTTAGACATTGAGTCAAAGCCCTATTTCTGGGCTATTACATAAAGCTCCACCTTTATGTAAGGAGATTTAAACAGATGTAAAATAATCATACTGGAAGAAACACTCATTGTGCTTCAGAGAAAGGAGACTGAAAGAGGGAGCCAAAAAAGGAGGCATGCCACATGCCCAAAAAGAAGTGGACGGTGCAGACAACAGCACAGCTATGGGCACTGAGAAGACTCGGTGAGAGAACATACCAAGTGCTACATGCTGATACCCCAACCTGGGAAGCTTAGGAAGGGATCTCTACGTGAAAGCATGGAGGATTATTTATTTCCCCTTTTACTTTTGACTACCTTTCAGTGCTTCTATCACTGAAGTGCTTCTTTGCCAGAGGAGCTGGCTGCTTTGATTTAAAGCCAAAGACACCAAAACACACTTGAGAAAGTTGGGACCAAAAAGGGAAAGGAATGTGAGCAACCACAGGGCTGCTCAGAAAAGACCATTCATTTCTGCGCCAATCAATATGAGTTAATCATCTTTGATATAAATCTCAATTCTCTAAACCAGCGCTTCTCACCTTTGTGCCCTGAAATAATTCTGGTCATATCTTAGATTTCCACTGATAAGAATGTGTGGAGAAAATGGGCATATCTTGGAACCTATATACGAGTGGAAAGCAAAAGAAAAAATTACATAAATAAAAGTCAAAACATTAAAAAAAAGAATGAAGGATTTATTGAAAGGATAGTTTAGTCATGAGAAAAATCTAGCAGGCCATCAAATGGTCTAGTGAGAGTAACTGGGCTAGTAAAATATTAAGAATTTTCATATTTATTGTTTGAATAACTTGAGTGTTATATGAGAATAGTGCACATTATAGTTTTGAAAACATTACTAGCCTTATATTTAAAGTTTATATTAAAAAATATCTTGCAACAAACAAAGTGAGAAGTACTGTATCACATTCATTACTAAGATAATTTATGCTGATATACAACAACTTTAAATTTAGTTTATTCTTAATATGTAGTTGTTTTGCGTTACAAATAATTACCATCTACCAGCTGAAAAAATTGTTGTGGTATAA